>CM077174.1:32026400-32528900 GCA_039654105.1 Coreius guichenoti
ATTCTTACAGTACTTTCACAGGCCTCCAAATTCAAATGATTGTGCCCTTTGGTGCCTGAACCTGCCGTTACATCAGCAGGATTTTGTTTGTCCTCTTTGTGATTGCAATTTCTGTCCTTTTATCTTGAAAGATAACCTTTAAATCACCACCTGCCTCTAAAGCACTTTTTCCTTGGACCTAACTGAGACTTTTTTTATCATATTGGTTGATATTAGATATTTAATTATGCATGCTCATTTCAAAAATCATTTAAAATAATTCATTTTAGTTTTTAGAGTTTTATTGATCTATTCAGAGAAAATCGTATAAGTTTTAATATCGGCTTGTCAGTACCGGACAGAATTTTAAAAGTGGTGTTGTGGTAAGCATAAATCTATTTTTTTAAGGTTTATTGGGTTTTTTGTTTTTATTTTTTTCTACATAGGAGTCAAGACCACAGTGCAAAATTATGAAGAAACTAGATAGTCAATCCAGCTGACTTACTATAAATGTAACCATAAATATGTAATACCAACAGAACCAAAACAAGCAGAATATTTAAAAAATAAATAAATAATAATTATTATTATATATATATATATATTAGGAAGAATTAGGAATCATATTATTTTTATACATATATATATATATATATATATATATATATATATAAAATATGATTCCTAATTCTCTGGCTCCACAAATTTCCTCCATTTTCTCCGTAAATAAAACGAATTCTAGATGTTTTATAGTAATTTTACTTCACAGCTAAATTTACTTTGTTTTAATTGTATACATTTAATAGTGACCTGTCAGTCAAAAACTTGCCTCTAATGATCTATTTCTTTGTCTGTATTTTAATGTTCGCCCATATTTCGCCCTCTCAGAGCCGCCACCAACCACTGCAGCCCCCACCACCACCACCAAGTCCATCCTGCCTGACACCAGCTTAACCATCACAGCTCCTATCAATCAGCGTGCACACTTCACCTCCCCGACTCAGGCCTCTCCACCGGGCAGCAGTCTGGGCACTATTGTGGGCGGTGCTGTCGGTGGGATCCTGATCCTGGTGTTGCTGATGGCACTGGCGGGAGCTTTCTACATGCGTCAACGCCGAACATTCAGAGGAGACTACTACACCAAGCAGTACATCGGCCCATCAGACATGCAGAAAGAGTCTCAACTGGATGTACTTCAGCCTCATGAGCTTCATGACGTGTACGGAGACGACTCAGGCAATGGCAGCCAGGACTTGAAGCCTAAACCGGAAGGAGACATTATCTATCCCGATTATCCCAATGACCACAAAGACATGGAGGCCTGGAGTGACAATCTCAGCCTTAAGAGAGAGGGCACGTATTACTCCGACCAGCACAACCATCATAACGTGAACCCCAGTGGGCCGCCTCTACACAACGGCTCCCCTTACCTGCAGGACGAGTGCTACGATAACGGCACAGACAGCGACTACGTATCTCATGTGGATGGATCTGTGATTTCACGCAGGGAATGGTATGTTTGAAAAGGCAGGGGAACTTTTACTGGACAACAATAATTTAAAAGTCAGCGGAGAGAGTGTTATTTAACTCAGCAGAGTGAGATAAAGTGTACATTTAAAATGTATTTTATGTATTCTCCAAGCTCGGTTTACGAATTCATCCTCACGTTTTACGCGTAGCAAACGGCTGTAATATACTGCAGATATGTTCTGGATGGTTTTCGTTTGGTGGACTGCTGTGACTTCAGGATGTAAAGGGAGAGGTTTACATGGTTTATGATCACAGGGTGGATTTTTACACAAAGAAAACAAGTCTGCTAAAATTAAGCTACACTGTGTGCGTAACCATTCCAGTTACCACATTGCACATAACTGTTAGCTTTAAAACCAGGTGCAGAGTATTCTTGGTTCTTTCCTTTCACTTTTTTTCATTATTATTAAATATGTATGTACATGACTTCTCCAGTGTAGGAGCAAAACATCACATGAAGAGTCACATAACCTGAGTTTGAAAGTTTTGAAAGTTTTGAGTCTTATGTTTGACTGCAGGGAATTTTATTTTATTTTTTAATCAGTATTTTGGTCTAGTTTTTTAGGAAAAATGTCTTTAAAATAAGATACATTTTCTTGAGAAGCAAAAAGATTGCATAAAGAATATTAAAAAATTACATTTGGTGTTCCATAGAAGAAGATTTTTATTGTTGTTGTTGTTGTTGTTGTTATTATTATTATTATTAATTTTTTTTTTTTTTTTTAGCATAAATCAATTTTTTTTGTAGGTTTTTGTTTAAAACAATGAAAAGCCAGTGGCGTATAGCTGGCAAATTTTACTTCTCAGCTAAATTAATGTCATATATTTAATATTTTAATATTATATTGTAATAAATATAAATATCTTTATTCTGTTTATGTTATTGTTGCTTCTCAAGAAAATGCATCGTATTGTAAAGAATATACAAAAATGTACTTTTGGTGTTCAATGGAAGAAAGTTCAAACAAGAAAAAAATGCCAATGAATAAATTCAATATGTATTGTTCTAATTTTGCTTCTTAGCTATTTGTATTATATTATAATAAATAATATAGATATATTTAAAATAAGGCATTTTTTTGAGAATCAAAATTGCGTAATATGACAAAGTATCTTCAAACATTTACTTTTTGGAAGAAAGTTTTTATTGTTGTTATTATTATGATTATAATTCTTGTTTTAAGCATAAATCATTTTTTAGGTTCATGTTTAAAAAAGATGCCAGTGGAAAAAGAAAAATTAATTTTATTCAAGATGTATTATGCAAATTTTACTTCTTAGCTAAATTTAATGCTTTAAAGATGTGTAAATATTTTTACTGAAAAAAATGACAAAAATACTGATTAGCAAACTTTTTTGCAGTGTATGCATATAAATACAGCGTGTTTCACTCAACACATGCAGTTTAATTTTAACCCAGCTTGTCTATATTTTGACATTTCATCACACACCCCTCTTATGACAGTGTCTTTTTCATTAATGGATAAGTTAGAGAGCAATGGAAGGAGTCTGCTTTATGTGGTTGTGCTGAGGACCTGTCATAGGCTGATGGGGGGTTGACGTTCACCACGACAGATCAAAAGGACCACGGTCGGCCCCTGAGGTTTTTACCGAAGCCTTGTGGCCTTTGCCAATTTAGTTCACTCCTTTTAATTTGATGCTGATTTCTTTTTTTCTCTCCATCTCTCCACCCTTGCTACTCATACACTCCCATGTCTGTGTCGAGAGCTTCGGATTTCCCAGAATAAACCGCCTGGCGCGCAGCAGACATGTGCCGCATGGGCTTCCTCTAGCATGCTTCACCTCAAAGATCGAACTTTGTAATTAATATTTTCTGCTCTCTTGCAGACAGACCTCGCTTCATTCCATCTTAGAGTTGTGCTGAGCATCTGTTCGCAAGCACGCAAGGTTGTTTTTCTCCATAAGTCTCAATGGTCACACGTTGCATGCCTGTTGGAAGAGATACGGCAGTTGCTAACGCCTGGATTCATTGTTCATAAATCAGCGGCAGTGTTGCTACAGCTGTGGTACAGTCTGTTTTGAGTTTTCAAGACAAAAATCTTTTTTTTTTGTTCAACAAATTGGGCTGCTTCTCATTTTTATATTAATGGGGTAGTTATTTGTATCACTAATGATCAAAAAGATAGTCTTGACTCTTCTTAAAAGACTCTTGAGTCTAGTGTTTTCATTATTTTAATAGCCTTTTTCTCATTTCATTCAGAAAGTAATTTCAAACACAAAATAACTTTGACTCTTGCATGCTTGTTTAATGTAACAATTTCATGAAGTTATAGAAATGGCAAAACTGAGTGAAAGTTGGCAGTTTGGTTATAAGGTAAAATTTCTAGCTTTCTCCCTATATTTAAAAAAAATACAGTATATATACAAGCATAGTGCCTTTGGACGTACATAAAAGCATCAGATATTTATTCTTTCATCATTCAATGACGCTTTTGCCTTGTGTATTCCTGAAGTGTTATTTGTGTTTCCCACTATTACTGTATTTTCTGGATTTGTTGCAAGTTCAAAAGCACTTGTAATGGTGCGAACTCACTGGAAATTTACAACAGTAGCACTTGCAAGTGTTATGGTGGCCAGTTGTGGTATATATTATTTTTTTGTACATATTCTGGCAGGAGATATTTGTCTATGGAATAAACATATTTTTGTATGAGGCCAGAACATTACGCAGAGGATGTTCACGCTTAGTTAACGTGCTTTTTATCTTCTCATGTTCATTTTTTTATATTTAGTTCTCAGGAGTTTGAAAAATTATTTTGTACATATTAGAGTTATACAAATGATTGATGACTTGTAAATCATTTTGGAAATGAGGGACAGACGTTGCTTTGTTTTTGATGCCTTCTGTTTATAATAAAAAAATTCTCTTTGAACATGTCAAAGCGTTTGTGTGTTGTGTAACGCTGATACTGTGATAAATTGTATGCAATGTGTTTATACTTTGATCCATCTTGGCCACTGTCATTATTATTTACTTACTTTCATGCAATTCCAAGTCATTTATTTTTTTCTATGCAACACAAAAGGAGATGTTCAGCACAATGTGCAAGCTGCTCTTTTCCATACAGTAACAGGAAATGGGGCTGTTAAAAATGCACTAAGTAGTCCATGTTTACTATATACCAAGGTTTTCTTTTTTTTTCTTTTTTTTAATGCTTGACATACACACATACAAGATACCAAAACAAACCTCAAAAACACAAATCTTAATACAATTTCAAAAAGTCCAAATAGCAGCAAACAGCATAAATAAATGAACAACATAAACCTAAAGAAACGTAAAATAAATAAATGATAATAAAATAAAAAAAACATAACATTACACAAGGGGGTTATCCTCAAAAAATACCTTCAAAAGATTACATAATTTAAGGGTTTTTTTATGTATGAGACTTAAAGATTTGAAGAAGATCATTAAATCTAAGGAAAAACTATATACCAAGAGCTCTGAACTCTGTATGAAGAATACATAAAAATGTAATTCATTATTCACACTCAAAGCTTGCTACATATCTTGAGGTGTCAAGTGCGAATGAGGTTGGAAGCTACAATACTGCAAAAAAAATTTTTTTTGTCTTATTTACCAGGTAAAATAGCTAAAAACTTGTTTCAGAAGCGACTAAAACGAGAGAACAAATTCTTAATTCGTGGCCACGATATGTTATCCGCATGTCATGTGCGGGGCTCCGTAAGACTGCATAAAAATTACTAATGATAATTTCAACATTTACTAATGCATTATTAAAAAGTTGTATTTGTTAACATTAGTTAATGGACTGTGAACAAACCTGAACAAATAATGAACGACTTTGTTAATGTGAGTTAATAAAAAAAAAAGATTAATAAATACAGTAACAAATGTTTTGCTCATTTTTAGTTCATGTTAGTTAATACATTAACTAATGTTAACAAATGAGACCTTATTGTAAAGTGTTACCGAATGTATCTTTATTGTAAATGTAAAGTTAAAAGGAATAGTTCACCCCAAAATGAAACTTCTGTTCCAAACCTATGAGCATTGGCGTAGGAACAGGGGGGCCGGGGGGGACGTGTCCCCCTCAATATTGGAAAATGCTGCATTAAAAAAATTATATAATGTGTCATCAGGGGAAGGCTGGTACCATCAGGGAAGAGGCAGGTGAGGAAGGAGTGGCACGTGAAGGAGTTACAGATGAAGTAACAGGTGGAGGGTGTGAGGTGAGGTCTTAAAAGGAATTAATGATGAATATGTGAAATTGTGTGCCTTTTATACATTTTCCACATACAGAAGAGCCCAAGATAAACATAACTGATCATATATAAGTCCACTATTACTTTGTTTGCAATATCATATAGGCTACAATTGTTAATTTATTAGGAGAACCATGATGCAGCCATGGAAGAGACAAAAGGAGAGACAGGTGGCACTGCAGGGTGTGAGGTGAGGTTTTAAAATGTATTCATAATTGTAATTGATTAAACGTAAGGATGGAGGTTGAGTTGCTGCCTGTTCAATGCCAATTCCTCAATCAATAAATAGAAATAATACAATATGCTTAGTTTCTCGTAAGCCTTGAGTCCACTTAATAATTGTTTTCAAGCACCTATTCAAGCTCTTTGACTTCAGTAGCAGGGACTCTGACTTCCAACCGACTAAATGTTAACATACATAGTACATTTAACCCTTGTGCATCAGTTTAAAAAAGTTACACATAGGTCCATAGAGGACAAAAATATCCATGTCAAAAAACTGTCATAAAAAATGTAATATTGGGAGCACAAACTTAAGTTTGGTCTTATTTTAAAGAAGACCCTTGGCAGATTATTGTTGAAGCCAAACTAAAAGTTTAAAAAGTGAAACCAAAAAAAAGTTATAGGTTTAAGTTTATGAAAATGATTTATGAATAATATTTTATATAAAATATATTTTTTATGAAACATGGTAAACTCTAAAACTGCTAGAAATCAAAGGCATAAATCTTTGTCTAATAATAAACAGATTGGATGATTTTGTTTATTTATTTGCTGTTTGTGATTCCATACATGTTGTACGACGTCACCATACTGTATGTTACTATTATGGTAGTGGGATGGACGTTGATTCATAGTGGCCAAAATGTCCCCCCCAATGTCAAAGTCATTCCTACGCCCCTGCCTATGAGACTTCCGTTCATCTTCGAAAAACACAAATGAAGATCTTTTGATGAAATCAGAGCTTTCTGTCCCTCCATTGACAGCTACGCAACTACCACATTGACGCTTCAAAAAGTTCATAAAGGGATCGTAAAACTAATCATATGAATCCAGCGGTTTAGTCCAGATTTTCTGAAGAGACTCACTCGCTTTATATGATGAACAGATTTAATTTAGGCTTTTATTCACATATAAACATTCATCAACACACACATCAGATATGGAAACAGAAGCTCAAGCTTTGCTTGATGTGCAAGAACCAATGAGGTTCATTCTCGTGTTACGCAGCACGTTTGAGCTTCCGCAAGAACCAATGAGGTTCATTCTCGTGTTACGCAGCACATTTGAGCTTCCGCAAAAACCAATGAGGTTCATTCTCGTGTTACGCAGCACGTTTGAGCTTCCGCAAGAACCAGTGAGGTTCATTCTCGTGTTACGCAGCACGTTTGACCTTCCTCAAGAACCACTGAGGTTCATTCTCATGTTACTCATCACGTTTGAGCTATCGCAAGCACCAGTGAGGTTCATTCTCGTGTTACGCATCATGTTTGAGCTATCGCAAGCACCAATGAGGTTCATTCTCGTGTTACGCATCACTTTTGAGCTTCCGCAAGCACCAGTGATGTTCATTCTCGTGTTACGCATCATGTTTGAGCTATCGCAAGCACCAATGAGGTTCATGTTACGCAGCACGCAAGCACCAATGAGGTTTGTTCTCGTGTGTTACGCTGCACGCTTGAGCTTCCTCAAGAGGTTTGTTCTTGCGTGTCAAGCAAATATGGTTGAGCTTCAGTTTATGTTTCTCTGATCAATGTTTATATGTGAATAAAATCTTAAATTCAATCTGTTCATCATATAAAGCGATCGTCTCTTCAGAAAATTTGGACTAAACAACTTGATTCATATGGATTAGTTTTACGATCTCTTTATGAACTTTTTGAAGCGTCAAAGTGGGGACAGAAAGCTCTCAAATTCCATTTAAAATATCTTCATTTGTGTTTTGAAGATGAACGAAAGTCTTATGGGATTAGAATGACATGAGGGTGAGTAATTGATAACAATTTGAGGGTGAGTAATTGATAACAATTTTTGGGTGAACTAACCCTTTAAAACTGAGTTAAAAACAAATGGAAAAAAATGCCAGTGCAGTAAAACAAAATACATAAATTCAAGATACAATATATGCAAATAATATTTTATGCAGTGTTGCAGTGTAAACTGATCTTGTTTTAAATATTTTTAATTATTTTAAGCAATTCTTACAATGAACAAAGAAGAATATTCAGTAATAACAACTGTTCCTCACAAAGCAATTGTATTGATTCTTAAGACTTGGAATATAGATGAATAGATTACCTTTGTTATTTTAATAGTGCTTTTTGGGAGCTTGATACCTGCTTGTCACTTTTTCAGAACGGAAAAGAGCACTTTGGACTTTCTCATTTTGTGTTCAATGGAAGAATTAAAATCATGCAGGTTGGTAATGATATGAGAGTGATGACAGAATTTTCATATTGGATGAACTATCCCTTTAAATCTTCAAAATTTGTCAATAACCAGATAAAGATGTTAGAGGTTCAATCAGTCACGGACACCAACTATGCTCTCTTTTTGTCATCGATTTGTACCATTTGTGTCATCAGAATGTTATGTACCTCTGAAAAGATTAAGGACATTTACGTTTTGGAATACCAACAAAGGAAAGTCTTTTTCCTCACTGCAAAGTTGGACTTGATTAGATTTAAAAACTGAATTTGACCATAAAATGGGACCCAAAAGGACATCCCCAAAGCCCCATGTAAGAGAACGCTTTGCACCTGTGATTATTGGCTACTGACCCGGCGCATCACCCTCCATTAGGTCCAACTCAGCACCCTCTCCATCACTGGGAAGGAAAATAGATTTTTGGCAATGAGAGGTAATCGATCACATCAGCACAGCCCTGATACATCATGCTGTCTATTCTTCTCTGTATTGACCAACCACACAAAAACATAGACACAACCCACACACAACGTCAGCCCTGGATCTGCCCCACTGCTACAATCTTGAGTATTTCTCCCTGCTGTTGATTGATCCTGTAATGTGATCCTGGTAAAATGAGACCCCCAGAAGCTTCGGCCTTATTCCAGTAGCCTTTGCCAACATTTTTTGTTGTAATTTACATTAGGTGACACTTTAATCCGAAGTGACCTATTTGAAATAAAGTAATTTAAAGTTTCAAAGTTTTTCCAGGGAAAGCTACAGGAGGCAAGCAGACCCTCAGTCACCCTCATGTCCTACCCGCTGTCTTGCTTTCAACACTCAAGTGGCTTTAGTGTCTTCTCTACAGCGGGACAGCTTTTGTGCTGTCGTGTTGTTTCACCGCAGTGGCCCCAATCTCATCCATCACTGCTTTCAGCAGCACGTTTGTGCAGTTTGAGTATAAATATCTCTCTGCTGGTGGCCTCAAGTTACCTTCTCACTACTTCTCTAATTTCAGCTATCTTTCATAAGCATCACCTCTATGTTTTACACTTAACACATCTTAAAAAAAAAAGTGAAAGTGACTAAATCTGTGTCAGTCTTGTCCAAAGTTTAGTTAATCTATGTACAGTGGGGGCCAAAATTCTGGTACTATTAGTAAAAAACCCCAAAAGCTTCAATTTTGTATTTTTAATTGAATACACAGTTATATTATCATAATGCCATAGTATTTGTTGCATCCTCTATTTTGCGTTACTGACAGCAGCACTTGAGCAAAGGAATTAATGAAGTTTAATTTTAATTTAATGTAATTTTTAGTTTTTGACTTGTTTTCCAGTAAAATTTATTATATTTACAAATCCTTAAAACAATATTTACTTCAGGCGAAACACTGCAGAAATACAAGATATTGCTTTATAGATTGTATAAATTATTATGTTTGTATATGCTTGTGTGTGTATATGTGTATATACAGTGGGAAGAACAAGTATTTGATACACTGCCAATTTTGCAGGTTTGCCCACTTACAAAGCATGTAGAAGTCTGTAATGTTTATCATAGGTACACTTCAACTGTGAAAGACGGAATCTAAAACAAAAATCCAGAAAATCACATTGTATGATTTTTAAGTAATTAATTTGCATTTTATTGCATGACATAAGTATTTGATACATCAGAAAAGCAGAACTTAATATTTGGTACAGAAACCTTTGTTTGCAATTACAGAGATCATACGTTTCCTGTAGTTCTTGACCAGGTTTGCACACACTGCAGCAGGGATTTTGGCCCACTCCTCCATACAGACCTTCTCCAGATCCTTCAGGTTTCGGGGCTGTCGCTGGGCAATACGGACTTTCAGCTCCCTCCAAAGATTTTCTATTGGCTTCAGGTCTGGAGACTGGCTAGGCCACTCCAGGACCTTGAGATGCTTCTTATGGAGCCACTCCTTAGTTGCCCTGGCTGTGTGTTTCGGGTTGTTGTCATGCTGGAAGACCCAGCCACGACCCATCTTCAATGCTCTTACTTGGGGAAGGAGGTTGTTGGCCAAGATCTCGCGATACATGGCCCCATCCATCCTCCCCTCAATACGGTGCAGTCGTCCTGTCCCCTTTGCAGAAAAGCATCCCCAAAGAATGATGTTTCCACCTCCATGCTTCACGGTTGGGATGGTGTTCTTGGGGTTGTACTCATCCTTCTTCTTCCTCCAAACATGGCGAGTGGAGTTTAGACCAAAATCTCTATTTTTGTCTCATCAGACCACATGACCTTCTCCCATTCCTCCTCTGGATCATCCAGATGGTCATTGGCAAACTTCAGATGGGCCTGGACATCGGCTTGCTTGAGCAGGGGGACCTTGCGTGCGCTGCAGGATTTTAATCCATGACGGCGTAGTGTGTTACTAATGGTTTTCTTTGAGACTGTGGTCCCAGCTCTCTTCAGGTCATTGACCAGGTCCTGCCGTGTAGTTCTGGGCTGATCCCTCACCTTCCTCATGATCATTGATGCCCCACGAGGTGAGATCTTGCATGGTGCCCCAGACCGAGGGAGATTGACCGTCATCTTGAACTTCTTCCATTTTCTAATAATTGCGCCAACAGTTGTTGCCTTCTCACCAAGCTGCTTGCCTATTGTCCTGTAGCCCATCCCAGCCTTGTGCAGGTCTACAATTTTATCCTTACACAGCTCTCTGGTCTTGGCCATTGTGGAGAGGTTGGAGTCTGTTTGATTGAGTGTGTGGACAGGTGTCTTTTATACAGGTAACGAGTTCAAACAGGTGCAGTTAATACAGGTAATGAGTGGAGAACAGGAGGGCTTCTTAAAGAAAAACTAACAGGTCTGTGAGAGCCAGAATTCTTACTGGTTGGTAGGTGATCAAATACTTATGTCATGCAATAAAATGCAAATTAATTATTTAAAAATCATACAATGTGATTTTCTCACAGTTGAAGTGTACCTATGATAAAAAATTACAGACCTCTACATGCTTTGTAAGTAGGAAAACCTGCAAAATCGGCAGTGTATCAAATACTTGTTCTCCTCACTGTATATAATTTAAGTAACTTTAAGAATTGACCTTGATAGATCACTACTCAAAACAAAAGTAAGAAGAAAAATTGTAATATTACCTATCAAAAATTCTTTGAAATGCCCAATTTGTAATAAGCTTATTTAATAAATGTATTTAATTTATTGTAATACTTTACTCAATAATAAAGTAAATAAATAATTTAACTTGAACTTACTAACTTGAACTACTTATATATACGACTTATATATATCAAGTTCAAGTTAAATTATTATAAATTATAGTAACACTTTAGTTTAGGGTCCAATTCTCACTATTAACTAGTTGCTTATTATCATGCATGTTACTAGGATATTGGCTGTTTATTAGTACTTATAAAGCACATATTAATGCCTTATTCTGCATGACCATATTCTACATCCCTTAATCCTACCCAATACCTAAACTTAAATGCTACAACAACTACCTTACTATTAATAAGCAGTAATTACGAGTTTACTGAGGCAAAAGTCATAGTTAATAGTTAGTCAATAGTGAGATATGATGATACTTTTTTTTGAAGCAAGAAATCACACACACACACACACACACACACACACACACTTGTATTGTCACATACAAGTTAACATAACAAATGTTAATTTTATGTTTAGAGTAGAGAGCAAGAAAATTTTACTTTTTTAAAAATCTCAAAACTGATCTCAAGGTTAAAAGTTAGATTCTGAATTTCAGATTTTCAGTGTGGTCTTTTGAGCCCCTTATCTCCACTCAAAGGATCAGGGTATCAGGGTTTTTTTCACCATGCGCTCCTGTAAGTACTTAAGTGTTGTTCAAATTTTCTCAGGTCAGAAATTGGGACTCCCACTGGGTTCCAGTAGCTTGGATTTAAAGGTTATAGAGCAGGCTACACTCATTCTTGTTATTCCTAGAAAAAATGAGCACAAGATCACACCATTGTTGGCTAATGAACACAGCCCAGCATTGGGGAGTTCACATCAAAGGCCACAACTGACACAGCAGAACACAAATTGTCTGAGCTCATGGATTTGGAAATAATGAAATGCCTCAGAGGGTGAGAGAGTGGGTGATAGTTAAAACACAAAGTGGGGTCCTGTGGAAAGAATGCCTTATGTGATTTTGGTTGGAAAATTCATCCAGAAAACTATAGAGTTACACTCTACCTCTGTCTTGAACCAGTGTTCCCTATGGGTCAATGCTTCATGTCTTATTATGTGAGTGACTCTGGAGGTAAATGCGGGAATGTGGGGGGTTTGAAGAGGTTCTTCTTGTATCAGCAGAAAAATGCTGTCTCCATAGAAACTTGGCTTGCTGCACTCTATGAATGAGGACAAGTCATTGAGCAGGACAGGCCTCTTCAATATTTACCAAATGACTCCCACGACTGTTTGTTGTTTAGAGTTTCTTCACTGAGAGAGAAAAAGCAGCCTGTTGCCTGCTCAAACTGTGTAAAAAAAAAAAATTCTCAATTAAAAATCGTGATTAATCTAAATTAACAGTAAAGAATTAGCAGCCGTTTACAGTAACCTTTGATCTATCTATCTATCTATCTATCTATCTATCTATCTATCTATCTATCTATCTATCTATCTATCTATCTATCTATCTATCTATCTATCTATCTATCTATCATCAATATATAAAACATACAACATAACACATAACTGCCAGTCCAAAATGACATTTCCACTTTACATTGTTGTAAATCTTGAATACTTTGGAGCACAGACTCAGTTAAAGCAGATGCTTGGCAGATTATTGTAGAAGTGAAAAAAAATATGAAAGTGGAAAACAATTATAGAATTTTAAGTTTATGAAAATGTAAAAATACAATTCTTTATATTTTATATAAAACATATATTTTACAAGAAAATCAAAGCCCTACATCTGCAAGTAAAAATTTTAGGTTGATTTCTCAAAAATTAGCTTTCAGTTGTCACAGAGTCAGTCTCATCACCCGTCACTCAATCAGCACCAGTTCACCCAGCTCCGCCCACTCGTTCCCTGTCACCCGAGTTCTGATCACCTGCACCTGTTGCACCTCATCAACCCTCCACTGTATATATACAGCACCCTCAACTCACTTCATTGTCTGGTCTCGTCTCTACAAGGACAACCACAGACTCTAAGATCTTTATACTCACCTGAGAACTCGCCTGATCTTCTGCCATCCGCCATCCGTCATCAGTCTTCTGCCTTCTGTGTTCGTCAGCCTGTGTCATCCGTTCCAGCCCACTCTGTCCGTTCACCTTTCATCCTGCAAGAGAAAAGACATTTCATCACCAAATAAGACTTTATCCATTCATCATCTACTGCTATACCTACCCACTCTGTGTGTCATCAATGAACCTGGTTAAACACATCCCTTGTCTGTGCCCTTCTGTTGTCTGACAGAAGACCAGACCAACAAACATGCAGAGCACTTCAGACACTGTTCAGCCACCGCCGCTTCCCACAACATCTGCTACTTCGCCATCTGCCTCTGCTTGTCCCATGGCCCGACCAGTGACATACACCGGCGCGGAGGATTGCAGTGGGTTTCTGTTACAGTGCTCCCTGTATTTTGAGATGCAGCCCCATCTTTTCGTCACGGATCGAGCTCGAATCGCCTTCATGATTTCTCTCCTTTCCGGCCGAGCTCTCCAATGGGCCCAATCGATTTGGGATGCTAACGGACCTGTCACAACCTCACTGTCATCCTTTATCAACCACTTCAAAGAAGTCTTCGGACAAACGGTATCTTCCTTGTCAGTTCATAACCAACTGTACAATCTACGTCAAGGTAAATCAGTCAGTTCCTATGCTCTCCAATTCTGCACTCTAGCAGCCTCTAGCGGCTGGAATGAGACTGCCCTCATCACTGCCTTTCATCAAGGACTCAGCCCCGAGATTCGCCGCCAGATGGTGATTTATGATGATGTGGTCGAATTGGAGAGTTTCATTCAGAAGGCGCTCCGCATTTCCCAACATCTCGCCGCCTGTGCCCTCCTCCATCAACCCGCTGTTTCTCCTCCGTCCACCTCACCACATCGCCCTTCCAGCACCAGAGCCCATGCAACTTGATTCTTACCATCTAACGCATGCGGAGCGTCAAAGAAGAATCTTAAATCAGCTCTGTCTTTATTGTGGGGGAGATGGTCACATCATCACCATCTGCCCGATTCGACCACCACGCCCAGCGGTGAGTGCAATAGAAATTCCTCCTCAAACTGCACCTCTCACTCGTAGTGCTTATTATAACCCCTCAACTCTCTGTTTCAGCGCAAGCCCTCATTGACTCCGGTTCAGTGGGGAACTTCATCTCCCGCCAACTCCTCAAGAAATTAAATGTACGAAGAAAACGGTGTGTCCAAGATCTTGAAGTACACACCATCCTCGGCAAGCCGCTGGGTCGTGGTCGGGTTCGTCATTTTTCCCCCACACTGACGATCCGCATTGGCTGTCTGCATGAGGAGAGGATTTCATTCCTGGTGCTGGAAGGATCAACCGCTGACCTTATCCTGGGACGCCCGTGGATGAATCAACCCATATAAACTGGAATTCTGGAGAGATTCTTCAATGGAGTGACCACTGTTTCCAGAGCTGCCTTTTGCCTTTTCTTCCATCTCCAAACAACCTGTTTGTCCCCTCAAGCCCCGTTTCACGGCGCCTCCACGCTCTATTTCGGTCAACTCCACCTCCATCGAGAGTCCTGAAACCGAGAGCAAGACTGAAATCCCTCCAGAATACCGGGCGTTCCAGGATGTCTTCAGTAAGCGGTTGGCAACTAAATTACCACCTCACCGGCCATGGGACTGTGCCATTGACCTGCTTCCTGGGGCCACTCTACCTAAGGGACACGTGTATCCTCTGTCCATCCCAGAGCAGAAGGCCATGGAGGAGTACATTGAGGAGGCGCTCCAACAAGGGTTCATCCGACCATCTAAATCCTCTGCCGCTTCCAGTTTTTTTTTTTTTTTTTTCTTTGTGGGCAAGAAGGACGGAGGCTTGCGGCCATGTATTGATTATCGTGCACTCAACGACCAAACTGTCAAGTACAGCTATCCCCTTCCTCTGGTCCCAGCAGCACTGGAGCAGCTGCGTGCGGCTCGCATCTTCTCCAAGCTGGACCTGCGGAGCGTGTATAATCTCATTCGAATACGTGAGGGTGATGAATGGAAGACAGCCTTCGTAACACCTTCAGGTCACTACGAATATCTTGTGATGCCCTATGGACTGTCCAACTCACCCTCCGTATTTCATGGTTACATGAATGAGGTGTTCCGGGAGTTCCTTCAACAGTTTGTCATCGTCTACATCGACGATATCCTCATACTCCCGGAACCTGGCCGAACACCGCCACCACGTAACACAGGTCCTGAAGAAACTGAGAGAACACCATCTATCACAAGCTGGAGAATTGCGAGTTCCACACCACCTCAGTCCAGTTCCTGGGTTACATCATTGATCAGCAGGGCATCCATATGGACCAGAGGAAGGTGAACACCATCCGGAACTGGTGACAACCTACCACCATCAAGGAGATGCAATGATTCCTGTGGTTCGCCAACTTTTACCGTCGTTTCATCAAGAACTACAGTCTCATCAGTTCTCCACTCACATCGTTGCTCAAGAACCAGCCCAAGTCTCTGTCCTGGACTCCATCTGCCCTTAACGCCTTCCAACACCTCAAGGACACATTCCTGACTGCTCCCATGCTCATCCACCCTGATCCTGATCGACCATTCGTGGTGGAGGTCGATGCATCCACCACAGGTGTGGGAGTAGTCCTGTCCAGGGGCAGGGTGATCCTCCTCGCCTCCATCCATGCGCCTTCTACTCAAAGAAGCTGTCCCCGGCAGAGCACAACTATGACATTGGCAACCGGGAGCTATTGGCGATCAAGCTCGCCCTAGAGGAATGGAGACATTGGCTGGAGGGAGCAAACCATCGCTTTAAGGTAATCACTGATCACTGCAACTTGGAGTACCTCAGAAAGGCAAAACGTTTAATAGGCAAACTCCCAGAAGGTAAACTCGTGCCTCTGCCTATTCCTTGGTCTCATATAGGCATCGACTTCATGACAGATCTTCCTTCCTCCGAGTCACACACCTGCATCTTCGTCATAGTAGACCGTTTCTCCTAAGCTTGTAAATTGATACCTCTCAAAGGTCTTCCCACGGCATTTGAGGTGGCCAAACTCCTCTTCCAAAATGTGTTCCGTCACTTCGGCCTGCCCGAAGACATCGTCTCAGACAGAGGTCCTGAGTTCATCTCTCGAGTATGGCAAGCCTTCAAACTTCTGGGAGTATCTGTGAGCCTATTGTCTGGATACCACTCACAGACCAACGGCCAGACTGAACAGAAGATCCAGGAGATCGGGAGGTACCTGCGGTCCTACTGCCACCAGAACCAGGACAACTGGAACCAGTTCTTCCCATGGGATGAATATGCCCAGAATTCCCTCCGTCAAACCACCACAGGACTCACACCCTTTCAATGTATGCTAGGATACCAACCACCTCTATTCCTCTGGACTGGCGAACCATCTGAAGTTCCAGCTGTCAACCACTGGCTCGAAGAAAACGAGAGGGTTTGGGACTCAGCACACGTGCACCTCCAACAGGCAGTGCGGAGACACAAGCCAGGCCGACGCTCGAAGATTTGCCACTCCAAGGCATCATCCAGGACAGAAGGTCTGGCTCTCCACCCGGGACATCCGTCTCTGCCTGCCTTGCCGTAAGATGAGTCCCCGCTATATAGGTCCCTTTACAGTGCAGAGGCAGATAAACAAAGTCACCTATAGACTCAACTTACCAGCACAGCACCGCATTTCACCTTCCTTTCACGTCTCTTCTCAAACCCTACACTGAACCTCTATTGTCTTCTCCCACAGATCCCAGAGCTGACGATGTACCTCCTTCTAAAATTGCTGAAGAGGACACCATCTACCGGCTTCGTGCCATCCTCAACTCCCGACGACGGGGCGGCCAAATAGAGTACCTGATCGACTGGAAGGGGTACGGCCCAGAGGAGCAGTCCTGGGTTGTCCGGAACGATGTTCTAGATCCCCTGCTTCTTGATCAATTCCACCAGGAACATCCCGATCACCCTGCTCCCAGAGGCCATGGTCGTCCCCGTCGTCCTCTCCGTCTGTCAGGAGCCGCCCGTGGAGGAGGGGGTACTGTCACAGAGTCAGTCTCATCCATCACTCAATCAGCACCAGTTCACCCAGCTCTACCCACTCGTTCCCTGTCACCCGAGTTCTGATCACCTGCACCTGTTGCACCTCATCAACCCTCCACTGTATATATATATATATATATATATATATATATATATTAGCACCCTCACCTCACTTCATTGTCTGGTCTCGTCTCTACAAGGACAACCACAGACTCCAAGACCTTTATACTCACCTGAGAACTCACCTGATCGTCTGCCATCCATCATCAGTCTTCTGTGTTCGTCAGCCTGTCATCCGTTCCAGCCCACTCTGTCCGTTCACCTTTCATCCTGCAAGAGAAAAGACATTTCATCAGCAGATAAGACTTTTATCCATTCATCTACTGCTATACTTACCCGCTCTGTGTGTCAAACCTGGTTAAACACATCCCTTGTCTGTGCCCTTCTGTTGTCTGACATCAGTAAGATTTTTTTTTTTTGGCGCAGTACCAAACTTTTCCACTAACCAGACTCCTTTGGTGACTAGGACTCTTTAATTTCGATATATGGTTTGAGTGATCTGAAACATTTATTTCCATAAATTTGATACTATTTATGAAGTAGACATTCTATTCAGAAGTAATATGGGCAGTTTGGCAGTATTTGATCTGAATTAAACCTCTAACAAACATAAAATACATGCCGAAAGAACAATTTATAGCTAGTTTATAGTGTTATAGCTTGCTGTACAAATGGAGAATCTATAATTTTTCTTCATTTAAAACATTTTCAGACCTTTTTTTTTCCCTTCAAAAAAATAGAATTGATGTCTTTTGAACTCTTGGTATTAAAACAAACTGAGGTTTCTGCAAATATTTCATTATTTTTTATATTCATCATCGCTATTTCAAAATAAAGGTCTGAACAAGCCTTATAAGAGTCTGAAAATATACTTGCTGCAAATGAATAAATTACTGTTCCTGTATAATTAAAAAATCAGACAAATATGAAAATTAGAGATTGTAAGCTTTCAAATGATTTATTTTGTCTTAGTTTGTTAATATTACTTTAGGTTTAGACTAAGATATTATTGGTTTAAATGTACAGTTGCAAGAAAGTATGTGAACCGCTTGCAGAAAATGTGAATAATTTTAACTAAATAAGAGAGATCATACAAAATACATGTTTTTTTTTTATTTAGCACTGTCCTGAATAAGTTATTCTACATAAGATGTTTACATGTAGTCCACAAGACCAAAAAAATAGCTGAATTTACTAAAATGACCCGTTCAAAAGTTTATGAACCATTGATTCTTAATACTGTGTGTCGTTCCCTGGATGAGCCATGGCTGTTTTGTTGTTTTGTGATGGTTGTTCTTGAGTCCACTGTTTGTCCTGAGCAGTTAAACTGTTCAATGTTCATCAGAAAAAATCCTCCAGGTCCTGCACATTCTTCCGTTTTCCAGCATTGTTTGCATATTTGAACCCTCTCCCGCAGTGACTGTATGATTTTGAGATCCATCTTTTCACACTGAGGACAATTGAGGGACACGACGCATTAAGAGCCGGGGTGTGAAAACGTATTGATTTTGAAGATCAAGGTAAATTGTACTTAATTTGTCTTATGGGAAACATGTAAGTATCTTCTGTTGCTTCCGTAGGGCAGTACTAAATGAAAGAAATTTATATTTAAACAAAATAAGAAAAAATTGGACATCTTCATCCTGTTCAAAAGTTTTCACACCCCGGCTCTTAATGCATCGTGTTTCCTTCTGGAGCATCAGTGAATGTTTGAACCTTTTTTAAAAGTTGTGTTTGAGTCCCTCAATCGTCCTCAGTGTGAAAAGATGGATCTCAATATCATACAGTCACTGCTGGAGAGGGTTCAAATATGCAAAAGATGCTGGAAAACGGAAGAATTTGCAGGGCCTGGAGGATTTTTCTGAAGAATGTTGGTCAGTTTAACTGCTCAGGACAAACAGTGGACTCATGAACAACCATCACAAAACAAAAAAACAGCCGTGGATCATCCAGGGAACGACACACAGTATTGAGAATCAATGGTTCATAAACTTTTGAATGGGTCATTTTAATAAATTCAGCTTTTGTCTTGCGGACTATATGCAAACATTTATGTAAAATATCTTATTCAGGACAGTACTAAATAAAAAAAAAATAATGGATTTTGTATGAGCTTTCATTTTGTTAAAATTATTCACATTTTCACAGATTCTGCAAGTGGTTCACATACTTTTTCTTACAACTGTATAATGGCAAACGTCCCACCAGTGGGACGGTGGCAGTTAACTGCCTGTGTAACTTTGACTGTCCAGATTTTGTAACTTTGATATCCAGATCCTAAACATTTGCACGGACAATCAAATGAGACTTGGCATGTTTGAATGACTTTAAATTGCTTTCTAAATGAGCCGTTTTATATACAGAAACTTAATGAATGCAAAAGGCCTGTTTGGCTTTTTTTAACCCCAGTGAGATTGAGAACAATGACGGGTTACATTTCATCACTGCTTTGATTTCTGGAGGTATTTCAGGGTGAATACAAAATGTGAGAAGTGTTTTTTTTTGTTTTGTTTTTTGTTACTGTATCCATGAGAAACCTCAGATGTCTTGCACATAGTGGCTCCAACCATTTGACTAGTCTTGGGATCTGTTGAGAACCAACACCTAAAAATACAGTTCAGTAGTTTGTGGTTGTGCTAATGAGAACATGTGTGATTTAAAGCTTCTCATGACCTGGGCTCTAATTGGGATCATGGCATGTAAGCCCTGTGAACAATTTGGGTGGGCAACAATTTCACTGAAAACTGACAGTGAATCTACCTCACAGTGTTTCCAGTGCTGAGGCAGATATAATCCTACATGAATGTAAATCCTTTGAAACAATATATACCCCCCCAATTCCTCAAGTTCTGGACTTCTGGCTTCTTTAATGTTTTCTTTTTCAAGCCAAAGTCTATTGATTGTAATACCATGTACAGCCATCTGTCAATCTTGTAATGTTTCTTTTGCCAGTGTGGCACTTGCTGAAACAGTTTCCTTGTGTTGCTGAGGGATTTTAAAGTGTTTGTCCCACCTGTTGCGCTGCTAACAGGTGGACGGTAACCAGACGAGAACCACAAGAAAAGACAGAGGATTTTACACAGCCCCATCTCAGAATAAGCATTATGTGGGTTTAAGGACTGTATAATTAGAATATGTGTGAGTATATTAATAGGGTGTGTGCACATGGTCACTCATCAGCACTGCTGCTATCATTAAACATCTATCAACATGTGCAACTACTGATTTTTAAAGTCTTTTTTTTGCCATTGCTATGGGAGAAATTATAAGATTTTACATTTTCTTCCATATACCACAGATTGCTACAAATCTAACTGCCATCTTTGGATATTAGAAACATATATAATACTGTTCAAATATTTTTTTTAGAAGGCAATTAATACTTTTATTCAAGGATGCATTAAATTGATCTAAAGTTACAGTAAATACATTTAGGCCTATAACGTTTCAAAAGATTTATATTTTAAATAAATGCTGTTTTGAACTTTCCATTCATCAAAGAATGCTGAAAAATAATGTATCACAATTTCCACAAAAAATATTAAGCAGTATCAACTGTTTTCAACACTGATAATAATAAGAAATGTTTCTTGAGCACCAAATCATCATATTAGAATGATTTCTGAAGGATCATTTGACACTGAAGGCTGGAGTAATGATGCTGAAAACTCAGCTTTGACATCACAGAAATATTAATACAATATGATGTAATATGTCACACTATTGCTGTTTTTACTGTATTTTTTTATTAATAAAAAGCAGCACAAGAGCATGTTGAGCATGAGACTTATTTCAAAAACATTAAAATATATGTCCCAACAGTAAAAGCACCACTAAAATAAAATATTTAGATTAATATAACATAATTAATATAATATAATATAATTAAAATTAAAATTATAATTAATATTAGCCCAGTGCAATAAAAATAAGATAAAAGGAATCAATGCTTTATTATTATTATTATTATTGTTGTTGTTGTTTTAAAAAATGATACGATTAAATTTAAAAGCATTGGACAGACAAAGAAAAATAATGGACATCTAAAAATTGCTTTGCTAAATAAATAAATAGTTAACTTTTTCACAAAGAACAACAATTACATAACAATGCAAGTACATTTGCCCATCTCTCCATCTCCCCAAGCAACATAGCAGCTGTTCAGTAAAAATGTTCATCTACAGTAAAAATGTAGTCATTTGCTTTGATTAATTGATGTTCCTTCTTGATTCTTTTAATGAAAGCTTAAGACACCAGTGATTAAGGAACCCAGTTTTAAAACGGTTTCGCTATATTTTAAAAGTGGTTCACCACAAAATACATTTCTACAATGGCAGGGAGGAGGATGAGGTTAAGGAGTCTAATAAATTGCTTATGATAGAATGTGAGGGGAACAGCCAGCCTTTAAAAGCCATTAAAGGCAAGCAGCTTGAAGCCCTAATTACAGGGACTTAATGTTGGGCTGTGCTGCATTCATGCTGTGACGGTCAGAAGTTAGCCTCTGTTTTGGCCTGCTGCGCTAGAGGAAGCAAAATAGACTCTCCCTGTCAGAGCAATGAAGAATTGCGCAGTGCATTGCTAAGATTTTCAATCACATTGCCAAGAAACTTAATGAGAAGAAAAATGGTAAGAATGCGAATTCAGACTTCAGCGTTTAATAGCACTTGACTTTATCCATGGTTACACACCAAAAGCCATTAAAACATATAATAAATAAGTCTAAATTGTCCCCGAATGCTCTATTATGTGTCTGTGCCAACTAAAATTCCACAGGAAGAAAGATGAACTGTGCAGGAGACGGAGAAGAAAAGAGTTGAGCATTACTCTACGAGTCGAAAAAGCAACTAAGGAAGCATTCACGTGACACCTCTTAACCTTGGCCTACTCTGTTTTCTTCAGTGTAATTTTTCCTCTGGGTCCCTGTTGCAGTTTTCTAATCAATACCACATTGAGGGGAAACTAATGTCATGCTCTTTATGTAATGTTATCAGTTGCCAAAATGTTTTAGATGGTGCATTAACTAAAAGTTACTGAAATTCTATATACAACACCCCAAAAATCACTCAAAGACAAAGTATAACAGCATTTTGTGTCTTGTTCAGCCTATAGAATTGTTTGATAAAGAATACAGGCTAAACTATTAGCAAAATGCAGATGCAGTTTAATTTTGCGTGGCTCAGGTTTTAATTTTTGAATGGCAGTGAAGCAACGCAACTGATGCTGGTAACTTCTACCAGCAGTCGTGAAGCAGTCGTGAAGTAATTACTTATTAAAAATAAGTAGGCTACCTACTCAAGAGATTATGCGATTTTGGAAGCAGCCAGTCTTACTGAGCAAGTAAGGTAGTGTCAGTGGCTGCATCCGAAAACTTAAAAATGCTGCCTGGAGTACGCATTCCAATGTAGGCATCATGTCGGAATCCAAAGTTAGCTTCACTTCCTGTCTCATGAGATGCCTTCATCTGATCGATTTTTGAAGGCTGCATAGATGGTATCCTTCACTGCCTTTGATATCCCACAATCCTGTGCTTTCCAATCTGTGACAGTTGGTCAGTTTGTGTGTAAATGTACGTTTTTGCCCAACGTTTTCCACTTTTGATGTCATTTCTAGCGAGAAATTTCTAGTTTCGTTCTCACCAAAGCTCCCTCTATTTTGCTGTAGATCATTAAACCGTTACGCTGCCTCAGAAGTCTGCCCGAAATCAGTTTTGTGAGGTACCTTTGTGCGCAACTGCTGCCTGCAAAGTCATTGCCTGATAGGGCAGCGAGGCAACAAATCAGCTGCCTAAGTTTTCGGATGCAGCCAGTATGTGTATAGCAACTTACCTGAAGAATAACATCAGGTTTAATGGCAGACATCTGCATGTAACTTTGGCCGTGTCCCAAATGGCACCCTAAACACTTCCTCTGAGTCCGCACTTTCGTGACGTAACGCCGTTTTGACTGTCGGGAAAGAAGTCTGCACATCGAGGGCGCATATCGACCGAAAAGGGGGCGCTCGCTAGCACTCTTCTGAAACCTAAAATGACTAAATGGTATATCCTACTGGTCTCATGGACTTAACGGACACGCGTACGCGGAAGCCATTGTAAGTCCACAAGACCGAAAGTGCATATGAAGTGTGCCATTTGGGACAGGGCCTTTATCGCCCCATTGAGTAGCGTACCTGCGTAAAATATGTTTCTGCCCTCAAACAACCAAGTAATTAAATAACCTGTGAGACGGCAAAACCTTAAAGTTATATTTGTAACCCCACTGACTGTAAGTCACTGAGTAATATAGTGTTTTCAATTAGTTCCGTCTCGCTAGTGGCACCTCTTGTGTCTCAGTAACAAAAGGCCTTCTGACAGCTTTGTGCGTCCCCTCAGTTCCTGTGTTGCCTGGGTGCCCAGTCATGTTATTAAATTCACCACTGGCAGCGATACCTGGAGGGCTTGTGCATTTATGTCACTCCGTCATTGGGGATAAGGGCTCTGGAAGCCGTGACAATGCAATTTCATTTCTCCCTGCTTTTGTAATGCCAGAATGCAATAAAACTGTCTGGCTCCAGACAGACTGTTTTACTGACCTAAAATTCTAGTCCTGAAAACTATTAGTAGTAAAATGTCAGACTCTAAAATGTAGAATAATGGCGCCTTGTTCCTTTAGGTTTAGCTGTTGGACACCAAAGAGCAGATGCTGGACAAGTGAGTCACTAACTGGCTAAGAGGTAAACCTCACAAGTTTTAATGACTAACCTATACTGATGGCTGGGCTACAGGTCAGAGATCTGTTAAATTGATTTGGCAATCGTAACTTTGTTGTTAGAGATCTGTGTGTGGGTATTAAATGTCTCTTATCTGTTAAAAGTTTATAGAGTCATTTTGGTTTCTTGCTTTTGGTAGAAGAAGCTGATATTTAAGTGAATAGAGGTGGCAACATTTTCCACTGTGGCCAGTTTTCATTTTTGGCGGTTTTGCATGATTTGTTGGAAGCTGCAGTTACAAAATGTCTGTATTTAAGTATTTTCCATCGTTATAAAGAAGCACTAAAATGCTGCAAAGTATCAAAAAAAGACTCAAGCCCTTCTTGTCTTGTAGATAAACTACATGGATCTTATAGAATTGTTTGTATCTTTATTCAGGGATGATTAAACAAACAACCAATTTATTTGTTTAGCCAGAATGCCCTTCTGGAGAGAAATATATTCACTGAGCAAATCAGCCCCACTGATGCATAGCATTTGCTTTAAATAATTAAATTTCTGGGAGTGTTCTGTACAGAGGTGTTTTGACTGAATTATGGCTGGCTTTTGCCTGAATTGCAAACCAGGAAGGTCGTTCAGAAGGTTTGTAGTACAAAGCTAAATGAATATAAATTATGTGATTTACTGCCCATTTGATCAGAACTTCGGCTACTGCTGTGACAAAAAAAGCTACAGTATTTAGAATTTTAACCATGTTAAAAATGTGGGATCAAAACATTGATCAGCTGCTTGTACTTCTTTCTTTCTTTCTTTCTTTCTTTCTTTCTTTCTTTATTTATTTCTATATAAAATATACAATTTATATTATATAAAATACATGTATTGTATGTGTTTGTGTATATACCCATCCAACCTGATGGAGCTTGAGAGGTCCTGCAAAGAAGAATGGGAGAAACTGCCCAAAGATAGGTCTGCCAAGCTTGTAGCATCATACTCAAAAAGACTTGAGGCTGTAATTGGTGCCAAAGGTGCTTCAACAAAGTATCGAGCAAAGGCTGTGAATACTTATGTACATGTGATTTTTTTCGTTTTTTATTTTTAATAAATTTGCTAAGATTTCAAACAAACTTCTTTCACGTTGTCATTATGGGGTATTGTTTGTAGAATTGAGGAAAAAAATAATGAATTTAATCCATTTTGGAATAAGGCTGTAACATAACAAAATGTGGAAAAAGTGAAGTGCTGTGAATACTTTCTGGATGCACTGTATATACACACATTTTATTATTTTATTATAAGGGTATATTTACACGACACCATTTTTAACTTTTTATCCGTTTTGGCCGTTCATAACGTTTTGGGGGCCTAAAAACCAAGCTTTGAAAACGGGTTTTTCGAAAACGATGTCTTTACCGTCTCCATGTAAACAACAAAAACCTGAATTTGTGAAAACAGTGACGTCATGCGCATGCGTATTACGTGTTTGCAGGGTGTTTCTTCACAAAGTGATATCAGGGGCCAGTTGTTCAAAGGTAATCTGATCAGATTTCGGCTATTGGATTGGATCAGATCTTGAAAATGGGTTGTTCAAAAGGAAAAAAAGGATTCTGAAAAATCTAACTTCTGAAAAGTTTTGATCTGGATCAAATCATCAGTTTGTGTTGTTCAAAACTTTTTAGTAAGATTGGGATACTCCAAGCAGAAGGGTGGATTTCAGGAACAAAAATGTAATAAAACTTTAAAACTGGTCAAAAAACACTACATTTGTATCATGTAATATACACACACACACATTTTTTTATTTTGCTCTTGATTAGTTTAACTGTTAAAGTAATACATTAGAAGTAGACATTAGGCTACCTATTAAGCCTTTCGGTAGCCTACAGTAAAAAAAGAGATTTTGGCACCATAAAATAATCCCCAAACAGTTGTAACTATCAAACGAAAAATCTCATATTTAATTTAAAGTGTTTTTTATCACTGTTTGTAAACTACATTGGCACAATCATAAGAGATGACCCAGTCAAAAGTTATTTGCGAGCAAACGCAAAGTTTCTCGGGTGAACGCTACCCCATCTCATATTTTTTCCATCGCCATGTCCTTTTAGGGGCTCCGTAGAGCACTAGTAATCCAGATTTGGTCATCTAAAAAAGTGGTGATCCAATCCAATTTTGCTTTAAAAAACGGCACAAAAAATGGATTACCTGATCCTGGATAGCAAAACATGGGATTTCGAAATCCAGACCGTTATATATATATATATATATATATATATATATATATAGAGAGAGAGAGAGAGAGAGAGAGAGAGAGAGAGAGAGAGAGAGAGAGAGAGAGAGAGAGAGAGGTTAAATTGGGCCGGAGCCTCCTCAGGTCCACAACACACCCTGCCGGAGCTCAGCTCCATCTCCTTCAGCAACAAATATTGTTATTCCACTTGAACTATTTTTCATCTCCTGGCAAATACATGGCATATGAGACTGAATAATTAGCAAGACTACACAGAGACATGGCATTATCAGACGTCATAATGCATTAATCGCTGCGTTCTCTGGTTCAGCACCCCGCCCACAGCCATCAAGGGAAAACAGTTTTTTTTTTTTTTTTGAAGGCAAATTATACGGGAAACAACAAATGAGCCAAGCTAACATCAACAATAGAACTAGTGCAGATTTAGCTGATCATTGCTGCTAGCTGAAACTTTCAGCGGGACATTCTAAAACGCTTAACATGAAAAAGCTTAACGTGGCTTAAGGTCGGAAAACAACGATCAATGATCACCAAATTTTTAATGGCCATATCTTGTCATGAACACTTAAGCCTGTCAAAAAAAACTAAACCGAAATCCAACAATTATAGAAATTATCTCACATTAACGTTTTCTTCTTTATTGGCGCCTATTGGCTTAATTTAACGTGGTTTAATTGACCTAAACAATGATCAATGATTACCAAATTTCTGTCTCCTATTGCTCCTCATAACCACTGAAAACTGTCATAAAATCGAACCCAAAGTCCAATTATTATGGACCTTATCTGACATTAAGCGTTTCTGCTTCAGTAGAGCCTATTAATTGGCCCTGATTCTCTTAAATCAACATAATTTTCTTGTTTAAAAAGATGTTTACATATTTGCCAACCAATATTTTCAAACATGTTCAATTTCATACATTTCAGAGGGTGAAATCCGTTGCCTGCCTGTTAACATTAAAGGTAAAAAATAATAATAAAGTAAGTGAATTGTAAAGTATTTCTCTGTTTGAATAACTACTCAACCCTACCTTACACATTAATACTGGAAAAAGAGCCCCTTAGGTGTAAAAACACATTAAGTCATTTTACAGCGCGATTTTGAACGATGACCATTCACCGTAAATAAGGGCTCCCCCTCCCTACAAAAGCCAATTTAACCACTATATATATATATATATATATATATATATATATATATATATATATATATATATATATATATATATATATAAATGACAACATGCATTACTTGTGAATGGCATTATTATTCGAATTTTTATTAGTATTTTATCACTATGCTGTTCAAAGCACTATGTTGTGTGGACCATTATTCGTTGTTATTGACCATTTTTTCCCGAACCATTTCTTTAATTTTCTTATTCGTGTTTCAGGTTGATTTTCTGCAAACGGGTGCATGGTTGTTTATATCTTGAGCTGAAACTACCTCACATTGAGCGTTAATAGGCCGACTAATTACTTCCAATTAACATCGGCCTATTAGGAAAATCGATCTTGCCATCGGCAACGATCTACTACAGCTGTGGTTTATAAACATCAACGGCAAAGTGCTTCTGACTGATACTCCTGGCCACATGTATTTCTACAGTCAGCACAAGCAAACAGAGGGTAAATAGAATCTTTTGTCTCTGTTTGAGACTACAGCTACAGAAGCGGACAGCACTTCTATCTTGCGTCCACATTTGATTTGTGATAACATCAGTGCAAGGTCATCGTTTAGCTGTTTGACACTATCAGAAGCCTGATAGTGGAACTAGTTGTGGAACCAATATAAATGCATTTAAAACACTCAAGCATACACAAGGACGCTGACAGTAAAGGCTGACTGTAAGGTCATTAGAGCCAGATCAATAATGCTAATGAACAGACAGTTGCAACAGCAAGTGTGACAGACCATTTAGATGAGCACCACTTTGAAACTATTAGATCAGCACAGAGACACTCCCATGGGAAGAACTGTTTGTAGGGAGATTTTAAGTTTATTCATGCATTTATTTATTTTTAGAATTTGAGGGTATGAGATAGAAAGCATTAATGTGCTTATTTATTCTAGCCTCACTGCTGATTACACCTAATGCATGCGGTTAATACTGTTACAACTGCTAAATGAATAAATGTAAATGTAACTTCCTCCAAAAGTTAATCTAATGTTTTTTTAAGTGTCCCTAATGGGCATCTGTGTCAGTTTGAGTTTTTACCCTTAGATGGCAGTCATGGGTTGTGCTTGACACTCTGCATGACTGATAACTTGTTTTATATGACTTCAAATTTCCTTCTGAAAGTGACACTAGTTTGATTAAGTGGCTATCATAAAAGACAAATTTTGGAAATGTTAGATCTATCACTGAAAACAATAAAAAAAACAACAACAAAAAAACATGTTTTAATGGCCTCATAAAAATGCATGATATCTTGTTGGGGCGGTCAGGTGGAGTGCTGACTATGTTTAAAGTACATTCCCCAGGGCACAAAATATAGCACACTTAAGTGAGCATTTATGTATGATTCAGCTTCAAGAAATGTATTGATTTATTCCTTCCAATGTCCTGCCTCTACACACAGCACTTTATGCCCTCATTCACAGGTTGCGTGTGGATTTTCTGTTGTGTCAGCTTGAAGAAATAATAAGGAATGCTTGCATGAAAGGAGATGTAATTGTAATTACTTGCCACTTAATTAATAGCATTCTGTTCTCAATCTGCATAAGCTCATCTACTCATGCAATACTTTCATCAGAACTGGACTTTCTTTAGAAACTACTTCTTTTTACAGTGTAGATGTATGATTATTTTTTTATATATATAATTAAACTCAGCATGAAATTGCAACCTATTTTACTTCTAATCTAAGATTGACTTGATCTTATCCATCGGGCATTGAGTGGACCCAGAAAAATGGGCTTAGTAGATGTCCCTTGAGCTCAACTATGAGAAGGGTGTTCTGCTGACATCCTCCCTTGGCTGGAGAAAATGTGGACTCCCCAATGTTGGGACATCAGAGCTTGTTGACAGGATAAAGCTTCCTAGTTTGCTAGTTCTACACAGTGACAGTGACAGTGAGTGGTGAACGACTTGCCAGGCGTGGGGAGCGAAAGTTTGGCTTCCTCTCAGAAATGTGCTGTGGACACCAAATCTTCTGCCATCTGTTACCGTTGTCACCAGTACTATTTGTTTTTATGTAAACATCATTATTCCTTTAAAATTCTAAGTACACGTTTAATGTTCCCACTTCCATTTCAGACTAATAGCCACCATAAAAATAGAGGTGGTAAACTAGAAGGCCACATTGCTGCTTAAAGGCACAATATGTAAGATATTTGAATTAAAATATTCAAAAACCACTAGAACAATATTATATATTTTGTTGACTTGTGTACTTACATTGTCCCAAATGTTTCCAAGAATGTTTAAATCCAGAGAAATAAGCGATTTTAACCAGGACACGGACCATGTCCGTGCGTCACCTATCAATGACATCATATCAAATGCCAAAGATGCTTTAATATATTATGTGTTTTATTAGACAGGCAAGCAACTGTTTGGAGACATTCATTGGCAGAAAACTAATCATTGATATGTAGCTCAACACAGTTAGTCTTATTGTTTAAATCTCGTTTTATTGATTTACGGTGAGTACCATGTTTTACCATGCCTAATATCGATCTAGCTTACTGCAGTGTGCAACAAGTGTCTCATAGTAGCCACCTAGCGAACGCATAGCATTATAACATGGCTTTCAACACACTCAAATGTATCTATTATGATAAAACAGCGCTGCGTTACCCCACATAGGCTTCTGAGCGGAAGAAGCGGAAGCAGTCGTCTGCAGCATAATAAAAGCTCCATTGCTCTTGAGCCGTGTGTCGCGCTTGTCTCTCATTAGCAATCAGCGGCCTCGTTCAGCTCCAACGCTTCGTACTACAGTAACGTTAATAAATCTTTAATACATTAGCTCATCCATGAATATGATTTCTGCCTGAATCCCGTCGGATTCTTTTCCACCGGCTCTAGAGGTGAAGACTACAACTCCCATGATTCTGCCAAATCAAGGCGTCATCAAGTTACGCCTTTGTTTTGAATAAGCGACCTCTAGCTGCGAAAATTACATATTGTGCCTTTAAAGTTCATGGCCTTTCCATTAACTATGGCTAATAAACATGCATATCTAATAGTCAGTGCATGGTGGACACATGGTGGACACTTTACTATCCCATGAGGCCATGGGAGAGGATTTATGAATGGCGATGAGGCAAAGCAAACGATGCTGGCAGGTCACATAATGACAATATTGTGAATGTAGTACGTCCAGATTATATTCGTACTACACACATTCACACTATATAGAACTTACTTTTTTAGCGCTCACTGGAGTAAGTACTTGTTCAAAATACAGTGGGGAGAGCAAGTATTTGATACACTGGCGATTTTGCAGGTTTTCCTACTTACAAATCATGTAGAGGTCTGTAATTTTTATCATAGGTACACTTCAACTGTGAGAGACGGAATCTAAAACAAAAATCCAGAAAATCACATTGTATGATTTTTAAATAATTAATTTGCATTTTATTGCATGACATAAGTATTTGATCACCTACCAACCAATAAGAATTCCGGCTCTCACAGACCTGTTAGTTTTTCTTTAAGAAGCCCTCCTGTTCTCCACTCATTACCTGTATTAACTGCACCTGTTTGAGCTCGTTACCTGTATAAAAGACACCTGTCCACACACTCAATCAAACAGACTCCAACCTCTCCACAATGGCCAAGACCAGAGAGCTGTGTAAGGACATCAGGGATAAAATTGTAGACCTGCACAAGGCTGGGATGGGCTACAGGACAATAGGCAAGCAGCTTGGTGAGAAGGCAACAACTGTTGGCGCAATTATTAGAAAATGGAAGAAGTTCAAGATGACGGTCAATCTCCCTCGGTCTGGGGCACCATGCAAGATCTCACCTCGTGGGGCATCAATGATCATGAGGAAGGTGAGGGATCAGCCCAGAACTACACGGCAGGACCTGGTCAATGACCTGAAGAGAGCTGGGACCACAGTCTCAAAGAAAACCATTAGTAACACACTACGCCGTCATGGATTAAAATCCTGCAGCGCACGCAAGGTCCCCCTGCTCAAGCCAGCGCATGTCCAGGCCTGTCTGAAGTTTGCCAATGACCATCTGGATGATCCAGAGGAGGAATGGGAGAAGGTCATGTGGTCTGATGAGACAAAAATAGAGCTTTTTGGTCTAAACTCCACTCGGCGTGTTTGGAGGAAGAAGAAGGATGAGTACAACCCCAAGAACACCATCCCAAGCGTGAAGCATGGAGGTGGAAACATCATTCTTTGGGGATGCTTTTCTGCAAAGGGGACAGGACGACTGCACCGTATTGAGGGGAGGATGGATGGGGCCATGTATCGCGAGATCTTGGCCAACAACCTCCTTCCCTCAGTAAGAGCATTGAAGATGGGTCGTGGCTGGGTCTTCCAGCATGACAACGACCCGAAACACACAGCCAGGGCAACTAAGGAGTGGCTCTGTAAGTAGCATCTCAAGGTCCTGGAGTGGCCTAGCCAGTCTCCAGACCTGAACCCAATAGAAAATCTTTGGAGGGAGCTGAAAGTCTGTATTGCCCAGCGACAGCCCCGAAACCTGAAGGATCTGGAGAAGGTCTGTATGGAGGAGTGGGCCAAAATCCCTGCTGCAGTGTGTGCAAACCTGGTCAAGAACTACAGGAAACGTATGATCTCTGTAATTGCAAACAAAGGTTTCTGTACCAAATATTAAGTTCTGCTTTTCTGATGTATCAAATACTTATGTCATGCACTAAAATGCAAATTAATTACTTAAAAATCATACAATGTGATTTTCTGGATTTTTGTTTTAGATTCCGTCACTCACAGTTGAAGAGTACCTATGATAAAAATTACAGACTTCTACATGCTTTGTAAGTGGGCAAACCTGCAAAATCGGCAGTGTATCAAATACTTGTTCTCCCCACTGTAAGTACCTACTCAAGTGAGTATGCAATTTTGGATGCAGCTGCCTTCTATTTCTTCTTCTTCTGAGTTTTAATGGCAGCTTGCATCAAATGTGGTTTCTTGTTTCATGTGTCATGTTCTGATTGGTTCGTTGGATCATTGGGTGTTTCTCAAACGGAAGGCTGCATCCTACCGAGACCGCGTCCTTCCTAGTCCAGTCTTTCTGAGGCTTGTAGGCTAGTGTCCTCCTCAGCAATTAAACGCTTGAATGAGAAAGTCTAGTAAGTGTGCATGGATACGTCACACATGTTCCCGCCCCTATGGTCACGGCACGAAAATACTATTGAAACTTAATTTTGGAAAAATACTTTGTATTACAAATCTTTATATTAACTGGCTTTCTATTAATGCAATACAGTGAATGACAGCCGTCTTCCAGTGACATTATTGTCAGTTTAGTGTTAGTGATTAATTTACAACAAAACAAATGATAACTTCTATGCTTTAATGTCCGAAAACATTATTTTTGTCTTACATTTCATAATACTTTTGCGACTTTTGATGACATGGCAGCCGAGATATGCAGCCTTCCGTTTGAGAAACACCCCTTGTCTTGTTACATTGTAATCAGTTCTGTCTTTTCATTGGTTCTTGTTTGATTAGTTCTACTTTGTCATTGTTTGTTGTTGTCAAGTGATTCCCCGTGTTCATGCATTTAAGCACGCATGGTTGCCATCTTGCCTTGTCATGTAGTGGTTGTGTCAACCTGCTGCTATAGTCTCATGTTTCTCAAGTCGAGTCATAGTCAAGTCATCGGCTTGTTTTGTTTGTATTTGTTTTGCACTTAATAAATTGCACTTGGGTTCGTACAACTCACCTACAGTGGATTTTGTGACACAATGTATATTACTGATAAAAATAAAAATACAACTATTTAAATAAAATATAATAAAATGTGCCACACCAGGACTGTTGCAGTGTCATTTTACTGTTTTCTCTAAATATTAAAAATTGACAATGATACAGTATCATTATAGACCAGTAAGGACATTTCAAACATAAAGTTATCATGAACTGGTAAAAACACCAGAAAGTGAATATGTGACAAATACAGAGGGATTATTTTCCGCAAGCTCCGCTGACTGCCTTTAAAGGAGATTTTAACAGTGTCTGACAGGAACCCTGCGCTGAGGTTGGCATTTGGCTCATAGTCTTCCTGTTTACCTTGATAACTGTCATTCTGTGGTGTAAACGTGTGAGAAAATATGTCTGAGTGAATGTGTAAGACTTTCTGTGCTCGTCTAAGACTGTTTTTGTGCACAGTAATAATCAGCAAGTGACAATACATCTCAACAAAACAGATGGCAAACGCTCCTGCCAACCACTATTTGAAGTATGAAACTGAGAAACCTCAAGTGAAGTGTCTGCCTTGGACTGAAACTTGTCTCATTGTTCAGTGAATGAGTAAAAATGTCGTTGAAACCTCAGTATGATGAGTCAACAGATTTAGTGTAGTTTCCTAAACGGTGACCTCTATTCTCTACAACTCACTTTGCAAATGGGATACATGACTAAGAATGATAACTGAAAAATTGACAGTTGTAAGCAAATGCAGTAGGTTACTTTTAGTGACGGTTGAAAAGCGTGACATGTCTTGATTGCTTCTCCACAATGAGAATTACTTTTTCTATAAAGCCAAACTTAATATATGAATCTAATAATTTAATGTCATTTTAATGTTTGTTATTTAACACAAAATTATTTTAATGGGACCAATCCTGTCTCCAAATATGACTTTGGACTGAATAGTTGGCAGTAAAATGTAAATGGAAACTTTTGTGGTATGTCTTTTTAAATTTGTGGGTTTATCTTTTTAAACATTTTTAAACACATACAACTCATTAACATCTTATTATAATCTCATTACCATAAGATCATAACCTGTTGCCACACCATAATAAATGGGCATGAGATTCATTTTGAAGTAATGATTTAAAAATATAGTGGAGACAAGCATTTTGGGTTATTCAAAGTGTGAGTATTTTGGGGGTTGAGGTGAGGAACACACACTCACTCACTCACTCACTCATTTGGCAGCTGACTATGACCTCTTCTGCCCCACAGCCTAACAGATTCAACCACACACACACACCCTGGCACATACATTCAAGTGTTTTTTGCTCCAGTTGCCTTCTTTAATGACTTCAGCATGGGCCTGCCAATATTTTTTATTTTAGGAATGGTTCTGAATCTTGCTCACAGCAGTGAATTGCAAGGTAGGTTCATATCCTCTCAGGTTTAATCATTTTTGGCTTAATTTGAGCATCTTGAATCAGATTATGCTGTTGTATTTTCTGGCCCTTTTGAATAGCTTGCATATTTTATGGTAGGCTATATATATATATATATGAAAGAACAGACAGCTTTTGGATAGAATAATGTAAATTAGAAGGATTTGGTAAAACATGTGAACACAACCTGTGCATTTCATTTGAATCGGAATCACTTTGTTCACACTGAGAAGACATTTCCTGAGAAAAAGGGAGGGAATGACCATTTTCTGCAACTGTGCACAAAAATGTTGTTATTTCTTTAAATTAACATGTTATTTGACTTGTTGCTATTGTTATTTTGAGCTTTGGCTGTTATTGCAGCAGAATTTTGAGTATGTGATGCTTATCATAATGATATTATCTATTGCTTATTGAGAAGACCTGCATGCAATGAATGAAGATTCTTTCACAAATTCTGCTTTAGGCATTTCCACTGTCCTTCGGCAGACATCCTTATTTGGGAAGAAACATTTAACCACATGTCCCTTTCATTCTGAAACCAATAAATGCTGGGGCATGGAAACAATAAATTCTGGCTTGTATTTATTTGGAAGTACTGATGAAATTAGATCCCTAGAAAAGATTAAGTTCTTTAAAAAAGAAAAATGTGGTTTAAATTGTTCAGTAGATGTACAGTAGCAAGGCAAGATGCATCTTTTTTTTTTCAGAAAATAAAGTGAATAAACCCTAAAAATGCCTATTGCAACTGTTTTTTTTCCCTCTTTGTCTTGCTGGTGTCAAGATTTGTAACTGCATCAAATCAGTGTAGTGATGACGCACTCAGAAGCTGTGATTTTAAACACAGAATTGTGTTTGCATGTAATCGGTTAAATGACGATGAATCAGGTACAGTGGTATGTGTGCGGTTTACAGCAGCATGCAACATGTGTGTAAAAGAGCCGTGTTGGAAAGTTGTGTCACATGACTTGAAAAACCAAAAACATCTGCTTCCTCTCGTGCAAAGCAACTCAATTTCCATCCCAGACTCTATACACGCTGCATGTGACATCACTTTTTCTTTTATCAGGGCCTTATTCTTTGAACATTGTAAGCATATGCATTGCATTTTAAGATCATTTTAGCTTTTTCCAACAGTGCATGTGAATGGTCCTTATAGTTCACCCAGAATTAAAATTCTATCATCTATTTACCCTCACGTCATTTCAAATCGACTTACTTTCTTCACTGGAGCACAAAAGGAGATATTTGAATAATGTGCTGGCCACTCTTTTCCATCACAATGAATGGAGACTGGCTGCAAAAAGGATACAGAAGCACCACAAAAAGTAGTCGAAATGACCTAAAGTTCAGTATAACTTAAGAAGACTTGCAGTATCACACAAAAGTCGCATGGACTATACTTCTCTATTATTTTTATGGTGCTTTTTGTTATTTTGGAGCTTGACAGTCCCATTAACTTTCAATATATGGCAAAACGCAGCCAGTGCATTTTTTAAAATGTCTTCTTTTGCCTTCTGTATTTAAAAAAAAAAAGGGTGAGTAAATAATGACAGAATTTTCTGGGTGAACTATCCTTTTAAGATTGTTGTTTCTTAATTTACTCTGGGTTACATAATATATGCCCTTCAGGATTAATTCCACAAAATGTTAGGGAGTGTTAAATGGACATGTCAAGAAATCCTTTTGTTGGCCGCCCTCTCACGAATGAAGAAATCTGTCAAAGTTTATTAAGAGTGCCAAGTGCTGACACATCCCCCGACTGTGCTTTATATATGTGGGGTTAGCAGGGGACACGGTGGACGTAAACAACAAAATAAAATTAGTTGTTGCCATAATGATTACTGTTATGGACTATGTAATTAAATCTTTGAGTAATATTCATTCCCCTCTTTTTTTATATATAGATTCAGAGCCCAGAGACTTGGTTCCCAACCAAACAGTGACAGGGATTTTGGGGGAGGAGGTCTACCTGCATTGTCTGTACACTGGACAAAATAATGTCCTGTTCTCCTCCTGGAACCGGCTGGATTCTTCAAAGAGGGCAAAGAAAATGGCAGGCTACAATCAGCAAAAACCTTTCACCAGAGAAAACTTTGACATCCCGGCGTCACTTACAAACCTTACCGTAAAGATGACCGTGACAAGTCTCGATCAGGAGGGAGAATATATATGTGTCTTTAACACTGATGATGATGAAACAAAGGACACCATGTTTCTCAGAGTTATTGGTGAGTATAAATATTGAAGGGTGCTACATAATCAGTGCATTTAGGCCACAGATTTTAAGTACAGTTCGGAATAGTTCACCAAAAATGAAATTCAAATCATTTAGTCACTCTCATGTCATACTGAACCTAATTTCTTCCTCTGTGGAACACACAAGAAAGTTTATTCCGCAAAATGGTGTGTATACTCTTTTCCAAGAAATGAAAGTGAGCTGTTAATTTCCAAATAGTGAAATACACCAATCAGGCATAACATTATGACCTCCTTCCTAATATTGTGTTGGTCCCCCTTTTGCTGCCAAAACAGCCCTGACCCGTCGAGGCATAGACTCCAGTAGACCCCTGAAGGTGTGCTGTGGTATCTGGCACCAAGATGTTAGCAGCAGTCCTTTAAGTCCTGTAAGTTGTGAGTTGATCCCACAGATGCTTGATTGGATTGAGATCTGGGGAATTTGGAGGCCAAGTCAACACCTCAAACACGTGCCCACTTTTGGCACTTTCGGTGGTGGACAGGGGTCAGCATGGGCACCATGACTGGTCTGTGGCTATGCAGCCTCATACGCGGCCGCCCATGACCCTGTCGCCGGTTCACTTTTGACCACTGCAGACACCCCACAAGAGCTGCAGTTTTGGAGATGCTCTGACCCAGTCGTCTAGCCATCACAATTTGGCCCTTGTCAAACTCGCTCAAATCTTTATACTTGCCCATTTTTCCTGCTTCTAACACATTAACATTGAGGACAAAATATTCACTTGCTCCCTAATATATCCCACCCACTAACAGGTGCCGTAATGAAGAGATAGTCAGTGTTATTCACTTCACCGGTCATAATGTTATGCCTGATCGGTGTATGTCACCCTAGGACACATCATGTCAGCTCTGAAATGAAACATCATTGGTTCCTGCAAGGCACAAGTCAAATGGTTTACTTTTATGGTTCTTGTTTGGTCAGTTTTGGAGCTTGACAGCCCAAGTCCCCAAAGTTTTTTCCAGCAAAAATGTATGTATACCACAGAAAAAAAAGTTCCCACAGGTTTGAAATGACATGAAGGGTGAGTAGATGGAGACACAGAAAACATTTTTGGGTGATCTATTCATTTCATTTTGAGATCACATAATACTGCAAAACTCATCAGTATCTATGTTTTGTCTCTAAGCTCGGCCTGATATTTACATAAATGGGAAGAAGGAAGTTGTGAACAGGACCCTCTACCATGCTGTCACTTGCTCTGCCTCCAGTGCCAAGCCTAAGGCTGAGATTGGATGGGAGATCTCTGGTGCCCTTCCAAGAGATGACATCTTCTCTGTGAACATGACTAATACAGTTCATCCCAATGGCACAACCAGTTCTATCAGTGTACTGCGCTTCCCCCTAATTATGAATAACGAGAGCACTGTTACCTGTGTGGTCAAGCATCCAGCTTTTACTGAACCTGAAAGAGCCAACATTGAGGTGGACACATTTGGTAAGTTCAGCTTTGATAGGTACAGGTAATTAAGAGATATATCGCTATTAGAAAAAGCCAGAGAGAGTCAGACAAGATAAAATACTTTTCTGTTCTTGTGCATCGTATGATCAATAAGTTAAGACAACATATGTTTTTACATTAACTCATCAAAATAAGTTAAGCAATTTTCAACTTTTTTATAAGTTATACATGATTCAACTAATTTTTTTAAGTCAGTTTAATGTAATTTATGTTGAAATGACTTAAACATCCAAGTTGATTGTACAAGTTGATTGGCAGCAACTTTTTTTTTACGGTGTGTGTGTGTGTGTGTTTGTTCAGTATGAAACCTAAAAGGTAGAACTGAGAAATCAAGTTGGTATTCTACTACTGTCTGCTCCTTGCACCAGAGTTGCATGTGTTTCCTGCGGTACCTTCATATTTGCAGCAGCTGTCTGACCACAGACGTCACATACTCTGAAGCTACAGCATAGAGGTGCTTCTGATAGAAAAACTTAGGGAAACTGTGAAGAATGAATGTCAGTAGTTCTGTTTTTGTTTAGTTTTTTTTTTTTTTTTTTACAGTTTATTGTATACAGTATATATTTTAAAACATGTCTGCTGGCCAAACTTATGAATACTGGTGAACTCAGCAAGAACTGTTCTCAGAGTTAACGTTTTTAGTGTTTTAGCAAGCACTTCACTGGGATCCAGGCACATGGAAATGCTTTTTAAATGCAGAAAGTGTTATGCATCTTGATATATGCCAGTTATAATGCTGTTCTCCATTATTTGTTCAATTACTGCAGCCGTGATTGATAGAAAACGTACATAAACGTCTCTTTATAAAATTCTGTTTACCTCCTTCCTTATGTTAGCGGTAATAACGCAATTAATTGCAGTAGATTTTGACTTGTAAATTATATACTTATAAATCTATAATAAGACACAATCTATAAAGGCCTATTTTACATATAAAGTAGCATTTACATAAAGCAGTAGTGTTTGGCCTGAAAAGAACAACAACAGTTTAATTTAAATTGAATACATTGGTGCATTTAGTACCTGGCAAAATGAGATTTCATGTGGTTAGTGAATAGGGTTTTGCACTGAAATACTGCACGCAAAAGTGCCGCTACTTTTTAGTGAATTCACCTTTTGTTATTTGTTGAAACATGACATCTAAACCAAGTGTCCTTGTTGGAGCTATAGTTAGCATCTCCAACAGCTTGGTAAACAGACGGAACAGCTGATAAAACTCAGTCAAACTCAAATGTCCGCTTGTTTAACCTTAAGATTATGCTAACAGATACGCTTCTCTGTTTTTTTTAAAAGAATAGTCTCTTAGAGGGTTTTTCATGAACTTCCCCTGTTCTTATTGGCACGTTTCTCCTTTTTAACAGTTTCTCCTATTATGAGCATGGAGACCGTCCTGGTCCAAAAAGGAGGAGAAGACTTTCAAGAGGTCATCTGCACGGCAACAGGGGGGAGGCCACATCCAAATATCACATGGAGACTGCCTGAATTCAAAAACACACCACCTTTACTGAGAAATGACTCCAAACCAGATTCAGTTATCAGTTCTTACCGGTTCCCATCAGATCCTTATGAAGGAGAAAATATCTCGTGTGTTTTTGAGTACATGTTTCTTCCTTTCATAAACACAAGGACTATCACTTTGCCAATTTACTGTGAGGACCAGCACTATTTAAACTAAATAGATACACATATGTAGAATGTTTGAAGCACTCTCTAATTTGTAAAACTTTTGTTCCCTCTAGATCTTTCCTCACTTCAGCTGAAGGATGTTGATTATGCCATTAACAGTGAGAATCAGACCTCATTGGCGTTTGAGGAGGGGGGCATGGACATTACAGTCAGGATGGATGTTTTGGGCAATGTACCAAGTTTTAAAATTAACTGTTCCAGGTAAGATGCATTAATATCATCGCCTTATTAATTATGAGCGTAGAATGATAATAAAAAAAGAGCACTGATGCAACACGATAGTCAATTTCATCCACATTATAAAAATATTAGATTCTAGTATATTTGCTACAGCATAAAGACACTGAGGCAAGTTGTGAAATGCTTGCTCTGCACTTTTGTTTCATTTAATCAAGGGTAGGCCAACCACTGCCTGAGGATGTGGATGTGGTTAACAGTGATATCTTTATCAGAGGATCTGTAGATCTGCACCTTGCTGGACAGTATCTCTGTCAGGCTTCTTACCGTAGACACCAGGTTTCCTTGCAATTCACAATTGAAGTAAATCCAAAAGTTATATTACCAGGTACTGTTTTTGCATTATTGTCATGTTTTATCATCAAACTGTATTCACATTCTACACTCTATTTACATTTCAAACTTGTTTTTTTGTTTTAGTGACATTTCCCCCAAACATCAGTGTGAATTTAGTGCAGAATTCAGATTACATTCACATTGAGTGTTTGGCCTTCAATGCTGTTCCCACTGCAAATGTGTCCTGGATCATTTCACAAGAGATGAATAGTACAATTCAGTCTAATGTCACATCCTATAATGGATCTTACTCTGTCAAAAGTGTGTTGACTGTGCCCAACTGCATGGCACGCGAATATGTAGCTGAGTGTGTAGTCGACCACCCTGCTTTCATGGAAAAAGAGAGGCGTCAGATTGCTCTTCCTGTTTGTGGTAAGACACTGATGGCTATAGTCATCATGAACAATGGCTCTTTATTCTCTAAATTAGTTCTAGATTTTTAAACATGTAACAGGGTTGTGCACCATTCTGAACCTAATTGGGTGAATGCCTTTTAAATTTTGAATTCAATTCCTGAATTTGAATTGTTGTAGCAAACAGGATGTAGAATGTAGAATTTCAAAATCCGTCATTTTTAACTAGAAAAGCAAAGTTTGTCATACACAAACCATTGAAAACACAGTGTCTAATGTTTGATGGATGGATGGATAGATGGATAGATAGATCAATTTATGGAATGATGGGTGGATGGACGAAACAATAGATGGATGGATGGATGGAACAATGGATGGATGGATGGACGGACGGATGGATGAATGGAACAATAGATAGATAGATGGATGGACAGACGGATGGATGGATGGATGGAATGATAGATGGATGGATGGAATGATGGATGGATGGACGAAATAATAGATAGATGGATGGATGGATGGACGTACGGACTGATGGATGGGCGGAACAATGGATGGATGGACGGATGGATGGATGGATGGATGGATGGATGGATGGATGGATGGATGGACGGACGGAACAATGGATGGATGGATGGATGGTATCTATGATTAATAGATAGATGGAAGGAACAATCGGCAGATAACTAGAAAGACAGACAGACAGATCTACAGACAGACTAGGTTTTATAACAGCTATCTATCAAACATTCTGACATGTAGTTTATCTTTTTGGTCTTTTTTGCAGCACCACCAATTATAACCCTGCAGTCTAGTATTAAATGGGACAGTGGCATTGCATACACATGGCTGGTGTGTTCCGTGCAGAGCCAGACTCCAGCAGCGGCCATCACCTGGGCTGTAGACTGCAATGGCACTGACATTGGTTCTAGTAAGTTTGTGATGAGTCAGCCTGACTTTCAGCTGAGTCATATGGTTGCCGCTCAGAGTGTGGCACGTATTCCTATTTACTTGCATGACGGATGCAACGTGACCTGTGCGGTTGAGCTTCAAGGGTTAAAGAAACCAGAGAACAAGACCATTGACCTCCCACGTCTAGGTAAGTTTTATTATTACATTAACCCCAAACCCCACTTGAGCCACACTTTAAAATGTATTCATTTGATTGCATTAGGAAACTAAATCTCAAACCATTCATACATTTTAAATGTGACCTAATTGTCACTGTATGTATATCACTGTGAAAATCTGTATGCTGTGCTGCTTATTGCTTAAACTTAAAGAAATATTCTGCGTTCAGTAAAAGTTAAGCATAATCAACTGCAGTTGTGGCATAATGTTGATTACCACTAAAATTAATTGCGACTTGTTGCTCCAAAAAATATGGGTTTACAGTGAGGCACTTACTGTATACAATGGAAGTAAATGGGGCAATCTATAAATGTTAAAATACTCAGTGTTAACAGTATAGACACAAGACTATATGTGTGTAAACATGATTTTAGAGTGAACCAAATTGCTTCCTATCCTTTTCTGTGTAAAGTTATATTGCATTTTACATATTCATTGCCATGACAATGTGCTTTTACAAAATTATAAGCTTCCTCCAAAATTTGGCCCTATTCACTGCCATTGTATATAAGGGCCTCACAAAAACCTAAATTTTTGCATTAAAAAACAAGGGATGAGTCCAAATAGTTTTTTTGTGGTAATCAACATTATATTCAATTAAGCTTAACCTGTCTCAAACCCGGGATATTTCTTTAGTCGCAATGTAACAGAAGTGCCAACAGATCTTGTCTCTAGTATTGTCACGATCCCAGTTCTGTGTCTTTTGTTTTGTATGGACTTTTATGTTGAAGTGCCTTCTCTGTTTTCATTGTTTCCATGTTCTCTTCCTGTTTGGTTTCTGTCTCTCCTGGTTGCCATATTAGTTGTTATAGTTACCATCATTGAACACACCTGCAGTTAATTATCTACTCATTGTTCTGTGTATTTAAGGTCTTGGTTTTCAATCATGTTTTGTTAGTTGTTGTATGTATTTGTTTATGCTGTTCTCAGTGGTGGCTCGTATTTTTGTTCTGGGTCAGATGTTCTTGTATTTTCATGTGGAGTCAGCAATTCATTACAAGTATTGTGGTGTACATCTGAGTGAAACAGATTATCAAAAAATAAAAAATGTAGGGCAGAGCTTGGTTCTGTGCATTGAACATTTTCTTATTAAAAATAGGATGTCAAAAAAATAACTGTATATATATGCATGAACTGTTCATTTTAAGATCAATAACATGCATTTAGAAAATAGATGGGTAAATCTCCATTTCATTCCATTTTTAAAGGCCTATTCACACTGCATCGACATATGCCGACCAACACGGACAGTCATCAGATTACAGTACGTCATGTCTCAGACATTCCATAACTGACAAATGCCAATTAAAAATGTTCAATCGGTGGAAGCAAGCACTGACCAACACCAACAGCTGGCGAATGGGGTAACACACTGATCCAACAAAACCTGATGAATGTCTTGCCGTTGGTCGGCGTCTGACGGTGCAATATGAATTGGCCTTAAGATTATATAATAGAGAAGCACTGGCCGATACATCAAGTAATGAAAATCTATTTGCTATTAGGTCCGTCTGCAAGCCACGTGTTTGTGGGTGAAGAGAGATACACTCATATTTGGCATGCTGTGTGCGTGTACAACGGTGATGGGCTGAAACCCAACATCTCCTGGGTCCTTCCTGATGAAGACACCGTAATTCAGGCAACTACTGAGTCCAAGTGCGATGGAATTAAAGTAGAAGTCAATTCAACTTATGAATTTCAACTCAGTCAGTATGAGGGGAAGGAGTTGATATGTCTTATCCAGAACAAGCTTGGCGGGGATGAGAGACGGACGATACGTGTTCCAAAATACTGTAAGCGTTTCTCGCATGATTTCTGGCTGTTCATTCATTTAACGTATTTTATTTGCTGAATGCAATCTGCTGTTTCTTCCACTCAGCTGTCTCATCTATTGAGGTTGTAAACAAAACCACATTTGATCGTAGAAGTCATGGCCAGCGATTAGAATTGCAAGAAAACCTCTCTAATCAGAAGATACTTCTCAGAGCCCACGGCAATGCACCATCATACAAGACAACATGTTACAGGTATGAGTCATGCATGCTTAAATAAGGCTCAGTATACTTAAGAATGCATAGTAAGTGCCCATCAAAAAACAGGAAAAAACATCATGACAGTATCACGGCCTAAGGTGCCGTTCCATAGCACTCTCTCTTAAAACCTAAATGTGGCACATTGATTTTTCTTTCATGTCAGACACCCAGAAGGATAAATAGAGAAGGGCTATAAAGTTTTCACAATAATGTTTTACTGCATCAGACTGTGAAGTTCTAGAGTATTCATTTTGCTTGACACATAGATAAATGTTGTGCCTTTACTACTTTTATCACAGAGCAATGTTCCCTTAAGTTTGTCATTTTGAATGAACACTCAATTTGCTGTATACATCTGAAAGGGATATTTAACCAAAAAATTAAAATTCTGTGATTATTTACTCACCCTCATCTCATCCCAAACTTGTATGATTTTCTATGAAACACAAAAGGAGATATTCAGCAGAAAGCTCATGCTGTTCTTTTCCATACAATGAAAGTGAATAGAGACAGATGCTGACAAGCCACTACAGCATCGTTAACTAAAACCAAAACTACATGTATTACAAATTGTTTTTACTAGTTGAAATAAAGCTGAAATATAATAAAATGTGAATATTAGATAATAAAAAGGTAAATTAGAAATTTGGCAACACTGAAAACAGTGAAGTACTAATACTGAAATAAAAATAAAGATAAATAAAAAAGGTTGGAGCTTGACATCATGCGTCACCATTCACTATCATTCTGTTCAGAAGATGAATGAAAGAAAGTCAAAGAAGTTTGAAATACTATGAGGGTGAATAAATGATTACAAAATTGTGTAAACCATTCCTTTAACTTTTTTGTATGTGCTAATGTCAGACATATTAACCAAAACTCTTCTTTATGTTCCATCTATCAGTTTCTATAGAAAAACTTGACTTTTTGCACACACACCAGTGGGTTTTTTTTTTTTTAAGCCATGCCTCTGAATTGTTCTTATCCCAGGGAGGATGGGTCAGCAGCGCACACTGATGGCATGGCATTAGTTTTTACAGAACCAGTGTCTGAACTGGATGCAGGACTGTACATATGCCAAGTCTCGTACCACCACCACATGGCTAAAGTTTTCATTCGTGTGGATGTAACTAGTGAGGAGACTCAACACAGTGAGTTTTGCACATATCAGTCCTAGTCTAGATGATCAATATTGGTAGTATATAGATTCTAAGCAATAGTGAATGCTGTGAATTAACTCAGAGTTCTATGTTTGATTTTCTGCAGTGATATTCATCACCACCTGCTTTGCATCAGCCGCTGCATTCGCCCTCATCTTGATCATCGTTTTGTTTGTCCTCTGGTGAGTACTGTAGACTCGCTTTCTAACAAGCTTGAATACAATTACGTTTTTTTGTTTTTTTTGGGGGGGGGGATATAACCATACAGGTGAGATCAGCGGAGGCAAACAGGAAGCAAGGTAGCTTACCTAGACCAATAACATGCATAGTGTTCATAAACAGGATACATGGTGGCTTGTGCAAGCTGGCAGAAGAAAACCACATCTACCGCTACTCTGCTATTCACGAGACATAAACAGATTGTGCCTCAGTGGTAGACTGATGTCAGTTAAAATTGCAAAAGTGATGGCTTTTTTGTTGTACAAAGAAACTGACCTAAATTAACTGATCTAAATTAACATGTCTTATCCAATTATTTCTTTCTAGTAAAAGTGGGAAAAGTCACTCATCACAAAAGGTACTTAGAAGTATTATATGATTAGTTTGTCCAATAAGATATCAATGGCTCATTTAAATCAAGTATTTGAATTTTATTTATTTATTTATTTATTTTTTAAAGAAAAACAGGAGAGAGCGTGAGTCTCTAGCAGCTCTAATGCAGGACCCTCGCTGCCCAGAGAGGACGGTGCTTCCAGGCGAGGCTGGGCCGCACTATGCTGAGCTTGTGCACTATTCTATTGTTCTTGATGTTAAAAGCACTGTGTGACTCAACGGTTGGGTTTTATGCAGGTAATATATCAGTTTTTGCACATACTTGTGGAGTTCAGGCCAGCTTGAGTGCATGCTTTCAAAAAGGGGGACATACCTAGAAAAACCTGAATTTCCATATAAAATAAGATAATTGGTAATGAAAACAGAAATTATATGGAAACTACACAGGCTTTTGGACACCACTGTATATTTACATTGCAATTGGCTTACATCAGTGTTCTTGGTATATTTGTTCTTACTCCTCAATTACGAATACTGATTGGGTCAAAGTACCAGATTTAAGTAGCTTGGTATTACGTTCAGCATTATGATTTACTATGATAATTAAGTAGCATTGTTTTTATGAGCATATTTGTAATAAATGTTTTACTATCTTTTTAGATTGTTATTTTGATCTGATTTACACAGACATATACTTAAAATGTCTGGCTGGTGCTTTCTATCTTGTTTCAATTCCAATTGGACTTGTAGTGCACACAAACTGACTGAATCTGTAACACTGTAGCACCCTCTGGTGGTCGTGAGGTATATGGTGGGGGAATCAATACATCTGTAAAGGATCTTCTAGAGCAGGGGTGTCCAATCCTGCTCCTGGAGGGCTACTGTCCTGCAGAGTTTAGCTCCAAACCCAATTAAACACACCTGAACCAGTTAATCAAGGTCTTACTAGGCATACTAGAAACTTCCAGGCAGGTGTGTTGAAGCAAGTTGGAGTTAAACTCTGCAGGACAGTGGCCCTCCAGGACTGACTTTGGACACCCCTGTTCTAGAGCAACTGTCCAGTGTGATTTTTTTTTTTTACTAATATTTGACTCCCTTTTTCTGAAGGACAACTGGTCTTCCTATGTGTTATTGATGTTCTACTGTAAGACGTTTAGGTGAAATAATGTCACTGTGATACTTGTAAAAAGAGAATAAAAAACATGACAAATTTAAATACATATTGAGTCAGTTTGTTTTTCAGATAAATGCTTAATCCAATAATAAGCAAATATATAACCAATACAGTTTTCACAATGGACATTTTTTGAATATCACATTAAACCCTTTTTTTTTAATGTATGTTCCTGTTACACTGATTTACAAAACTTACAAATACAAATTAAGAATTGAATTATTGCTGATAAAACTTTCATACACAGTTCAACCATATAAAAGCAAAAGATTTACTTTATGTACATTTATCGTTTCTTGTATAGGCAAGGTTTCAGTTGAAGTCCGGCTTTCTTCATATTCTCTGGTGCTTTTCCTGTCTTTGTGAATTCAAAAGAGTAGAAGTGGCTGTTTTCTGTGTCCTAAAGAAAAATAAGTGGAAATAACTTGCATTCATTATATAATACATTAAAGCTACATTTTGATTAATACATTATGATCTGTTGCAATCTCCATTATTTTACTGAAAAGCTGAGGAAGTAGAAAATGTTATGTTAGTGTGGTTGTAAATATATTTCATTATTGATTTGCATACTTGCAGAACAGCACAATCCTAGTCTGCAACACTGCACAGTTGGTCTGACTTTCCATCCCTAATAGACCTGCAACTAACAATCATTTAAGATAATTAAGGAGGAGATTATTCTAATGATTGGATAGATTTTTGACAGCGTTCCTTTATGGTTTGCATGTTTTTAACAGCAAGTCTGCAGAAAATGTTTTAATGAGTAGTTGGCGATGTCACTGTGTAAAGAAACACTACACGCCTCACCATTTTCACAAATTAGAATTTTTGTAGTATCGTTTATTGCACTTTGAAACAACATTTTGGCACTTTTGGCCAAAATGCATAAGTAATTTTCAGTTTTTAGTTGAAAATGGTGTTGTGTAAACCACCAACTCCATATCAAGTCTTCCAACTACTATTTGCCTCATGAAAAACATATGAAGCCAAGATTGATAGATCTAAAAAGCCATTATTAACTTATGGCTTAAACGATTAAAAAAATAAATAAATAATTAAAAAAAACATACACTGATGAATTGCAGCTAACAAGCCTTCATCAGGGTGTGGTAAAATGAACACGCTGACCCTGCATCCCATTGTCCATACTATCCATCCTAAATAGTATGTGAGATTAGAATAAGTGTGTCCCAAAGCATAGTATGTTGAAAAGAGTGTCAAAAGTCCCCGGATGGTCTACTATTTCCGGTGGGTTTTCGAAGTGTGGATCCGTGCACACTCTAAAGGTTAATATTGCTCACAACCCATTGCGCTTTGGAGAAGGATTTGGTTCAGAAATACAAACACGAGTAAAAAGTGTACAAAAAAAAAAAAATAATAAAAAAAAAAAACACTAAGAACGATAACTACAGTGGGGAGAACAAGTATTTGATACACTGCCGATTTTGCAGGTTTGCCCACTTACAAAGCATGTAGAAGTCTGTAATTTTTATCATAGGTACACTTCAACTGTGAGAGACGGAATCTAAAACAAAAATCCAGAAAATCACATTGTATGATTTTTAAGTAATTAATTTGCATTTTATTGCATGACATAAGTATTTGATACATCAGAAAAGCAGAACTTAATATTTGGTACAGAAACCTTTGTTTGCAATTACAGAGATCATACGTTTCCTGTAGTTCTTGACCAGGTTTGCACACACTGCAGCAGGGATTTTGGCCCACTCCTCCATACAGACCTTCTCCAGATCCTTCAGGTTTCGGGGCTGTCGCTGGGCAATACGGACTTTCAGCTCAGATTTTCAGATTTTCTATTGGGTTCAGGTCTGGAGACTGGCTAGGCCACTCCAGGACCTTGAGATGCTTCTTACGGAGCCACTCCTTAGTTGCCCTGGCTGTGTGTTTCGGGTCGTTGTCATGCTGGAAGACCCAGCCACGACCCATCTACAATGCTCTTACTGAGGGAAGGAAGTTGTTGGCCAAGATCTCGCGATACATGGCCCCATCCATCCTCCCCTCAATACGGTGCAGTCGTCCTGTCTCCTTTGCAGAAAAGCATCCCCAAAGAATGTTTCCACCTCCATGCTTCACGGTTGGGATGGTGTTCTTGGGGTTGTACTCATCCTTCTTCTTCCTCCAAACACGGCGAGTGGAGTTTAGACCAAAAAGTTCTATTTTTGTCTCATCAGACCACATGACCTTCTCCCATTCCTCCTCTGGATCATCCAGATGGTCATTGGCAAACTTCAGACGGGTCTGGACATGCGCTGGCTTGAGCAGGGGGACCTTGCGTGCGCTGCAGGATTTTAAACCATGACGGCGTGTAGTTCTGGGCTGATCCCTCACCTTCCTCATGATCATTGATGCCCCACGAGGTGAGATCTTGCATGGTGCCCCAGACCAAGGGACATTGACCGTCATCTTGAACTTCTTCCATTTTCTAATAATTGCGCCAACAGTTGTTGCCTTCTCACCAATCTGCTTGCCTATTGTCCTGTAGCCCATCCCAGCCTTGTGCAGGTCTACAATTTTATCCCTGATGTCCTTACACAGCTCTCTGGTCTTGGCCATTGTGGAGAGGTTGGAGTCTGTTTGATTGAGTGTGTGGACAGGTGTCTTTTATACAGGTAACGAGTTCAAACAGGTGCAGTTAATACAGGTAATGAGTGGAGCACAGGAGGGCTTCTTAATGAAAAACTAACAGGTCTGTGAGAGCCGGAATTCTTACTGGTTGGTAGGTGATCAAATACTTATGTCATGCAATAAAATGCAAATTAATTATTTAAAAATCATACAATGTGATTTTCTGGATTTTTGTTTTAGAGTTCGTCTCTCACAGTTAAAGTGTACCTATGATAAAAATTACAGACCTCTACATGCTTTGTAAGTAGGAAAACCTGCAAAATCGGCAGTGTATCAAATACTTGTTCTCCCCACTGTATATTAGCTTCCACATCAACACACAATAAAGTTCTGTTTATTCTAAGTGTACACTGCAGTTTTGTCGTCTGGCGCTGAAAGTGATTCCAACAATATAATTTCTCTGTGTCGTTATCATGATAGTTGTGGTGTGGATTCAGTTAATCTTTTACATTTAGACTGATTTTTAAAACTTTATCGTTACAGTTATCGTCCCTGTTTTGATTGAGCCTTAAGTGGACAAAAATATGAGGACCAGGTACATGTTATTGTACAAACACTGAAGTATTCTTTGACTGCATTTTCAAATCATATCAAGAGTTTTTTATATATATATATATTATATATATATATATATATATATATATATATATATATATATATATATATATATATATATATATATATATATATACACACACACACACACACACACACACACACACACACACACATTACAGTTCAAAAGTTTAGAATTATTAAGATTTTTTTAAATGTTTTTGAAAGAAGTCTCTTTAACGCTCACCAAGGCTGCATTTATTTAATCAAAAATCCAATAAAAACAGTAATATTGTGAAAAATTATTATAATATAAAATAATTGTTTTCTACTTTAATATATTTTTCAGAAATCATTCAAATATGCTGATGTGCTGCTCAAGAAACATTTCTTATTATTATCAAGGTTGAAATCAGTTGTGCTGCTTAATTGTTTTTTTGCGGAAACCGTGATATATCTTTCAGGATTTTTGATGAATACAAAGTTCAAAAGAACAGCTTTTATTTGAAATAGAAATCTTTTATAACATTGTAAATGTTGTTACTGTCACTTTTGATCAATTTAATGCATCCTTGCTGAATTATTACAAAAAAAAAAAAAAAAAAAATCTTACTGACCCTAAACTTTGAACAGCACTGGAATAAACAACACATTACCTTATTGACTATCTTGAAGCCCAGACTTGACAGTGAACCAATGAATGAACGCACGTTTTCAAATCTACTGGCCACTTCAGCAATTTTAAGAACACCCCTGTGGTGGAAAAGAGGATATATAAGGGCTAATCCTAGACACACAATGGTTTTGGATTTTAAAAACAACTTTTTAAAGGAATTTTTAATATAAATTATATGAGACAGTTACCCCATCACAAGGACTCTGTTTGCTTCTGCCAAAAACTCTCCCAGATTTGTCCCCATCAGAGAAAGACAGAAAACAGCAATATCTACTGTAGAATCACGCAGAGGGACCTGTGAAAAAGTAACAAACAGTGCTGCCTTTAGTATTTTTGCTGCATTACAAATCAAAGCTTTATTACTATAATAACTTACTTTTGCCATGTCACATGCAGTGGCAAGATCACAAACCGGAGCCAAATCGAAAGAGTGTACTTTATTCTTTACACTCCGTGCAATTTTGCAGTCTCCACAACCGAAGTCTGCGACAACTAAAGAAGCTGGCCTGAAAAAAGAAAAAAAAATTCACTGACATTTAGTGACATCCAAAAAGAAAAAGAAAAATTAAAATGTTGTATTTTTGTAATCATGGAAGATCATTCCATGTATGACCACTGTGATTTAATTAAGTTTGCACTGATGTTTTATAACAATTAACAAATTAAACTGTAGTACAGAAAACTGTAGTAGCCATGACAAAAAGATCATATAAAGCTAAATAAATAAATAAAATAAAAAGACCACACAAAATCCATGTGCTACAAATGTCGTGTGTTTAATGTGTATGTATATTTTCTATTCTTGCTTTTTTACATATTGTATAAATAATAATATTATTAAAAATAGTATATAAAATAATATATAATATACATAAATATAAATACATCATACCTACAAAAAAAATATAAAACTACATTAGAAAAATTTTAAAAATATTATTTTATTGTTATGATTAAAAACAGTGTGTGTGCGTGTAATATATATACACACACACACACGTTTCCATCACCCTGTTTTATGCGCATTATGAAGTATCGCATCAGAAACGAGTGATGGAAACGCCAAATTTCTGATTTTCTGCATTGTCAATACAAGATCTTGACCAAAATTGATATGTGTATGTGTATGTATATTTTATATATATATATATATATATATATATATATATATATATATAAAAAAACTACAAAAAAAAAAAAAATACAATACTACATAAAAGAAGAATCAACAAAAGGTATGTTCTCTCACTTTTGACAAATATAGGAAATTATCGAATCCACAGGGTTTGTGGGCCAGTGCTGAACCTGAGTGGTGTAGCCCTTGTGGTAAACCGCGATGGCCTCTGGGTCCTGCTGAAACATGCGTTTGGCCTCACCACTGGTCGACGTGTAAAGCAGCTCATTGATGTAGCGGAATCGAGCGGCTTCTAACTGCTTTACCATCTTCGTCCTTAAAACAGTTGAGGGGTCAGGAGCCATTTGCTCTTCATCACTCTTCAACTTCACTCTTGTACCTTTTGGTTCTTCTGGTTCCTTTGTGGCTTTATTACTGTCATCAGTAAGACCCGACTTTATAATACGACGCAATTTCTCTGCCTGTAATTGTGATTTTTTGGTAATTTTAGAAGGTATCCCTTTTCCGCCCACTTCAAGCGAGACATTTCCGTTGCTAAGAGAGTGGTCTATTCTGGAAGTTTTATCTGTTTTAAAGTCTTTGCCTTTTTCAACATTGTCCGTGGCAGAGGAAATACCATTCTTTTCATGAGACTTTTTCGTTTTTTTGGACTTTTGCTTCTGCACTTTCTTGGATCCGTTGATGTCCTGTGTTTGAACTAAGGGTTCCTTCTTTGCATTGGCATTATCAACACCTGTCATTTTTTTGGACTTTTGTTTCTGCACTTTTTTATATTCTTTGATGTCCTGTGTTTGAACTAAGGGTTCCTTCTTTGCATTAGCATCATCGTCACCTGTCGTTTTCGTAAGATATTTGTTCTTACACCGTCTTTTGTTCTTCATCTTGTTCTTCCACTGCTTTCTGCTTAGCTTCGTCTCTGCTTGACTTTCGTTTTCCTCCAACTGAGGTCCGACTCCTTTGTCATTCTCATATTTTCCGGACTCTTGTGACACCTTAGAACCTGCAAACACAAATTGATGTGAAAAAGTCAGTAACGTTCAAAAGGGTGGTGGACAAATAAAATAGCTAGCACATGCTCTCACTTGTTCCTTTTACGGCCTTCTTCATTAGCTTCTGCTTCTTCTTCGTAGGTGTTTCAGATGAATCTACTTTATCCTGCTGCTTCCCTTCATTATCAGCATTAGACCTTCTTTTACGCTTTTTGCACCTTTTCTTTTTTGTTGTCTGGACTGCAGGAGAGGTGTCTTTCTCCTCGTCACTATCCTCAAAAGATTTCTCAATTTCCCAGTTTGGAACTGACCCCAACGTTTGCAAGGTTCTCAAAAGACTTTTTTTACCCACAACCTTATCCTGTTGGGATAAAAGTGCCAGGTGAAAAATCAAATTAAAGTGACAGACCTCTATTAAATAAGGGACAAAAATCATAATACCTTGCAGGGGGCAGGAGACACTTTAACAGTGTGAGAAGATCCATCTGCTGATTGAGAATCAGTCCATTCTTCTTCAGCAAACATGATTGCAAATGCTGTTAATGTTGGATAAACACTGTAAACCGTGATAATAAATTAAACCCACTGTTGGAAGAAATTAATTTTCACACCCCCCAAAACATTCAACCTATTCCACAACACATTTCAGATTAATTTACGTTTACGCCGTACTTACATCTCACTCCCTCTCTCACACGCGCAAAGCACCGACACGTGTTTTTGTGTACATCCGGGTTACCGTGACAACTTCCTTTCTAAACTAGGATGCTGTTGTGTTTAAATGCGCTCAATCTTTCACTAGTAAATGACACATGGTCCATTATATGGGCAAAGAGTGAACTAATTCGGAAGCTGATTGCTTCAATTTTAACTAATGAACTGATAAAGTTATTACCGTGCTTTAACACTTTCGAACAGTCTTTGGTTGTAGCGAGGGAGACGTCCGAGTCATTTCCGCGAGTCGGTTCTTTTGAACAGTTCGTTTTAATGAACCAAAATAATAGCAGTGAACACCGATCATTCTGTTCAAACTTCACACGGCTATTAATGTCGTGTTCCCCCATCATATTTTAAGAAGATTGTGTGTAGTCTCGAATCATGATCCTCAAAAAATTTGAGGTCTCCATGAAGTTATGACAATAGTTCACATTTGTTACAGATTTTCCTCTAGATGGCGCCATTTGTTTTTATTTCACCCACGTTGATTCCATCGTGGTTTATGAAACAGTACTCTAACCCCCGGTTTCACAGACAAGGTTTAAAGGGTTAGTTCACCCAAAAATGAAAATTCTGTCATTTACTCACCCTCTAATTGTTCCAAACCTGTTTGAATTTCTTTCTTCTGCTGAACACAAATGATATTTTGAAGAATGTTGGTAACCAAAGTTGATGGGTTGATAGTATTATTTTATAATTTGTATATTATAAAATATACAAATCTCCTAATTGAACTAAGGGCTAATCCTGGCTTAATCTAAGACTTGTCTGTGAAACCAGGGCATAATCTGCTGTGTTTATCAGATTGTGACTACATTCGTTGTATTATTTATTGTGAAAAAATCTAAATCTGACAAAATACATGAGGTAAACCAGTGTCCCGAACCTGAACAAGTCGGTTCATTTTAGTAAATCAAAAACACAAGCGGTTACAAAATTAATCTGACTTACATTTTATATTTAATCATTTAGCAGACGCTTTTATCCAAAGCGACTTACAAATGAGGAGAGCAATAGAAGCAATCAGACAACAGCATGCAAGTGCTGTAACAAGTTAGTCTAGCGCAGTAGCCTACACATAGGGTTTATTTTTATTTTTTTTATAAATAAACAGAAAAACGAATAGAATAGTTAAATTAGTTAAGTGCTAGTCCTAATTGGTCAGGTGCTGCTGGAAAAGATGTGCCTTTAGATGTTTTTTTGAAAATGGCTACAGACTCGGCTGCTCGAATTGAGATAGGCAGGTTGATCCACCAGGTGGGAACGGTCCAGGAAAAGGTCCGTGAGAGTGATTTCGTGCCTCTTTGGGATGGCACTACGAGGAGTCGTTCACTTGCAGAACGCAAGCTTCTGGAGGGTGCATAAGTCTGAACAAGCGAGTTTAGGTATATTGGTGCAGAGCCTGTGGTTGCTTTGTAGGCAAGCACCAGTGCCTTGAATTTGATGCGAGCGGCTATTGGCAGCCAGTGCAAACTGATGAAGAGAGGCGTGACGTGCGCTTTCTTCGGCTCGTTGAAGACCACCCTCGCTGCTGCATTCTGGATCAGTTGCAAGGGTTTGATAGTGCATGCCGGCAGGCCCGCTAGAAAAGCATTACAGTAGTCCAGTCTGGAGACAACAAGAGCTTGGACCAGGAGTTGTCTGCTCTGATAGGAAGGGTCTAATCTTCCTAATGTTGTATAACGCAAATCTGCAGGACCGGGCTGTTGCAGTAATGTGTTCAGTGAAGTTTAACTGATCATCAATCACAACTCCGAGGTTCCTGGCTGTCCTGGAAGGAGTTATGGTTGATGAACCTAGCTGAATGGAGAAATTGTGATGAAGTGCTGGGTTAGTGCTGACTTAAAATAGGCTACTTTAATCATGTCTGACTTGAAAATAACCAGTGTTGTAGTAAAACGCTGACGAAACTCAAGCTGGTTGTTCCTATGACAACGTGTAAGCTATAAATGAGTGATATTTTATGTAATGAATAAATTAAGCCTATTATTTTCATATGCAAACATTAAACCCCGGTTTCACAGACAAGGTTTAAGTCTAGTCCCAGACTAAAATGCATGTTTGAGCTGTTTTAACTCAAAGCAACTTATTTTAAGATATGTAAGTTTTGTCTCAAGACAAAATGTTTATTTTTCTAAGGCATGTTTATAAAAGCTACTTAAATGCCATAATTGAACTAAGGCCTAATCCTGGTTTAGTCTAAAACCTGTCTGTAAAACTGGGCCTAATAGTTTCAACCCTTGACAGCGATTCGACAATCAACTGAACTGCTTTTAATACTTTATAGACTGTAAAATAAAATAAAAAGGTATACTATACACGGCGTTATCACGTGGTTCCTGTTACTTTTCTCAGCGCTGGTCAGAATGAGCCAGTCATTTGCAGTTAGTGCAGGAGGATTTTTACAAATCATTCTCAAACGGATTATTTAATGTAACGATCACTTCGATTATTAATATGAACGATTACACGTTTTAGTGCGCAAATATCCCCACAGAATGAATGCGGCGCCTGTAAAAAGACACGATTTTTTTGTCTCATAGACAACAGATACTTGCTAGCAACGTTTGCCGTTTGATATGTTCACATCCGTTGCAGTAGCTTCAAACGGAAGTGCTCGAGTTTATTATCAACAATGGCGTCGCAGCAGATGAACACCAACAATGCTCAGATGGGCGTTCAGCAACCGGCTGTTTTACAGCAACCGCAAGCTCAACAGCTCAGTCAACAACAAGATTTTGACCCCGTTCACAGATTCAAAATGCTAATTCCACTGCTCAAAGATAGTTTACAGGTTTGTTTGGTGTATTTCATTGAGCATGCGAGCTAAAAGTACTTGTTTGACACAGAAACTAACTTTCATTTACAATTTTATGTTTTCAGAATGTCATGACCATTGCTTCATTACATTTTGGGCATAATACTGCTATTGACAACGGCTTAAGAACAACAGAGTAAGATCCCCTTTAAACTCATTGTCTTTCTGTAGCCTATGATTGTCCATTGATAGAAACATCTCTGAAGTGTCTGTGTGTGTGTGGAGAAAATATTATGGGTGCGTAACACTTTTTATATATATATATATATATATATATATATTTATTTATTTATTTCACCTCTCAAAATGTAGGAACGGTAATGATGCAGCAGTTCAGCGGTTTGACAAAAGTTTAGAAGAGTTTTATGCTCTCTGTGATCAACTGGAACTCTGCCTGGTAAGGAACTGTTGTGTTTCTGTTGAATGTCATTCAATTATAATTTATTAAATTGATGATTTTGATTTAAATCATGGCTCAACTTCTTAACGTGAACACATTTATTTTTCTGCAGCGGCTGGCCCATGAGTGCCTCTCACAGAGCATTGACAGCACAAAGCATTCTCCAAATCTCGTACCTACAGCCACCAAGCCAGACACGGTGCAAACCGAGTCTCTGTCTTATTCTCAGTATCTCAGTATGATAAAATCACAGATTTCATGTGCTAAAGACATTCATAATGCTCTTTTAGAATGTTCAAAAAAGATTGCTGGGAAAGGTCAGGGAGCTTGTAATTAGTGCTGCCAATTCTATTTAGCTTCCTTTTTTGTGTGTGTGTGTTTTGCATAACTTTGATGCTGACTGAAGAATATATATTTTTGGTATTTTCAGTTCTGTTTGTCTATTTACTAGTGTGACAAATGTACTTATACAATTAAAAGTATAGTATTTTTGAAAGGTTGTGTGTGTGTGTCTTATCTTCAATTTTCATCTAACAAGCTACCTATATAGTATGGGTCCTAGCTCCTTAGTTTCTAAAAGATATATCAAAACTTCTCCCACAATTTAACTGTAATCTTGTCGGCGTTATTTTAGTATTGTTTATATACTGTTGTAGTATTTATTCATATTTTGAATTAGCTTTTGTTTTCATATTTTAGTTTTAATTAAATTTTTAGTAGTTAATGTAATTTTTTACAGTTTTGTTTTTAAATATTTATATTTAGCTTTAACTTTTTATTTCAATTTTAGTACTTAAACTTGCTTTGTTTCTGTTAGTTGACAAGGCAACATCTAATTTTTGTTTGAGTGTTTAATAATTTCATTTTCATTTCAATTGAGTTTTTTTTATTTTTAGCAATAATAACTCCTTTGTGGGTTAGTACTTTTACTGTACTCCAGTCATGCTTGTCTTTAAGGTACCTGTATCAGTTTTTTTTTTTTTCAATAATAAGAGATAATTTGCAACAAATTGACTCATTGTACAGAAACATCACTTCTGAGTTGTTGACTGCTTATTTTGTTACTGAGCTAAATTTTTCCAAATGCAAACATACCAATGAGTAACAACACAGCCAGTGAGGTGAAGTGCACTGTAACACCAGGATTCATCAACCAGGTCAAATGATAAGGTTTTATTTATTTTTTTACACTGTATATGTTTTTTCATTTATTTTAAGTATTTTGAGTCCCTAGCCTAAATTAAATCTGTTCATCATATAAAGCGATTGAGTCTTTTCAGAAAATTTGGACTAAACCACTCAATTCATATGGATTAGTTTCACAATCTCTTTATGAACTTTTTGAAGCGTCCAAGTGGTAGTTGCATAGCTGTCAATGGAGGGACAGAAAGCTCTCAGATTACATTAAAAAATCTTCAGTTGTGTTCTGATAATGAACGAAAGTCTTACGGGTTTGGAACAACTTGAGGGTGAGTAATTAATGACAGAATTTTCATTTTTGGCTGAACTAACCCTTTAAAGCCTACCTTATTAACTTTGCATAATATTATAAACAAAATTACCTTAAATGTTGCATGAAAGTACTATTACTGTTTACAGTTCAAGTGTCAGATTTAATGCCTTCCTAATTAACTTTGCATAATATGAACAAAATTACCTTGAATGTTCCTATTTAATTGTTGCATGAAATTATATTATTATTATTATTATTATTTACAGTTTGTGTCAGTTAATGCCTTCCTTATTAACTTTGCATTATATTACAAGCAAAATTTCCTTGAATGTTCCTATTGTATATTATTTATTATACTAGTTAATGTAAGTGTACATATAATTATGAACTGTATAAGTATAATTAGTAATATTGGGATTACGATTACTTCATTTTAACATTTTGGTTTACCAATTTGTTATTGGTATCAGTTTTTGTTCCCTTGTAATTACACGTAATTCCACATAATTCCTTTAGCGGCGCTAGAAAATCCTGCGACTGATCGTCAAAGCAAAGAGAAGAAGTTGTTCTGGGATTTGATTGGTCGTGCCGTTGCTCAGCGGTATTATGTTTGTTAACGCAACTGTCAACAAAGTGTGAGATTTGATTCATTAGTAATATTATTTAGTACACTCTCGATGTGAGGAATGAAGAACAAAAAGGTGAAGCCCTCAAAGGGTGTAAGCAACAGAAAAAGAGGTGAGTTAAATGATTGCTAATGCTAATCCAACAGTCTTTTAAAGAGATTTAAAATCTCGTAACCCTAGTGAGGACAAAAGCTGTGTCTCAAAACATAAGGAGCTGACTACTTAGACAGCATGTTTAGGGCAGCATTGGCGGAACAGTCCGTTTTGAGACGGACTGATGCTTATTTGCTGTTAGTTGCGCCATGGACTGCTTGTTGAAAAAACTAGTTGTTGGCTTGAAATGGCTTTTTGTCCTGTATGACCTGCATATCTTTCTTGTTCTCCACACTCTGCAGTGCTCAGTGATGTGTCTCCATCCACCAGTATTCCTCCTCTGGTAGAAGGCCAGCTGAGATGTTTTCTGAGAGTGACAGTGAGTAAAGTGCTGTGGACCATCATCAGACCTCCTCCTGTGACTCTGATCAGGCTCAGATGGTGGGGAGAGTCTTCCAGTGGCACCTTCTTCAGGCCTAGAGATGGACACGTTGAACAGAAAGGGGTTAAATCGACAGCCCGCTTTCCAATTCGATGTGGACCAAAACAGCTGACGTCTTATTTGACAGGTTAGACTTGGTTGCTATACAGGTCCATATATAATAGTGTATTTTAATAGTTGATTGTTGGCAGTCCCTTTTTAGAGAGACCTATTTAAAGGGAGAGTTCACCCAAAAATTTAAATTCTCTCATCATTTACTCACCCTCATGCCATCCCACACACATATATCACTTTCTTTCTTCAGATAATCACACAAGATTTTTAGGGAAATAATCAATATCTTATAATGCATATAATAAATAATATAGTCCATATAATGCAAATGAATTGGTGTTGCTCGTTTGATGCTTGAAAAACCACACACAGCGATTGTGACAGTAATCCGTATGACCCCAGTGGATGAACCAGTGTCTTCTGAAGCAAAACAATAGGTGTGTGTAAGAAAATACAATATGCTTATCTTTTTTATAAGCCATTGCTTCTGGTCAACTGTCAAATGAGCGTTCATGGGAGGGATGTTGTGAAACGTGACGTAAGTGCGTTGTGAAGTTCGCATGAGAAGTAATGTGGAAGCACAGAGGACCGGCGTTTCTCGTGCGAACATCACAGTATGGTTTTTCAAGCGTCAACCAAGTGGCACCCATTCACTTGCATTATATAAACTCATAGGGATGGATTATTTCCAAATTATCTGATTATTTTCCATTAAGTTCATTTGTGTTTATTTGAAGAAAGAAAGCCATAAACATCATGGATGGCTTGAGGGTGAATAAATGATGAGAGAATTTTCATTTTTGGGTGAACCATCCCTTTAACTTTACATTGTTACATTGTGTAGATTTATTCATCATATGAATCATAATATAATATTTGTTTGTTCACAGATATGGGCTCATTGGTGCTGGATGTGCTTATAAAGGTTGATCATTTGCCTATAGCTCGAGCTCAAATCCCTGGGATTGCCCGGCTCTCTTTGTCTCACTCCATAAATGGATATTTCACACTTGTTTCGCCGACATCAGAAAAACTTGGCGAGCTTCAGGTTGGTGAGATGCTCAGCTGAGTTTGCATTTATTCAGCTGATCAAATCCACTGTTTTCTAGAGAAGTTTTTTTTTTTTTTTTTTTTTTTTTTTCTTTTTCTTCTTTCTTTCACTCTTTAGGTTCTCAGTTTAATTGTGTTATTGTTTCATGTGTACTGTAGGTCACACTTGCAATGGAAGCATTAACAGAAGGATATGACAGCAGTAGTTCAGTACCCACGACTGATATAAGCCTCGACGCACAGGCTCCTGCAGGAAAGAGTGACCAGAACATGCCTGTATTGCCATCTCTGGATCAGGCTGTCCCAAGTGTGAAGGAGACAGCTGGCAGCAGCTCCGGTCACATTCCCAGGTTTGCTTTTATGTTTTGGATGATTTGATTGTAGAATGATCAGTGTGGAACAAGCTAGATCACTCAGTTGACATGCTGTTCTGCTACAACAACATTCATCCTTATGACTGATTTTGTCATTTGATAATGAATTTTATTAAAATATTTTTTTAAGTGAAAAATGTTTAAATTATTTGGAAATAGGTTATCCCCCAGTGTTAATGAAATAATATTTATATTATTATTATTTACTATTTATTAATAATAGTTATTCATATTTTAATTAGATTTTTTTTTTGTATATTTTCAGATTTATTTTTCTGTTCAGTTTCTTATGTGCTTTTGTCTTTTTTTTTTTTTTTTAAAGAATATTTTTTATTAGCTTTAATTTTTCATGTTAGTACTTCAACTTAAACTTATTTTATTTCAGTTAGTGGCCAAGTTTTTCATCTAATATTTATATATATATTTTTTTTTCAGTTTTATTTCAATTCATGAAAACAATTTTTAACAGATTTGGTTTTAATTAACAACAAAACATTGTTTGTTTGTTTTTTTCCTCAATATTCTTGTTTTAGAGGGAAAGATTACTTGTATTTTCAAGAAAGTGGTAATGTCATGCCAGTTTCTTCCACTGGAAAACCTAAACCTGCTTCTGCCCATAATCTCCCAGCAAATAGCCATACACCTGTTGACCTCTTGTCAGGTAAAACACATTTACTTGATTCACTCATTTTAAAACATCATATTGACATTATTGTTGAACACAGCAAAAGTTTGGCTTTTTTTAAGCATTGGTCAAATTAAAGGATCATCTGCCAATCGCTAAATTAATATTGCCAAATTCTGCTGATTGACCCCGAGTTGTTCTTTTAAATGTTCAAAATAATTAACAATATCAGTTAGAAATGTTTCTTTAGAGATGTTTGCAGCCATTGTGAAATCTGTTTACAAAAAGACCAGACAGCTCTTTATATTCATGTGACACTAATTAGTTAATTAGTATTTATTTTTCTTTAAGTACTATTTGTGATATATTTTACTTTTATTTATTTATTTTTCAGTTCTTCTGGAGCGTGGTAGCAAACTCAGAAATGCCATGGTGGTTTCAGCCTTAAAGTCTGACGTGGAGTCAGATGTTCCTCTGAAGGACGTTCCCCTGACCATCTTTAAAGACAACACTGACACTTTGTATGAACACTTTTATTTCATTTACCAATGAGGAGTCAAAAAAGACAACAAAATAGTAGAATGTTTGTGATAAATAGTGTTAAACATTATCTTCCTCCAAAAGGCCAGATAGGCCCTCGTCAGGACAGTTTCTGGAGAACATCCTTCAATCGGACCTCCAGCATCCTGCTCAGGACCTCGAATTACCAAGTCATAATAGAGTCAACACAGAGGACATGGCAGTGGATCTGCTGCTGGGAAGGTAGTCAAGGCTAATGTTACCTTTAGATGAAGTGAAGAAAATGTACTTGAAGGAAATGTGGAAATCTTTTAGAGTGAGTTTAATGTTTTTGTCTGTGTTTGCAAAATATACGTTTTAATATTTGTAATGGCTCTGTTCCTCAGTGTTAATGGATCTGTGCTGCAGTTCTGGGACGGCGAGGGTTCTCTCCCAGATTCTGTTTCTGATCACAGTAGTGTGCTCATGGACAGTGAGCTCAATGACCCTCAATATGATCAGAGTCTTCTGGAGAACCTCTTCTACAAAGCTCCTGTAAGCCATGCAGTGTAACACACAAAACACTATTATATGTAGTTTCCTTAAAAGTGCCCTATTTGTTTTGTTTTTTTTCTTTGGATATTATATTATAGTATATTACCTTTCATGTAGTGTATAATATAGCTGTTTGTGAATGTACAGTAAAAGTTCTGCACAGTTTCAAAGATCAAAGTGCATGATAAATGGAGTTATTGTCTCCCTGGTACGAGTTGTCAGTAATTCCAATGTTACTTCCTGCTCGTACCTACATAGGTTCTACTCAGGCTTAAATTGATATAGGAAAACCGACTCCATCGTTACTGTTCATATCACTGTTTACAAGTGCTGAGGAAGAGCTGAAATCCAGATATGGTAATGGCCCTTTGGTTTCTGACACGCGCTATAAGCAGTAGACCAATCAAAACAGACTGGGCCACCTGACAAATCAGAGAGAAGTGTAGGCTCTCTGAAGAGGGGTTTAGAGATACGGTTTTAGAGAGAGGGTGTGTTCACACTTGTTGTTCGGTTCTCTTTTGTTCTGGACCAAAAAAAGAAAACAATACGTTTATTCCTGGTTCGCTTAGCGTTCGCATTTTTTAAGAATGAACCTACAGATACAAAAAACAACCACTTTTATGATGTATATTTTGTGACGGAACTTGTTGAACATGCAAAACAATGCTGTGTGCGGGGCTAAATGCGATCGCTGTATGTGCATATGATGGCGCTGACAACTCGTTAAGTGCTTATAAAATGTGTAAAAGAGTCAAAACAGCAGCAGGAAGGAGATACGGTTCTGATGCTTGTACCGAACGTTGTGATGACGAAAAAAAACAGGTATACTTGAGCATTCTGTCCTTTTTAGGGTCACATCTTGTGACATCATGTCCTGTTTTTGGTTCGTTTAGATGTCTTTGGTCCGTGTTGTGTTCATATTTAATTCGAACCACACCAGAGTTCGCTTGGAAGCATTCATACTAACAGAGCAATCGCACCAGATTTCGTTTTAATCGAACCAAACATGCCAAGTGTGAACACACCCTGAATCCTTTATCAAACTGTTTCTGACACTGTGAGAAAATAGGTGATGCTGCAATGTATACTATGAGAACATGAAAGTTTTTTTTTTTTTTTTTTTTTTTACACCTTAGATGCATGTAAACTTATTGTAGGAGACCTCCGAAACAAAATTAGGAGTCTTTAAAATATAATAATAGGGGCACTTTAATCATAAAACTTCGTAATTCTTTATGTTTTTTCCTATTTCAGATATCAAATGAATGTATGGAAGAGGACCATCCGAAGAAAGGCCCAGCAGGGAAGCCAGAACACACAAGCTCAGCTAAAAATGCCCGGTCAGTTGCACTAATGCAGAAAGCAATGCTCAACACTCAATATGCTGAAGATTAAAGAAAACTACATTTAAAAAGTATGATAATAAACACATATGTAAATGTTTTCACATCGGTGTAAAGGTACGGAATATAATACATTTTAAAACAATTTGTTCATATCTGCTGTTGTGTAAATTGCCTATATTTTTTTGAAGGCTTGGTTCTGATGATGTGCAGCATTCAGAAGCAAGAGATGATCTATCTGGACTTAGCATGGATAAAATATCTTTGCTTGGAGGTATTCGTTTTGCCAGGCTTACCATCAGTGAGTTAAAAGTTCCCACTGACAGTACTTCAAGAAGTCTCTCTAGAAAAGGAAGACCACCTCGCCCCCTCACCACAAAGAAATGGTACGACATTTAGGATATTTCATATCAGATAATATATATAGATGGCAGAAATTTGTTTCAGTGTTTTAAAACTAACCTGACTTGTCCTGTCTATCTAGCTTTTATATTGTAGAGTACCTCTTTCCATTGGTCTCTGCTGGGTATGAGGATGTTCAACGAGTACCTTCAGAGATTACAAAAGTTGTCTCTAGTAAAGTAATAGAGGGTGGTGAGTGTATTCGTTTTAGGGAATTTTAACAAAAGAGAGTTTAACCAAGAAGTAGCGTAACAATCTGGTGATAATTTTTTTTTTTTAGTGGTGGCGTTTCAGCACCAAAGTTTGTTTCCAGTGAGGTTCAGTAGGTCATCTATTACACAGTGGTGTGATATGAACGTCATATTCAAGATCTACTCCAGAAATAGCCTTCAAAAGACGGTAAGTGCAGTGTGTGCCTACCACAAAATATACACACATCAAACAAACCTAAAAAAAACGATGGTTTTATTTGTCTTGTTTGTTGTTTAGCCCATTCTCATTGGGTCAGCAATGTTTCCTCTGAGATCCATGATGCAGAGTGAATCGCTGAGCATTTCTGCTGCCCTGCCTGTTCAAAGACCGGATGGAAACACTGATAAACAGGCAGTTGGTCCTCTGAAGGTAATGCATCATTCATAAGAACAAAATCTAGGAGATTTTATTGAACCCAGCAATTCGTTCCCCACATATTCGTTCTGTACTTCAGCATGTTCTTTGTTTTTAAAGGTTTCATTCGAGTTAGCGGCAGACAAGAATGATTTCTCCACCAAAAAGAGACCTGCAAAGCACATGCTGAGTCCACAAAGACCTCTCTCTTCCCGTCTGACTGAGGAGCATGGTGGGCAGAAGGGTTTATGTATGAGCGACCACAGGAGAGACCCGTCTCCTTGTGCAGGTGTTCATCAAGTGCAGAGTATCCTGATACCTCCAACCAGATCTCGATCTATATCACCACACGTCAGATACCAGAGCTCTCTTCATGAGCCTCTGCGGCAGGAAGTGGAAGACACTGAGATTTTGCTTCATATGTTGCTCATGGTCCCTGATGGGAAAGATTTTAACTGTGCACCCATGCAGCCCAATATCTACTTGAACTGTAAGCTCCTCGAATCCGATGAAACCGCTCGATCTGCAGTGAGCTGGGGTCATAAACATCCAACATTCAGCTTTATTCAGGTTTGTGCACAATGGAGAATTGAGGAGAAGTTCACAGGCTTTAGCCATATTAGTTAGTGGTGGAAATCATCAGGAATCATATAATACAATATTATTTAGGAAATGTGAAAATCTGGTGTATGTTATTTGTTTTTAACCTAATTATTACATGTTATAGGTGGCTCCAATCGCACTGACCAGCAAACTGTTGGAGAGAATGAAGAACAACATGATGGTCATTGAAGTTTGGTTGAGGGCCAGCAGCTCAGATCATGATAAACTTCTTGGTTTAGTAAAACTACCTCTCCACCAGTTCTACATGTCCTTCAGGTAGGTCTATATACAGTGTATAAATATATATACACTACCAGTCAAAAGTTTGGAAACTGTACTATTTTGATTGTTTTTGAAAGAAGTCTCTTCTGCTCACCAAGGCTGCATTTATGTTATTAAAAATGCAAAAAAAAGCTGTAATATTGTGAAATATTATTAAAATGTAAAATAACTGTTTTCTATTTGAATATATTTTAAAATGTAATTTATTCCTGTGATGCAAAGCTGAATTTTGAGCATCACTACTCCAGTCTTCAGTGTCACATGATCCTTCAGAAACCATTCTAATATGATGATTTGATGCTCAAGAAACATTTAAGATTTATGTTAAAAGCAGTTGTGTAAAACATTTTTTTTAGGATTCTTTGATGAATAGAAAGTTCAAAAGAACAGTATTTATCTGAAATAGAAAGCTTTTGTAACATTGTAGTACCGTTCAAAAGTTTTGGATCTGTAAGAATTTTTATTGATTTTTTTTTTAGAAAGAACTTAAAGAAATTAATACATTATTCATCAAGGATGTATTAAATTGATCAAGTGACAGTATAGACATTTATAATGTTGCAAAAGCTTTATATTTCAGATAAATGCTGTTCTTTTGAACTTTCTATTCATTAAATAATCCTAAAAGAAAAATTGTACACAACTGTTTTCAACATTGATGATAATAATAAATGTTTCTTGAGCAGCAAATCAGCATATTAGAATGATTTCTGAAGGATCATGTGACACTGAAGACTGGAGTAATGATGCTGAAAATTCAGCTTTGAATCACAGAAATAAATTGCATTTTAAAATATATTCAAATAGAAAAAAGTTATTTTAAATTGTAAAAATATTTCACAATAATACTGTTTTTGCTGTATTTTGGATCAAATAAATGCAGCCTTGGTGAGCAGAAGAGACTTCTTTCAAAAACAATCAAATCAAATAGTACTGTTTCCAAACTTTTGACTGGTAGTGTGTGTAATATACACTCACCTAAAGGATTATTAGGAACACCATACTAATACTGTGTTTGACCCCCTTTCGCCTTCAGAACTGCCTTAATTCTACGTGGCTTTGATTCAACAAGGTGCTGAAAGCATTCTTTAGAAATGTTGGCCCATATTGATAGGATAGCATCTTGCAGTTGATGGAGATTTGTGGGATGCACATCCAGGGCACGAAGCTCCTGTTCCACCACATCCCAAAGATGCTCTATTGGGTTGAGATCTGGTGACTGTGGGGGCCATTTTAGTACAGTGAACTCATTGTCATGTTCAAGAAACCAATTTGAAATGATTCGAGCTTTGTGACATGGTGCATTATCCTGCTGGAAGTAGCCATCAGAGGATAGGTACATGGTGGTCATAAAGGGATGGACATGGTCAGAAACAATGCTCAGGTAGGCCGTGGCATTTAAACGATGCCCAATTGGCACTAAGGGGCCTAAAGTGTGCCAAGAAAACATCCCCCACACCATTACACCACCACCACCAGCCTGCACAGTGGTAACAAGGCATGATGGATCCATGTTCTCATTCTGTTTACGCCAAATTCTGACTCTACCATCTGAATGTCTCAACAGAAATCGAGACTCATCAGACCAGGCAACATTTTTCCAGTCTTCAACTGTCCAATTTTGGTGAGCTCGTGCAAATTGTAGCCTCTTTTTCCTATTTGTAGTGGAGATGAGTGGTACCCGGTGGGGTCTTCTGCTGTTGTAGCCCATCCGCCTCAAGGTTGTGCGTGTTGTGGCTTCACAAATGCTTTGCTGCATACCTCGGTTGTAACGAGTGGTTATTTCAGTCAAAGTTGCTCTTCTATCAGCTTGAATCAGTCGGCCCATTCTCCTCTGACCTCTAGCATCAACAAGGCATTTTCGCCCACAGGACTGCCGCATACTGGATGTTTTTCCCTTTTCACACCATTCTTTGTAAACTCTAGAAATGGTTGTGCGTGAAAATCCCAGTAACTGAGCAGATTGTGAAATACTCAGACCGGCCCGTCTGGCACCAACAACCATGCCACGCTCAAAATTGCTTAAATCACCTTACTTTCCCATTCTGACATTCAGTTTGGAGTTCAGGAGATTGTCTTGACCAGGACCACACCCCTAAATGCATTGAAGCAACTGCCATGTGATTGGTTGATTAGATAATTGCTTTAATGAGAAATTGAACAGGTGTTCCTAATAATCCTTTAGGTGAGTGTATATATATATATATATATATATATATATATATATATATATATATATATATATATATAAAAATATTATAATATATATATATATATATATATATATATATAAAAATATTATTATATATATATATATATTATAATATTTGTGTATGTGTATATACAGTTGCAAGAAAAAGTATGTGAACTGCTTGTGTGAAAATCTGTGAAAATGTGAATAATTTTAACAAAATAAGAGAGATCATACAAAACACGTTATTTTTTTATTTAGTACTGTCCTGAATAAAATATTTTACATAAAAGATGTTTACATTTGGTCCATAAGACAAAAAAATAGCTGAATTTATTAAAATGACCTGTTCAAAAGTTTATGAACCCTTGATTCTTAATACTGTGTGTCGTTCCCTGGATGAGCCACGGCTGTTTTTTTTGTTTTGTGATGGTTGTTCTTGAGTCTCTTGTTTGTCCTGAGCAGTTAAACTGTACAATTGGGGGGTGGGGGGGAGAACTTTTTGAATTTGAAGATCAAGGTAAATTGTACTTAATTTGTCTTCTGGGAAACATGTAACTATCTTCCGTTGCTTCCGAAGGGCAGTACTAAATTAACCCACCCCCCCTTAATGCATGTTTCCTTCTGGAGCATCAGTGAATGTTTGAACCTTTCTTAAAAGTTGTGTTTGAGTCCCTCAATCGTCCTCAGAGTGAAAAGATGGATCTCAAAATCATACAGTCACTGCTGGAGAGGGTTCAAATATGCAAAAGATGCTGGAAAACGGAAGAGTTTGCAGGACCTGGAGGATTTTTCTGAAGAACATTGTGCAGTTTAACTGCTCAGGACAAACATGAGACTCAAGAACAACCATCACAAAACAAAAAAAAAACAGCCGTGGATCATCCAGGGAACGACACACAGTATTAAGAATCAAGGGTTCATAAACTTTTGAATGGGTCATTTTAATAAATTCAGCTATTTTTTTGTATTGTGGACTAAATGTAAACATTTTTTATGTAAAATATCTTATTCATGACAGCACTAAATAAAAAATAAAACATTTTGTATGATCTCGCTTATTTTGTTAAAATTGTTCACATTTTCACCCGATTCTGCAAGGGGTTCACACAAACTTTTTCTTGCAACTATGTATGTAACATTATCTATATGACATTTGTTACTATATTTATATGTAGTATATTAATTATAATATTGTTTTAATCATTATTGTATTTTGTTAACATTTCCTATCACAATAAATATGTGAAATACATATATAATCAAATATCATGTTATATATGCAATAAAATATTTATTATATAATAATGATGACAATAATAAAAAATATATTAATATTAAACATGTCAAACAGTGTTGTTACCATTAAATAAAGCTAAATCTATTTAAAATCATTTTCTTTAATTGAAATAAAATAAAATATAAATATTAGATGGAAAAAAAAAATAGAAATGTTGCCTTGGCAGCTAACAGAAATAAAATAAGTTTAAGTTGAACTACTAAAATTACTGAAACTAAAACTGGAAAAAAATAAAGCTAAATAGAAAAATGTAAAATAATAATTACAAATGCACATAACAAAATTACTAAAACAAACTAGAATGAACATGAAAAGTGAAAATATAAAAGCTAATTCATAATATTATAAATAATATGGAACATAATTTGTCTTTTACTTTGTCTTCAGAGACCCTAAGATCTCTGAGCTGCTCTTGCAGTCTCAGTATCCAGTGGTTGGAGTGGACAGTTATATGCCCGTGGTTGACGTATTCACCAGCAGCACTCGTGGAATCCTAAGGGTGTGTCTAGCAATGGGTCTAGCACAGCAGATCACGGCACTGCAGCGAATGAGGGATGACGAGCTGGCCCAGGTGTCGCCAATGCCTCGACCTGCTCACATGTTAGACCACCGGCCACATGTAAAAACCAAGGCTAGTTCACTTTAAAACTTCTGAAAGCAGCACTGATGCTTAAAAATGAAGCTTAAATTGTTTCTAAATCAATGTTCTTTTAGGCCAGTACCATAGCAGATGTTCTGCATGAGCATGTCTTCATGATCCGAGTAGAGAGAGTGAAGGGTCTGACGCCTCTGCAGTCCACAGTGTGGGGAGAGGCTGACTGTTACATCCAGTACTCCTTCCCTGCACAAAATGAGTCGAGAGAGGACATGGACCCACATGTTGTTGAGAGCAGTAAGCTGTTTGCTTGCTGACTGTATCAGAAAGCTTAAAATCATGTCTTTTTCCATTTAGCTCAGCCAACTTTCTTTTCCACAGATGTGGACCTCAAGGCATACCGCACTGAGACCACTCTCTGTGTGCCTGACCCTGTGTTTGGACATAATGAGACCCATGTCCTACTGGCTCCTCCTGACTTCCCAGTGCAAAGAATACTGCTAAGCTCACTGGCCAATCAGGGACTGAGGAATGGTGGAGGAGTGCAGTTTGAGGTTTGGTGCAGGTACAGTAAATGTAGAAATTATAGCTTAGTCCTCAGTTTTAATTTATGTATTCTTGGACACTTTTATTTACATTTTTACTTTTTAGCATTTAAAAATATTTGTTAAACTACTCTTTTGTTTGTCAATATTTTCATTTGATTTTATTCATTTATTTTTGGCATTTTAGCATTTTAAAATGTCTCTTATTTGGCAATATTTTTATTTATTTATTTATTTATTTGCTTGTACATTTTTGCATTTACAAATGCATATATTTTATTTGGCAATATTTGTATTATTTACTTTTTATATATATATATATATATTACATTTTTGCATTTAATAATGTGTCTTATTTGGCAATTTTTTTTCTTTTACATTTTAGCATTTAAAAACGTGTCCCTTATTTGGCAATATGTTTTATTATGTAATTGTATTTATTTACTTTTTACATTTTAGCATTCAAAAACTTTATTTGGCAATTATTTGTTTTTTTTGTTTGAAAGATATGACTTACAGGCCTACTGAAAATATTTTTCAGGTATTATTATCCAAATGTGAGAGATCAGCTAGTAGCCAGAGGACTGCTACCCATGTCCAAACTGTGTGCAATGGTAACCATGCAGAAACAGGGTCAAACCGATGCGCAACTTTTCTCCCTCCCTCTGGTACCAAGAACTGACCGACCTGTTGACACGCAGCCTCAGTCCCCTGGTAGTTGAATGCCTAATGCATGCAGATAATATATAGAGTATAATATGAATTTGAAGCAAATGTTACAAAAAAATCTATTTTTGTCTGTACTTGCCTGTAGGGCTGCTTGAAGTGAGCGTTCAGTACAAGTCTCGACCAATGAGGAGTGTCGGAGTGAAGAGTGGGGTTGTGCCCTCCCGCAGAGTGATACTTGTTGTGCAGGTGCACAGAGCAGCCGGGCTGCAAGCTGCAGCCAAGTGAGTCAATCTATTCCAAATTACCCCAAATGCTTTCCACACATCAATCTAGCTTGATTAAATTGATTTAAAGAGGTCATGACATGAGAACTCAAATTTGCCTTGATCTTTTGACATATAAGAGATCTTTGTACCATTAAAATATCCTGCAAGTTTCATAGATTAAAACGTCCTCCTCATTATAAACAAAGCATTTATTTATACAGTGGTGGCCAAAGTTATTAGAACACCTCCTGACAGATCTGAAAATATTGACTTTTTTGCCTCCAAAACATGATTTCATTTTATAATGTTCATGAAACATGCAGATGGTTTCTCTGACCATCAGTATTATCAGATGAAGTGAGACGTACTGTTTTTATCCACTTTTAACTTTAATATTTGGTATATCCACCTTTTGCAGCAATTACAGCAGCACATTGCGATAGATAGTGTCAATATATTTCCTCTGAGAACTTTAATGTTATCCCATGCCTTCTGCAACTGAAGCCAAAGGCTTTCCTTTCAGTTTATTTTGCAGTTTATTTTCCAACTCGCCCCAAATGTGCTTGATGGGGTTGAGGTCCGGACTTTTGTTAGTTAATGAGTTCATAATAAAGTTTTATAAACACTTACTCACGTATTTAGCGAGTGGGCGTTGATACTTTTTTCAATGCAATAACGTTAGACTATCATAACAGTGGCCATTTACTGACAAGCCTTAAAGGAGTTGCCACTTAAAAATGGATCATTTCAGACATAGGATCAGAATGAAGGTTGAAAATCGGTTTTCTGCATTTATATGTTTTTTGTGCAAAAAACTTCATTAACATTACAAGTGAACCTCAGTGAACATATTAAAATAATTAAGGCAGCGGCTATTTGCGCAGTGCAAATAGCAATAGATGCTATTTACACTAAGTGCAAATAGTGATATATTCTATTTAGGGCTGGGCGATATGACCCAAATCTCATATCCCGATAACGATATATATCACGATATAGTAACTTTTCTGTAAATTCAATCAATTAATAGTTTATATATATTGACCACATGGAAAGGACTATTTCTGTTTTTAAACTTTAAAGTATATAGGCCTACCCAAAAATGTACTCATTCATATGCGATTATTTTTCTCCCTTTATTTAGAAGTGTTTGTCATTGTAATTTTCCCATGTCGGTTGTTTTGGCTTTTAATCCTGTTAATACTTTCCCTTTAAAAACATACTACAGTGCGTGTAGTCACGTGACTCCGCCCCGTCCAGTCAGTGGCATGGAAGCAACTGGCGAACTCAAACACAGAGTCAACACATGCAGACAGCCTCCTCACGAAAGTGTCAATTGTATGTGTTTAAAGGCTTGCCAGTTCGAACATTCAAGTGATTTTACACCATTCAATAACATCAATATGGAAAACATGGCACTTCAGTGCTCGCAAGCTGTTGTCTGTGACACAGAGCTGAGTCGCGTCTCTAACAACACGCGCGCCCTGAAGTCAGATCACTTTCACTTGCGTCTTCAGTAAACTTTGTCAATTGTATGTGTTTTAAGGCTTGCCAGTTTGGACATTCAAGTGATTTTAGACCATCGGATGTGTATCGTTATATTGAACTACTGCGCTGATGCATTGTGGCACACAGACTCCTGCTCGGAGCCACCCGGTTCTGTCTCCCCTTCACTCGCCATGCTGTTATTTATTTTATTCACGTTTCTGCCTGCATCCTCGTAGTGGCGTATATGATTGCAGTCATCCAAATGATGAAAAAGTATTGCCGTAAACAATGTATTTTGCGACACCATGACACCATGAAAGCATAGCATGATATGAAAAAGATAGACTTTTTATTTCGTCCATCCGATATATATCGTCATATCGCACAGCCCTAATTCTATTTACACTAAGTGACAATAGCAGCATTTTCTTAGCAATGCTATTTACACTAAGTGAAAATAGTAATATATTCTATTTACACCATGTAATAGCAGTTCTTTGCAATATGTGTAGTAATTAGATGCTATTTATACTTTATTTTGGCAGATAGTACATACTATTTGCAGCTCAGTATTGTTGTACATTAACTGGATGCAATAATAACATAGAGTGTAAATTATTGTGTTTATTAAAATTATTAAATGGGACAATGAAAGCCCTCCCTACACCTACCCCTAACCCTACCCAATAAAGGCACTTTATTTCCACTTTTAGAACATTTTCTTCATTTTTATTGAAAGTAAATGCGTTTCCGATGTGATATGTGATGGGGAATAAGGGAGAAGAGCAAGCTCGGCAAAAGGCAGATTCGAACCCGGGTCGATCGCATCAAAGCCAAGTTCCATGAGCCTTACGCTCTACTAACTACCCACTGAAGATGTTGAAACATGCTTTTTTTTAATCTTGTGTGGCCCAACCAGGCATTGTTGGGCGGAGCTAGTGTAAATAGCGCTTGCCATCAAAGGGTGCTATTTGCATTTGGTATAAATAGACACTCCGAAAAATAAAATCCATTTCATGACCCCTTTAACATTACTTGAAGTACAATTTATGCGTCTTTAATGTATGCTTTATTTAGCATCTTTCTATTGTTTCTCAGAGTTCTTGCAGATACAGACAGCTCGCTGCAGTATTACTCAGAAGTGGGGCTCAACTCCTTCATCACCATGCAGTTGTCCTTCCTGCCGGACAGTGAGGTTCGAAGCACACGTGTGGCGGCCAAAAGTTTCTGCCCAGAGTTTGAACATCACGCAGAGTTCTGCTGTAACCTGCTGGTGCAGAGAGACAGCGGGGAGAGTGTCAGTCTTGCTGAACTCCTGCAGGAGGCAGTGGCCGTCTTCACCATTTACAACAGAGACACGCGCAAAAGTGAGTTACCCAACTTGGAAAGGTAGACGGATATGTGGAGATGTCATTTTGTCATGACACATTTCTGTCAAGGATTTGATGTTTAGGTTACAAATGACTCCACAAAAACATGACATGCAGCCATTCATTATATAATCTCATCTTGGAAAAAGTGTGTGGGTGTAGTTCTGTGTTGTAAGGAATCAAAAAAAAAAATTATGAGCAGGCAGGTTTTGTATGTCGGTTCAAAATATCACTGTATATTACATTAGTGATTCAGATTTTTTTTGTTTTTTTTGTTTTTTTTTTGCAAATGATATTTTTCCTTTTGGCTATTCATATTTTCACAAACACATTTAAATCAGGTTTTTTTTTTTTTTTTTTTACTTGTATGTCTTTACACTTACCGTTTAGTATCATTTTAATATTTACTTTTTAATTACTGGTATGATCACTCCATTTCAGCACTGTAAATACTATGTACTGTAAGTTTCTTTTATCTCATTGTAGCGGTCGATACAAGAAGATCGAAGGATGCTGTCTTGGGCACTGTGAAAATTAAGCTTGCAGATCTGATTCAAAAAAGAAGTGGTATGAAAATATTGAATATTAATAGGATTTTATACATATAATTTTATTTATTTATTTGCATTTTAGCATTTAGAAATGTCACTTTTATTTGGCAATATTTTTATTTATTTATTTATGGTATGAAAGTATGGAATATAGTATTTAAATGTTTGGTTGATTTTTTTTTTTTTTTTTTTTTTTTTTTTTTTTTTAATATTATGTTGTTAATTTATATATAGAATATAATTTATTTACTTTTTACATTTTAGCATTTAAAAATATATCTATTTTACTTGGCCATATTTTTGTTATTTAATTGTATTTATTTATCTATGATATGAAGGTATTGAATATTAATAAGATATAAATAATATAATAAAAAAAAAATATATATATATATATATATATATATATATATATATATATATTTTTTTTTTTTTTTTTTTTTTTTTTTTTAAACAGGTATATCTGGCTGGTACAGTCTCTCTGTACCTCAAAGTACAATGTCACCTCACAGTCTGACTTCAGCAGGAGGGCTTGAAATCTCCATCAGTTTTTCCCATCATGCAGATAGAGAGCGAGTCGTCAGTTCGGCCCGTGGACTCGGATGGGACGTGGGGCAAGACAGTGAAGATGAGGCTGATATAGAGGACGAAGATACTTTGGAAGAAAGCACAAAGTCTCTGGCATTATCACTTTCCATGCCTAGAGCATGGCTGCCCATCCATTGCCTGCTGCTGCCAGGACATGAAGACTTACAGCGTTCCACCTACTGCTACTACAGACACAAACTGTACAACCAGCAGACCTTCTGCTCAGAACTTAGACATCCTGTTCCAGAAGAGAGTGACAGAGAAGAGGGTTTAGCCACGGTGGCATTTCAGGGGAGCAGAAGCGTGGTGTTGAGAAGGACTCAACCCCTGCGTTGGTACCTGAGGGAGGAGAGGCTGGAGGTGCAGTTGTGGGTGGCCTTTGGGAAGGAGAAGAGAGTCCGGCCTCATAACGCTGACCGTCTGGTGGGCTCTGCCTTTGTGGATCTCTCTGCTTTTGCTGGGACCTTGAAGCACCATCAAACAATCAGTGGTAGAGTTATTTGATCTTTTGGTTGTTTACCTGTAAAGGGGCTAAATTTTATTTTTCCCCTAGTTCACTATAATATTATTAAAAAACAATTGTAATTTAGTTTTACATGACCATTTATGTTTTATATTATTTTACAGCAATAAAGGCACATATTCTTTAGAGAGAGGGCTACTGAATTATAATTATAGATAAACTATTAATTAATAATTAGATAGAAATCTTATAATGCTTTATAATATGATACTATGCTGGAATATTATATTAATCATTATAAAATTCATTACACAGCAACAGTGTTACCATATGATGAATTCCCCTTTATTTAACAGAAAATTGCAAGACAAAAAAATATTAAAAATACACTATCATTCAAAAGTTTTGAGTCTGTAAGATTTTTTAAGATGTAAAAAAAAAAAAAAAAAAAAAGTATTTTATGCTCACCAAGGCTGCTTTTATTTTACAAAAATACAGTAAAAACAGCAATATTGTGAAATATTATTACAATTTAAAATAACTAAAATAATTGTTTTTGATTTTTAATATACACTATGTGGCCAAAAGTATTGTGACACCTGACCATTACACCAACAGGGACTGTAATGGCATCGCATTCTAAATACATAGAAGTTAATATGGAGCTGGTCCCCCTTTTGCTGCTAAAAAAGCTTTCCTTTTTGGAGTATTTCTGTGAGATTTTTTTGCCCATTCATCTAGTAGAGTATTTGTGAGTTCAGACACTGATGTTGGGCGAGAAGGCCTGGCTCGCAATCCCCGTTATAGTTCATCCCAAAGGTGTTCGATGGTGTTGATGTCAGGGCTCTTTGCGGGCCAGTCAAGCTCTTCCACACCAGACTCATCCAACCATGTTTTTATGAACCTTGCTTTGTGCACTGGGGCATAGTCATGCTGGAATAGAAATGGGCCTTCCCCAAACTCTTCCCACAAAGTTGGAAGCATAGCATTGTCCAAAATGTATTATTATTTTTTTATTTTGTATTTTTTGGTAGGTGCCTATCTCAAGGAAAATTCTGTTTTCAATGATATGTCCCTTGCTCATATCTAATAAAATATTTTTGTAACATTCAATCTGTATTTCATCTCCTCTGGCTAATGCCTGTTTCTCTCTCGTGGTAGGTGTGTTTCCTCTGTTTAAGCGCTCTGCTGTAAACCTGAGTGGTGCTGCTGTCAGAGTCCATATCACTGTGACCACAGACTCTGTACCTCAAGCCATTGAGGAGTTTAACAGTTCAGGAGAAGACGAGGGGGAAGAAGTCCTCCCCACCACAGTGCTGTCTAGACAATCTCAATCGCCCAGCAAACAGCTCATCAAATCAGCCATGAGCTCTGATTCTCCACCATCCACAGATCTCAACAATGAGGACACCTTCATAGCCAATGTTACTGTGGACAGAGCCATGCATCTGAGTCTGAAGGGTAGAATAACCTCAGTGATGTTGGATTTTTTTTGCTTTATTCTCATTTGTAAGTACCTTGACTTGATGATGTTTAAATGCTGTTGTCATCCTCAGGTTGTCCTCTGGCTGAGCGGGGTGGAGGGTTGCCTAGTTGCTGTGTTTCTTACGCCACCACCGATGCCCCGGGCACAGTGACCACAGAATTGATCAAAGACAGTGACTGCCCTGTGTGGGACCACCAGCAAGAATGCCGGTAAACCCATTTAAACCCTTTTGACATTCCTCATGTATATATAATTTTTTTTTTTTTTTTTCATCTTTAAAAAATGTAATTTACATTTACAATGTATTACTATTATATTATATTATATTATATTATATTATATTAACAATGTACTAGCTAGTTAAGGAGTATTTCTAATACAGCGGCTATGGGATGTAACCAATGTAATCAATCTCATAGAAATGCTATCGTGGATTTTTTTTTCTTTTGCTATTGGAGCAAATGGAAACGCAACAGTTGTCTCCCGTTCACAACTATAGAAGTTTACCCAACTATGACGACTTCCGCTTCCGAGAACCCTGGAAAAGTGAAAAGGGTCCATGGTAAACACATGACTGTTTCTTGTTTTCAGACTGTCGAAGGAACTACTTTTGGATCCCCAGCAGTCCTTGGTTTTTAAAGTTTGGCATAAAGGAGGTAATGACACACAGCAATCATCCACAACACACTAGCGTTGTGAAGACAGAGACAGGCACCTCTCATATTTTCTTCAGAAATTGTAACCGGCTAGTTTTACAATGTATTTTCCTTTGCAGAGGTCGAGCGGGTGATTGGATTTGTGTCTGTTGACCTGTCGCCGCTTTTGTCAGGATTTCAGTCAGTTTGTGGCTGGTATAACATCACTGATTTCAGCGGGCAGTGTCAGGGACAGCTAAAGGTGTCTGTGTCTCCTCTGAGGGCAGTACATGACCTCCGGGCACAGAGACAGACGGCCCACGAGACCGTTGCTCCAGACTCAAGTGTAAGCCATTAATGGATTTTGTTTTCTTGCTGAATACATTTGAAACATTTGTTATCAATATTGAAAACCGTTTTGTGCTACTTAATATTTTTGTGGAAACTGTGATACACTACGATTCAATAGTTTGGGTTAAGTGAGTTTAAAAAAAAAAAAATAATAATATTTTTATTAAATTGATTAAAAATGACAGTAAGACTATTATAATATTACAAAAGATTTCTATTTCAAATAAATGCTGTTCTTTTGAACTTTCTATTTACCAGAGAATCCTGAAAAAATGTATCAGTTTCCACAAATATATAAAGCAGCCAAAACTCTTTTCAACATTTATAAAAATAAGAACTATTATTAATAATTGAGCATCAATAATAATTGATGATAACGGAGCAGCAAATCAGTATATTAGAATGATTTTTTTTTGAAGGATCATGTGACAGGGAGACTGGAGTAATGATATTGAAAATAATATTACATATTAAAATATATTAAGAAATAGAAATTGTAAAAATATTTAACTTTTTTTACTGTATTTTGGATCAAATAAAGTCAGCCTTGGTGAGCATAAAATACTTTTGACTGGTAATGTATAAAAATAAATAACCTGTTTTTTTCCACCTGAAAATGTCAATACTGTTGTCACACATGATGATGATGAGGATGATTATGTCTTTTGCAGACTCTCTTTAGTGCACTTCCACTCTGCTATCAAACAACAGCTACGTACAGCAGCTTCCCCAGCCACATTAGTCGATTCTCAGAGCAGAGGATCAACACTCCTCCTGATCAGTTAGAAAGACTGCTCTCTGACAGGTATTTATTTAGGGAAAATGGTATAGAATCTGCCTTATTATCAGATTTACTATCTGAAGTAATACCTATGGGGATGTTTTGTCAGATCCAGTGTGACAGATCGCCACGACGAGCACATGGACAACATAAGAATATTCCATCAGACTTTGCATGAGGGTGAGAAAGAGTCTCGTTCCTCCTTGGCTGGAGATTCCCACCCATCCAGTTCAACACTCTTCTCTGCCCTCAGGTAGCCACACTGTCCTCCGCTTCCTGGCTGAAAGGTTAAGATGTCACATCAGATAATTATCAGAGTCCATATGTCCACATGTTCATCACATGTATTCCAAATAACATTCAAAGACTGGGATTTAATGTCAGCGAAACCATATCATAAGTAATAGTAAAGACATGCACAGTGTAACAAATGATTTCTATTTTAAAAATGTTGTTCTTTTGAACTTAATATTCATCAGATAATCCTGAAAACAGTTTCCACAAAAGTATTAAGCAGCAAAACTGTTTTCAACATTGATAATAATAAGGAATGTTTCTAAATCAGCATATTAGAATGATTTCTGAAAAATCGTGTGACACTGAAGACTGGAGTAATGATGCTGAAAATTCAGCTTTGCATCACAGGAATAAATTACATTTTAAAATACATTAACAGAAAACAGTACTTTTAAATTGTAATAATATTTCACAATATCAGTGTTTTTACTGTATTAAATAAATGCAGCTGTGGTGAGCATAAAATACTTCTTTCACAAACATTTAAAAATCCTACTGACCTAAAACTTTTGAACAGTAGTATTTTTCAGATTCAAAGGTTTACTTTACTATGCTATTTAACACATTTTAACATTGATTTTTTCAGGTTTTTATTTGGACTGGCAATTCATTCCAATTTGGCAGTCATTTTGATTACTAATGGAATTTGTGTTGCATTTTAAGGAAAAACCTCAGCGAGCTGGATGATATTCAAAGATATTTCAGCCGGAAGTTGTCGACTCCAACATTCCCAAAGTTGAGTCAGCTGAGAGGAACCTCCAGGCAGGAAGAGCACAGGGACTCTGAGACGGACACGACACAACTCCTACTGAAGTCCAGTCAGCTGGTGGGAGAGGTCAATAACATCATAAAAGGTGGGTTGTTACCTGTTTGTGTGATTTCCTGTTTATTTAAAGGTGCAGTGTGTAAATTTTAGCGGCATCTAGCGGTGAGGTTGTGAATTGCAACCGCCCACTGCTCACCCTTCCCTTTCGAAGCACATAGAGAAGCTACGGTGGCCGACACAGGACAAAGATGTCGTCGTCTGAGACAGCAGAGAGTAGCTAGCGCTCTGTAGAGCAGTTTGTCCATTTAGGGCTACTGTAGAAACATGACGCCGCAAAATGGTGACTTCACTGTAAGGAGACCCACGGTGTATGTAGATAGAAATGGCTCATTCTAAGGTAATAAAAACATAACGGTTCCCTATGTAAGGTCTTTATACACCACTAAAAACATAGTCATGTATATTATATTGCATTTCTGTCAATACATCCTCATAAATATTACACACTGCACATTTTTTTAATTCTGTATTTATTTTAAATCAGGCTTAAGTGAACACCAGACGGAAGGAACACCAACTACCCATAAAAGGTCCACCTCTCCTGATGCAGTTGATGAGCGTTTAACTTATGGGGTTGATCAGCTGATATTATCGGAGTCTGACAGCTGTGAGATAGAGCCACGCTTTCATAAAGACTCAGATATGATGTTGGAGGATGAAGATGGCGTCTCGCCCGTCAGCTTTCCAGCTCCTGCAGAGATCAGACAGTCACCAGCTGCTCTTGAAGATGAAAAGCTCCATCACAGCTCCAGCGATCACTCATCTGATGAAGATGAGGATAAAGACGAGGATGAGCATGAAGACTTTGAGGAAACTTTAATACAGCCCCGAACACTCAATGAGGTCACTTCAGTCACAGACAGAACCAGTCCCTGGACCAGCCTACTGTCTGACCCAGATATGGGATCTCTGGAGAGTCTGGAGTTACTGCAGCATCATGTTCATGACGACACCGTCCACACTCAGGGAGAGGAAAGAAACTGCAGAGAACTTGTTCCAGATATTAACCCGCAGTCTCTGATTGTAGAATCACAAGGCATTGTTTCTGACTCTGATATCTGTGAAGGATCTGAAACTGATCAAGATGCATTTAGGAGTGAAAGCGCTATTGCCACAGATCATCGGGAACAGCAGCCTTCTCCAGATGGTCTGGATGGAGACGGTGCTCTTTCTAGCATTAGTGAGGTTGAAGATTATGACCTAAGTAACAGTGGGCCTGAAGAAAGGGATGAGAAACCAAACTCGCCTCCCTCTACAGAGTCTGGTTCAGAAACAGATGATAAAATTGTTGAGAGAAGAACCAAACCGTATCCTTCTAAGCTTTATATGACACAAGACAGCATATGTTTTTGACAGCATATGTGGCATGCTGTTGATTACCTCAGAAAAATGTCATGCTGTGCCTCAGTTTGTAAAAACCAACAAAAAAGCTTTGACACTTGCCCCATAGACTTACATTATAAGTGAATTTACACTGGAAGTCTATGGGCAGTGTTCAAAAAAGCTGACATTGACAGGGGATATCCTTGCTGCTTTTATTACCGTATATGATATCTGGGTTATTTTTGGCTAAACCCCTCCTTGCAGTTCGGAATCTGTAGAGATTCCAAATTTCTTCTTGTCGGCGCACCATCTGGAGGCGTCCATGAGGGCTTTGAGGATGGCACCTGTCTTTCCATCAGCAACAACTGAATCTGTGAGTACTCTCCCAATTTATTTATTTATTGATTTATTTATTTTATTATTATTTTTTATTTTTTATTTAAATTATTGCTACCGTTTGGTAAAAGACTATATATTATAGATAAAACAACAATTTTTCAGATTTAAAGGGCACCTATTATGCCCCTTTTTACAAGATGTAATATAAGTCTCAGGTGTCCCCAGAGTGTGTCTGTGAAGTTTCAGATCAAAATTCCTAACAGATCATTTAATATACCAATTTGAAAATGCCAATTTTTGGGTTTAAGAAAAATGAGCTGTTTTGTGTGTGTGTCCTTTAAATGCAAATGAGCTGCTGCTCCCCACCGCAGAGGGCGGAGCCTTCACAGCTCGTGAACACGCGAATGAAAACTGAAACATGATACGTCTGATTCATCTCTATCGCAGACACGCTCATGTGACATTGCAGTTCTTCATCATCATGAAATATTATCATCTGCATGCGTTTTAAAGCCACATCACTCTCAACTTGAGCACACACACCCGACGCATGCGCACAGAGCTGGATGTCGGTGCGTCCGTGAGTAGGTTATTAAACTAGACTAGTTCTCTTTCATGTTTTATTGCAATTAAACTGTCAAATGCACACAAGGTTATGTCAGAAACACACAAAGTTCACATGAAAACAGTTGGTTATGTCTGTGCACGTATGCAGCAAGTACAGAAATCCTGTGTGTATATTAGATCTGTGTACTAAAGTGAAAGCAGTGTAATATACAGTACCTACTGCTATATCTGCTGTTAATATGTATCAAACAACAAAAGATAAACAGAAATTCACTCATTACTCTTGACTGAATGAACTTTAGTAGTTTTATTAAGAACACATTTCTTGAATGCTGCTGTTAAATTTTCTGGCGAGGAGATAAACATGGCAGACTGTGTACAGCTCTCTGAGGGCGGGGTCTTTGCTAATACGGCAGTGTCCATCAACACTCGTGGGCGGGGCCTGTGAAATGTGACGTCACTTTGCCAGGAATCTGCAAACGGCTTGTTCTGAGACACTGCTTATGATTTATGGGGATTAAAAAAAAAGGAGTGGGTGGATTTTTATCATTATAGGGTGGTTGTGTACACACACTGCCAACACACATTTATGTTCAAACACCTTATAAAAGTGAATTTTGCATAATAGGTGCCCTTTAATTAATGCAATGAAGATACTTAAGTTAATGCATTTATGCGTTCTCAATCTGTAAAGAGAATATAAGTGTGGAGATGGTCTCAGGACAGTTATTTTTGTTTTTATATATTATATATTATTGTTTTATTAATAGTTTGAATTAGCTTTCATTATTTTGTTGTGTGCTTTTGTCATTTAAAAAAAAAAAGAAATTGCTATTTAGGTTTATTTTTATTTAAGTTTTGGTTTTAATTTTGGTTTTAATTTATTTCCAGTTAATAATTTTAGTGCTTTAACTTAAAATAAAACCGTTGCATTGACAATAAACTGAAATAAGTTTTTTAACTAATATTTATTTTATTTTAGCTTTATTTCAATTAACAGAAATGTGTTTTAGTAGTTTTAGTTAACGATAATAATCCTGTGACCTGTCCCAGGATGGTTAATTTTTTTCCTTTTTTTTTTAGGAAAAAAAAAAGTCATCCTAGGCTATTGGTCAAATCATTTAGTAGATATGAGTGAATACATTTTCAAATGTGCTCCATAATGACTAACCTTTATATTGTGAACACAATCTCTAAAGGTCATGAATCTTGGTATGCTTTCTTATTTGTAAAATTTAGTTAAAATGTTTTTTTTAAAGCTGTGATGATTTGGTTATTCTATAAAATTATTTCTTTTAGGAGACTGTAAATCCTGTAAACCTATATCGAAGAATGCCTCGATCAAGACCCAGCATCCCTCCATCACAGAGGAGTGAAGAGACCAAAAGAATTGCAAAAATATTTGCTTCAAAGTTTACAGAAGAAAGTTAGTACGTTATTCTGATTTATGTGCGCGTGCTTGTTTTAAATTTTTGTATTTAAAGTATTGATGCTTATTTATTTCTTACATAATGCAATATGGCTTTCTAACAGGAATTTTGGATAATGTAAGCATTAAAAAGTTGTTTATTTACAGTAATAAACTATTTTTGTAATAAATAATTTTGTATTTCCAAATACAGGTAATTGCTTTTAAAGGTCTCGTTCTTACTATTTAGTTTTACATTGGCAGTTGTCTGTGGCAGGTAAAGGCTGTCAGACTGAGCTGCTCAAAGGCTTTAAGCATTTAGCTGACAGATGAGAAAATTGCCCAATTTGAGCTGCTGCAGACAATAGCACACACTGACAGTGATGTAACCAAAGTATTATCCAGAGACAAAGGAAGCCAACGGTCAGACAAAAGCCTCTCTTTACCCTCTCAGCCTGTTTAATGAGCTCTAATTAGAGAGATGAGTCTGATCAAGGAACTGGACCTCATGCTGACCTTCTTTTAAACCAGATGAATCAGTTGACAGACTCAAAGCCATAAAGAATGGCAGTAAATTGGGCTAAATATAATAGATGAAATACCAGTTATTAACAATTTTACTACCTAGAGTGGAACCTGAATTTATAAATACTTGTAATGCAAAATTACCAAGTTTATTTAAAATGCAATGCAATATTTATTTATTTATTTGACTAATATTTAATAATGTACTATATATTTAGAGACCAGGCCAGTTAGTGAGTGATATACAGTATATACACTAATGATAACAAATGGGACACAAAACGAACATTCATTTTACTCCAGATTCACAAAACTGAAAAACAATTTAGTGTTTTGTTATAGAGTTCCCAGATCACCAGCACAGCTTTACTAGGGAGTCTGGTGAATGTTAGATTGATTCTTGTCAAGTGGCTGTAAAGCAGCATGTCTTTGCGGCCGTCGACGAGTCTCAGTGCATTTACAAAAAAATTGTTTACGGCTCGATTCATCTTTGGATATCAAAGTCGAGCATATATCGACACAGCCGTGATGCTTTAGAGGAGGAAGATATGATGTCGGAGATAAATGAGGATACTGGAAACCAGGCAGTAAGATAACCGGATAGATGCCACTGAAGACATTGATCATGGTCGGTGAGTGCCCGAAGTCTGGATGATGCCCGAGACGGGAAAAATCTACATCTTGATTGTATATTTGTGCTTGTAGGATGAGGTTCTGGATCTTCTCCGCTTGAATAAGATTTCGATGGCATAACATCTGAGAGCTTTGAAGTGATTCCACAAAATCTGTCAGCAGAAGTTTTCCTTCTGTGAACTTTAGCCAGAGATTCTGAAGAGTGGAAGACAGATATCTCAATCAAGGCTTTTCAAATCTGCATTTCATGAATCATATCTCAGATGTACCTCAGATTGACTCAAGGAATGATGGGTCTTCTTCTTAAGAATCTTATGAATCGCTCTAAGGCTGAGTTTCTGTTGTAAAGTTTCTGCATGTGGCACAAGAAGCATTACATCAGTTATACAGTAGAAAAAAAGCATCATATTACAAGCATAATCTCCTCACACAGAGAATTTACCCAGCTTTCTCTGTTTGCGTCGCATTGAAGACACCATTTGCCCCAGAATCTGGTACTTTTCAGCTAAGAGAATTTTAGAGTTGTTCAGATGTGGCTGATGTGCCAAATTCTGCTCTGCGAGCCAACAGTTGGAGGCCATCAAGATCACTTTACATCTCTGAAGATGCTGTAACTGCAGGCAAGTCCTTCAGATCAAGTAAGTCATGTACAATGCATACCCACCACACGCACACAAATATCTGGACATTTAAGTCACACTTTGATATGTGTGTAATTGCATTAGATAAAAATGATTAAACCAAGTGCAAACAAATGCTACCTGATCTTTTCTAACTTCACTTTTCTGAGCAATTTTTGCAATAACTTTTAATCCACTAATCTCAAGGCATTTTAAATTAACATTTGACAAACAGCAGGTGTCCAGATACTATTTGTCTTCATTTTAAAATGAATAGACTTTTTGTGGAGTGTTTTACTTGAAACAGCTATATTTATAAAATAAGTACCAGTTTTTATTTCATTTATATAATATAATATAAATAAATTACTATATATTATTTTTTTTATAATAAAATAAAATCACGCAAAAAATATAAACAGATTCAGCATTCTTGACTGTGTACTGGTACCTTTGAATTGACCCTGACAGTTTCTCGCATCCTTTCCTCGTCTTCCAAGAGCTCCAGAAGCTGAGCAGTGTTCAAACACTTGAGATAGTCCAAATTTAGCATTGAATCCCCTTCATGAGGCATTGCAGCCCATTAATAAGGATACTACCTCTCACCCAGGACTTGACCTACTGATGCTTTGAGTTCACCGTGCATTTGTACATCTTGTAACATGATCACAAGCTCCAGAGAGGTTGGTTACTAGGGATTTCTGAACGTACACTGAAGCCAACATATACCAGCACAGAACTTCACATTTTCTTACACCCTTTATAAATGTAGATGAGGTCATGCACAAAAACATAAGTCAAGACATCTGTGGGCCTTCAGCACCGTGGACAGCTCTAGAATATTTAGAATAACCTTAGAAAATATTACTTGTATTATTTGTCTTTGACTGTTTAGATATGAGCTATATCTAGATATAGATAGATGGATAGATAGATAGATAGATAGATAGATAGATAGATAGATAGATAGATAGATAGATAGATAGATAGATAGATAGATAGATAGATAGATAGATAGATAGATAGATCATTTACTGTTATGATAGATACACTATATTGCCAAAAGTATTGGGACACCCCTCCAAATCATTGAATTCAGGTGTTCCAATCACTTCCATGCCACAGGTGTATAAAATCAAGCACCTAGGCATGCAGACGCTTCTACAAACATTTGTGAAAGAAAGGGTAGCTCTCAGGAGCTCAGTGAATTCAAGCGTGGTACCGTGACTAAATATTCTACAGTCAACTGTAGTGGTATTATAACAAAGTGGAAGCAATTGGGAACAACAGCAACTCAGCTACGAAGTGGTAGGCCACGTAAAATCACAGAGCAAGGTCAGCGCATGCTGAGGGGCACAGTGCGCAAAAGTCGCCAACTTTCTGTCAATAGCTACAAACCTCCAAACTTTGTGTGGATTTCAGATTAGCTCAAGAACAGTGCGTAGAAAGCTTCATGGAATGGGTTTCCATGGCCGAGCAGCTTCAACCAAGCAACATCACCAAGTGCAATGCAAAGCGTGGGATGCAGTGGTGTAAAGCACGCCACCACTGGACTCTAGAGCACTGGAGACGTGTTCTCTGGAGTGACGAATCACACTTCTCTGTCTGGCAATCCGATAGACGAGTCTGGGTTTGGCGGTTGCCAGGAGAACGGTACTTGCCTGACTGCATTGTGCCAAGTGTAAAGTTTGGTGGAGGGGGGATTATGGTGTGGGGTTGTTTTTCAGGGGTTGGACTTGGCCCCTTAGTTCCAGTAAAAGGAGCTTTTAATGCTTCAGCATACCAAGACATTTTGGACAATTTCATGCTCCCAACTTTGTGGGAACGGTTTGGGGATGGCCCCTTCCCACCAGTGCACAAAGCAAGGTCCATAAAGAAATGGATGAGCAAGTTTGGTGTGGAGGAACTTGACTGACCTGAGTCCTGACCTCAACCAAGAGAGTGGAGTGGAGTGGAGACTGCGAGCAAGGCCTTCTCGTCCAACATCAGTGCCTGACCTCACAAATGCACTTCTAGAAGAATGGTCAAAAATTCCCATAAACACACTCCTAAACCTTGTGGAAAGCCTTCCCAGAAGAGTTGAAGCTTTTATAGCTGCATAGGGTGGGCCAATTCCATATTAAACCCTAGGGATTAAGAATGGGATGTCATTAAAATTCATGTGCATGTAAAGGCAGGCGTCCCAAAACTTTTGGCAATATGATGGATGGATGGATAGATGGATGGATTGATGGATGGATGGATGGAAAGAGAGAGATAAGATGGATATAGATGTATTCTTTTATCATTATTTAGACTTTTCATAGAATGAAACATAGATGATTCATATCTAAACAGTAAGATATTTATTTATTTAAGCGTTTCCAAATTCCTTTTACATTCGCAAATGTGCATATTTCCATTTTTTATTTTCCCCTAATTTATAAATAAACAAAACTCATACTGTTTTAAACAACTCATAATCCTTTCAAGAAGTAAATGCTGCAAGAACACTAAAGTGTTTTGTCTTTTTTGTATTTTATATTTAATTTTGCAATAAATTGTCAACCCTATTACTGTGATTTTCTCTAGTAAACAATCTGTTATTTAAAATAGTTATTTTAAAACCCTCTTTCTAATAAGACCACAAACACAATGTAAACAATATGGTTATCGTCAACCCTGTTACTTTACATTTAGATATATACAAACATATTATTTTTCATTAATTTAGCCTAAAATAAATATTAACTTTGACATGGAAAAGGCACCCAATTGATAGAATGACACTTCTGATATTATTTTCCAAACGGGGGAAACTATTAAGGATGTGACAAATGCCTTCTAAAACTTGCAAAACAGACAATGCTCTGGTTATATAGAGCTTGACATGCTCTGTAAGTGTCTTTGTTCTATAAGTGTCTTTGTTTTGGATTAAATCCATTCTTACTGTCCAGTAGCACTTCCTTTATGATGTTATGTAACACTTGATCTTCTTGATATAAACTGTCACAAGTTTATATACTTTAACCTTAAAGTGTTATTCTGTTATACTTTAACTTCAAGAGGTTCAAGCACTTAGCCGTTCATTTTCCATCCACCTGGCAACAGGAACAACTTGTCATACTTCGGGTGTTCAGTCACACCATAGGTATTTACCCAGGCATTACCACACATGCTCCCCAGAATGACGTAGCTTTGCTCATTGATTACTGTTGTTCATGTCCTTTCACTGACTGCAGCCAGTTACTGTAAACAGTCTTGGAACAGATATAGCCACAGAAGACTATATGTGACCATGCTAGCTAATCCTCTTTGCTTCTGTGATCCCAAAGAGTCTGGAGTCCTCCGGGTTTCAGAGACTCAAAGGTGTTTTCTGCCTGATGAGCGGAAGAGCATGCAACACTATGGATGGCGATACAAATTATTGTTGCTCTATGTAAGTAATTACAACCCCTATACATACTGTAAGAAAAACTAGAAACCTGTACATAATGCTTTCTTGATTGAGGTCACACACTTATGCAACATATTCATACATTTCAAATGCTTTGTAGTTGCATATCTTGTATACAAGATAATATAATTGTCTACATTTGTTGATTAGTTCTGTATCAATATGATGTATGAGGTTAGACTGATTTTGAATGTTTTTATGTTTTCTATGTTTTTGTTTTTAGGATCTTATTATAGTGAAAATCAGTGTTATTGTGGTATAACTGAGATACTATAGTTAATTAGATTTTATTTGTTTTCATTTTAATTCAAATAATTCTGCTGTTGTCTTTTCTATTGTTGTTTTTGTCAATATGTCTATATATTTTGGTCTTCGTTATGTTAATACTTCAACTTAAACTTCATGAAAATGGCAAATGTTAAAATAGGGTTAAGGTGTTTTTATAAGGTGTAATACTTTTTTTTTTTTTTTTTTTTTTTTTTTTTTTTTAATGGTTTTATTTTTAGTTTAGTTAACCATAATAACCATGAATCAGACAGGACCACAAATTTCATAATTGTTTTGGACCATTTTAGCTTTTATTTTTGTGCCTTTATTCAGACTATTTTACAATATATTTTCTCTAACATATTGTTTATGCATGTTTATAGACGAAAAACAGATGGTTTTATGAGTTATTCTCTTTAGCAGTGTTTCATACTTGTGTGCTTCCATAATATCAGTACAGTAAAGTACATTCAAAGGTGTTATATGTAAGAATTTTTAAACGCTTTTTATTGCCAATGTGTGAAGTTGTGAGCTTGTAATGAAACTTAAAGAAACGAGACCTTCCCCGACTTCTTAGGTTGTCTATGAAAGCCTGTAGACTGATTTTTATGTGAAGGAGTCTTTAAAATTAAATTAAAAGGATGAGACAGTTACGCGCGCTCCCTAGAGCCTCTCTTCCGTTAAATGAATGTTATACAATGTTCAGGATAATGCCGAAAGAGCTGTTCTGTACTGTAATGTCAAGGTGTCATGCAAAGTATTCAAATATAATAATAATAATAATAATAATAATAATAATAATAATAATAAATATATATATATATATATATATATATATATATATAATAAGTAATTCAAACTATAATCTCACATAGATCTGTACAGTCTAGTCTCAAATATACTTAAAGGGATAGTTCACCCAAAAATGAAAATTATCCCATAATTTACTCACCCTCAAGTCATCCTAGGTGTATATGACATTCTTCTTTCAGACGAATACAATCAGAGTTATATTAAAAAATGTCCTGGCTCTTCCAAGCTTTATAATGGCAGTGAATGGCTGTTTCTGTTTTGAAGTCCATAAAAGTGCATCTATCCATCATAAAAGTGCTCCACACGGCTCCGGGGGTTATTAAAGCCCTTCTGAATCGATGCGTTTGTGTGAGAAAAATATCCATATTTAAAACTTCACAAACTGTAATCTCTAACTTCCGCTAACTGTCGTACGCGTTCACGAGAGACGTGGCGTTCCTACGTCATACGCTGGAATGCCAGTCTCTCCTGAATGCGCATACAACAGTTAGCGGACGTTAGAGATTATAGTTTGTGAAGTTTTAAATATGGATATTTTTCGTACACAAACGCATTGCTTCGCTTCAAAAGGCCTTTACTAACCCCGGAGCCGTGTGGAGCACTTTTATGATGGATAGATGCACTTTTATAGACTTCAAAACAGAAACAGCCATTCACTGCCATTATAAAGCTTGGAAGAGCTAAGACATTTTTTAATATAACTCCAATTGTATTTGTCTGAAAGAAGAATGTCATATACACCTAGGATGGCTTGAGGGTGAGTAAATTATGGGATAATTTTCATTTTTGGGTGAACTATCCCTTTAATAATCAAACTATCATAAGCAGTGTTATTTTAATCACCTCATCTATCAACATGACGCCGGTGAATTGAAGAGCTGGTGCAAACATATCCACATCATCGCTACGATCAGATGCTTCCTTGCTGTTTACTTACCGCTGTCATTTTTATTGTGTGTTTATTTTGTTGTTGAGAGGAAAGCCAGCACATATTTACATATTCATCTAAACGTCACTTTCAGTGTCTGGATGTTTGTTAACAGTGTGTCACTGCAAATGTATTTCCGACTTCTTTTTACTTCTAAGCAAACAACAAAAAATAACTTCGCCGTGAGTATATCAGGGCCTTCAATCAAGTCTACATTACGTGTTCACGAGTGCGAGCACGAGCAATAAGTTGCTGACTGCAGTTCACTTAACAGCCACCGGTGTTGCTAATACCAAGGGTTTCTGAATTCTACATATAGCCCCTTTAACCCTGAGATGTGGCTCAAAATGTTTAACAACACAAGCACTTTTGTCTAAAGAGAATAGTACATCACTTAAATGTGTAAAATGATATTGAGTGTGCTTGTTATTGCTGTCTAACTCAACTATCCTGTTCTGCTGTAACAGTTTGACGTTGTTGTGGATTCTCTGAAGAACACTGGACTCTGTGATGTCCGTTGAGATGTGTACTTTGTTATAAGCAGCTCAGACTGAGGCAGGACAGTCATGAGTGCTGACACAGCCAACAGGGTGGATCTGGACCCTGATTACCATGCTGAACTGGCTGACATGGTAGCAGCCATGAATGTGGCTGCCAACAGACTGACTCCTCCAAATGGATGCAGGACCACCCCACATCGCCTCAATCTCTCGGATCGCAAGCTGTCACTGCAGGAGCGATCAAGTTACCAGAATAGCTTCACCCCACGAGTAGCCAGAAGACCCACTATTGAATCGAAGCGGGTGTCTATCTCTGATGGTGATGTGAGTTGGCAGCATATGTTACCTCAGATTGTTGACCATCAATGAGGATATTCAGCAAAATATGGCATTCTTACTGAAATTCACTATACAAGGGCTGTCACAATATCAGATTTTCACCTGCATGATTGTGGCTAAAAGAATTCAGGATATAGCAATTTATACACTGAAAAAAATTAGTGTAGGATTTACTTTTGAAACCATTTTCCCTCTGATATTAGTAAATTTCACAACTAAATGCAAAGAAATGACAAGTAATATATTGAATTAAACACAGTTTTGAAGTAGAAAGTCTAAAATAGTATTTTCTTGTAAAACATATTCTCTAATAATCTTTGTTTTATTTACCACCTTGAAAAAAATCATTTTTACAAAAAATATTTGGGGGAAAGGAAAATAAATAAATAATGCTATAATGCTAATCTTTAACTTTATTTTTTAAGTTTATGTCTTTTCTTTTTTTGGCCAATGATTAACACAAAATATGAATGTAATGAAATATCAATATCAATAATACCCTTTTCTACCTACAGGACTGTGTCCAGCTAAATCAGTACAAGTTAAAGAGTGAGATAGGAAAGGTTGGTGATTCTATTTAAAATCCTAAATTGTTTTAAATATTTATGATTTGTTGGCAAAATCACACATGCATAAATATAAACATAATGTTATCTTGTAACCTTCCTTTTTTTTAACCCAGGGTTCATATGGGGTTGTCAGATTAGCACATAATGAAGATGATGACCAGTTTTATGTAAGCAAATGTGTTTCTTGAGTACTGACTTCAGGATTCGTTATGATGTGTATATGGATATCTGCCCCTTTAAGAGAGTCGTTCTGTAATAATGTTTGGTTGTAATTTACATGGGGAAAACGTGGGTTTTACAAGCAAGTTAGAGTAAACCTCACTCCTATGATCTCAAGAGACGCTCTAGTGACTGATGCTAGTGGTTGCATCCTTTAGCCTTCTTTGTTAGAGCGTCTGACTCTCATGCGGGTGGAGCCGGGTTCGAAGGTTTACTCGCATATATATATATATATATATATATACAGTGGGGAGAACAATTATTTGAAACACTGCCTATTTTGCAGGTTTGCCCAGCATGTAGAAGTCTGTAATTTTTATAATAGGTACACTTCAACTGTGAGAGACGGAATCTAAAACAAAAATCCAGAAAATCACATTGTATGATTTTTAAGTAATTAATTTGCATTTTATTGCATGACATAAGTATTTGATACATCAGAAAAGCAGAACTTAATATTTGGTACAGAAACCTTTGTTTGCAATTACAGAGATCATACGTTTCCTGTAGTTCTTGACCAGGTTTGCACACACTGCAGCAGGGATTTTGGCCCACTCCTCCATACAGACCTTCTCCAGATCCTTCGGGTTTCGGGGCTGTCGCTGGGCAATACGGACTTTCAGCTCCCTCCAAAGATTTTCTATTGGGTTCAGGTCTGGAGACTGGCTAGGCCACTCCAGGACCTTGAGATGCTTCTTACGGAGACACTCCTTAGTTGCCCTGGCTGTGTGTTTCGGGTCGTTGTCATGCTGGAAGACCCAGCCACGATCCATCTTCAATGCTCTTACTGAGGGAAGGAGGTTGTTGGCCAAGATCTCACGATACATGGCCCCATCCATCCTCCCCTCAATACGGTGCAGTCGTCCTGTCCCCTTTGCAGAAAAGCATCCCCAAAGAATGATGTTTCCACCTCCGTGCTTCACGGTTGGGATGATGTTCTTGGGGTTGTACTCATCCTTCTTCTTCCTCCAAACACGGCGAGTGGAGTTTAGACCAAAAAGCTCTATTTTTGTCTCATCAGACCACATGACCTTCTCCCATTCCTCCTCTGGATCATCCAGATGGTCATTGGGAAACTTCAGACAGGCCTGGACATGCACTGGCTTGAGCAGGGGGACCTTGCGTGCGCTGCAGGATTTTAATCCATGAAAGCGTAGTGTGTTACTAATGGTTTTCTTTGAAACTGTGGTCCCAGCTCTCTTCAGGTCATTGACCAGGTCCTGCCGTGTAGTTCTGAGCTGATCCTTCACCTTCCTCATGATCATTGATGCCCCACGAGGTGAGATCTTGCATGGTGCCCCAGACCGAGGGAGATTGACCGTCATCTTGAACTTCTTCCATTTTCTAATAATTGCGCCAACAGTTGTTGCCTTCTCACCAAGCTGCTTGCCTATTGTCCTGTAGCCCATCCTAGCCTTGTGCAGGTCTACAATTTTATCCCTGATGTCCTTACACAGCTCTCTGGTCTTGGCCATTGTGGAGAGGTTGGCGTCTGTTTGATTGAGTGTGTGGACAGGTGTCTTTTATACAGGTAACGAGTTCAAACAGGTGCAGTTAATACAGGTAATGAGTGGAGAACAGGAGGGCTTCTTTAAGAAAAACTAACAGGTCTGTGAGAGCCGGAATTCTTACTGGTTGGTAGGTGATCAAATACTTATGTCATGCAATAAAATTCAAATTAATTATTTAAAAATCATACAATGTGATTTTCTGGATTTTTGTTTTAGATTCCGTCTCTCACAGTTGAAGTGTACCTATGATAAAAATTAGAGACCTCTATATGCTTTGTAAGTAGGAAAACCTGCAAAATCGGCAGTGTATCAAATACTTGTTCTCCCCACTGTATATTAGTTGTTCTGTAATAATGCAATAAAATTGCATAATTTTAATATAATGTCATGTAATATAATTTATTGCAGGCTATGAAGTTGGTATCCAAAAAGAGGTTAATAAAGCAGTTTGGATTCCCACGTAAGCAATACACATTTACATTTTAAAATTGTGACTTTTTTTCTTATAAAGTTTTGTCTTATGTCTGCAGAACATTTAATGTTAACTTGTGATGGTTGTGTAGGGCGACCTCCTTCCAGAGAATCCAATGGATCACAAGAGAATCTTTTAAAGCATTCTGGCCTGTTGGACCAAGTATATAAAGAAGTCGCCATTTTGAAGAAACTTGACCATCTTAATATTGTTAAATTAGTTGAGGTGAGTTAGATCTGTACTGTTTCTTAGAGAATTTTTCACTATACAAGTTAACTAACCAAAACATTGTCTGTATCTGTCCTGTGATATTTAACTGAAGGTTCTTGATGACCCAGCTGAGGATAACTTGCACATGGGTGAGTAATCCTGTCAGTCAGCAATCTGCGATATAGAAGACTTTGCTCTTTACTCTTTGATCTGTTTTTCTATTTACTCTTTGTGTCCTTTTCTCAGTCTTTGAGTTGGTACCTAAAGGGTGAGTGTTTGTACCTTTAGTTCACAGCCATACATATGCAAATTAAATGTTTCCTTCGTTTGATTTTTCTCTCATAATTTGTTTCACCTGACCCTAGTCCAGTGATGGAGGTCCCTACAGACAGTCCGCTAACAGAAGAAATGGCCCATTTCTACTTCAGAGATGTCATCCTAGGAATTGAATACTGTAAGTTTCCCTAGTCTAGGGTATTTCATATAGTCTTGTATTTGCTAAATGGCATCTATAAACTTTGCTTCATGTTTTATTTTGTAGTGCACTATCAGAAAATCATACATAGAGACATCAAACCCTCAAATCTGTTGCTGGGGGATGATGGGCACGTTAAGATAGCAGATTTCGGTGTCAGTAATGAGTTTGAGGGGAATGATGCTGTCCTGTCAAACAGTGCAGGAACTCCAGCTTTCATGGCACCTGAATCTCTGACTGATCGAGACCTGAGATTCAGTGGAAAGGTTAGAAGACTTCTAGAATATTCTGGTTTACATACAGTGAAGACATTGATTCTTTATCATTTACAATTGACTCTCATTGGCTTCAGGCTCTAGACATATGGGCAATGGGAGTGACGCTATTTTGTTTCGTCTTTGGAAGGGTAAGTCATTTACCTGTGTGTATATATCAAATACAATATTATTTTTCATATATTAAAATTCAAATACAAAATGTTAATATTTTGTTGTGCAGTGTCCTTTTCATGATGAATACATCTTAGGCCTGCATGATAAGATCAGGACTATGACAGTGGAGTTCCCAAACAAGTGAGTCACAAACCATTTTACATTTAGCGCATTTTGCAGACTCTTTCATCCAAAGCGACTTACATTGCGTTCAAGCTAAAAAAAAAAAAAATGCTGGGAATCAAACTCATGAGTTTGATGTTATTAGCACCATGCTCTACTGTTTAAGCTACTGGATGGCTTTTCTAAGCCATGATAAGAAAACATGCAATTAAACATAACGCTTTATCACAAATTTATGGAAGCTTTTTTTCTCACAATTACAAGATTAGATATAAACTCACAATTGCTAGATAACTCAATTCTTGGAGAGAAAAAAAAAAAAAAAAAAAAAAAAAAAAGATATGTTGCAATTACCTTAAATACCACTTTCATGGTGGAAACAAACTTCCATACTAATTTAATAGGAAATAGTCTTTGTATTAAAGGCACAATATGTAAGATTTTTGGATTAAAATATCCAAATGCCACTAGAACAATGTTATATATTTTGTTGACTTGTGTACTTACATTATCCCAAATGTTTCCAAGAATGTTTAAATCCAGAGAAATAAGCAATTTTAACCAGGGCTGCATTCCAGTTTGTTTTTATTATGCCCTTCACTCGCTAACTTCCCTCCGTCTCGTTCACTCGGATGTGCGTCATTGCTTACGTTGCATGAGTGTCCACTACTGGCGGAACCTTTGCAATGGGCTATATTGGAACGGCCTAAGCCCTTGATCACTTGGAATCCACTATGGAGTTGATTTTATTATTTATTTTTTCCCTTACAAAATTGTTTAATTGTTTGGGTTGTTTTAAATATTTAAAAAAATAATTAATATATCATAGAGTTGTTTGTGGTGGGGTAAATTAAACGCGATATGCGGTGACATCACAATCGTGTTGCATTGTGTTATATGAAGCCTGTCCCCTGTCCAGGGCCTGTCCATATAAGCTTCCCTTGTCCACTTCACGAAGTGGAACGCACTTCAAAATGGTGGCAGGGATTTCCCCGAGGGGAAGTGCTTAGGGAAGTTCGCAAGTGAATGTCTAAAAGTGGAGTGGAACGCAGCCAAGGACACGGACTATGTCCGTGCGTCGCCTGTCAATGACATCATACCCGCGTTACCCTCGATTTCCGGTTTTATTTTGTAGAAACCATAGAAACACCAAAGACACTTTAATATATTGTGTGTTTTATTAGACAGGTGAGCAACTGTTTGGATTCATTCTTCGACAGAAGACTAATCATTGTTATAACGCTCAACACAGTTAGTCTTATTGTTTAAATCTCGTTTTCATGATTTACTTTTCATGAGTACCAGGTTTTACCATGCCTAATATCGATCTAGCTTACTGCAGTGCAACAAGTGTCTCATAATAGTCGCCGAGTAAACGCACAGAGTAGCATTATAACATAACTTTCAACACACTCAAATGTATTTAATATGATAAAACAGCGCTGTGATACCCCACATACACATGAGTGGAAGAAGCGGAAGCGCTCGTCTGTGGCATAATAAAAGCTCCACGAAATCCAGCCGTCATCAAGCTACACCTTTTTTTTGAATAAGCGACCTCTAGTGGTGAAAAATTACATAGTGGCTTTAACTAGTTACAGAGTAATTGAACTAAGATTTAATCTTTTGTTTTTTTTATCAAATGGATATTTTCAGTGCCCGATGCCTGTTCAATACAGTATTCCATGTTTAAATATATCTTCTAGTGGAAGAGTGGCACTTAATGAATATGCTTAAAAAATGTTTTAATGTAATCCTTAATGTTTTTATTTTATTAATATATAGATGTGATTTTTATTCGTAATATAACACAGCCTCTTATTGCTTAAGTATACTGTATAAAGCTTTCCAATACTTTACTATATATACTCAAAAGTTATTATTTGATCTCGTATGCTTAAAAAAGGTTGCTTTTATTTGATCAAAAATACAGTCAAATCAGTAATATTATTACAATTCAAAATAACAGTTTTCTATTTGAATATATTTTAAAATGTAATTTATTCCTGTGATGCAAAGCTGAATTTTCAGCATCATTACTCCAGTCTTCAGTGTCACATGATCCTTCAGAAACCATTCTAATATGAGGATTTGCTGCTCAAGAAACATTTCTTATCAATGTTGAAAACAGTTGTGCTTCATGACCGTTTTGTGAAAACAGAGACATTTCTGAAGACCAGCATTTATTTGAAATAGAAATGTTCTGTAACAATGTAAAAATATTTATTTTTTTAATCATTTTAATGGATAAAAGTGGTGTGTATTAAAAAAAAAAAAAAAAAAAAAAAGATTTTGAAAAGTAGGATAGGTGTTTTGGAGAATAGATGGATATATAGTGGAGATCCATTCTTAGACCCTCACAGGTTAAGACCCCCTTATTTACTCATAGTATTTAAAACAGCCCATGTAATTCTTTTTGTATTGTTTGGACAGGCCTGTGATCAGTGAGGGGCTGAAGGAGCTCATTACCAGAATGCTGGACAAAGTCCCTGAAACTAGAATCACATTACCAGAAATAAAGGTGAAATCAAAATAAAAGATTGCTGAGAAGTATTTACAAATGTAAACTTCAGTGTTACACAGTGTTACTGTGTGTAATCTGGTCTCTGTGGGCAGTTGCACCCATGGGTGACGCTGGATGGCACGCATCTCCTGCCCCTGGAGGAGGAGCACTGCACAGTGGTGGAGGTCACTGAGGAGGAGGTGCAGAACTCTGTCAAACTAGTTCCCAGCCTGTCTGCTGTGGTGAGTACATCTGAGAGAGAAAAAAGCAAAAAAAAGGAAAAGTTATTTTAAAGAGTTCCCACTGTGACAGGAGTCCGTGTGCATTCAGGTCGAAGTCCCCACCGGGATAAAAAAACACGAACATACACACACAAAATAGATTCAAAATTATTACTAACTTTCTGATTTAGCCAATAAATTATCAATTTAATCCTTAAGTCAGCAATCAGCAAACAGCAAACCAATGATGCAATAAATGAAAATAAGATTTATTCATGCTGCTTGCTTTTGAAAGAAGTCTCATGCCAAAAAAGGCTGCATTTATTTAAAGGTGAAGTGTGTAAATTTTAGCGGCATCTAGCGGTGAGGTTGTGTATTGCAACCACCCACCGCTCACCCCTCCCTTTCGAAGCACATAGAGAAGCTACGGTGGCCGACACAGGACAAAGATGTCGTCGTCTGAGACAGCAGAGAGTAGCTAGCGCTCTGTAGAGCAGTTTGTCCGTTTAGGGCTACTGTAGAAACATGACGGCGCAAAATGGCAATTTCACTGTAAGGGAACTCGTGGTGTATGTAGATAGAAATGGCTCATTCTAAGGTAATAAAAACATAACGGTACATTATGTAAGGTCTTTATACACCACTGAAAACATAGTCATGTATATTATATTGCATTTCTATCAATAGATCCTCATAAATACTACACACTGCACCTTTAAACAAAAACACATTAAAAGCAGTAAAAAAAATAAAAAAAAATGTGTCAGGTTTTGGTGTTGAGGGAAGAGGCAAGAACCGATGGGCTTTTATTCAGAGTAAAACAAAACAAAAGCAGTAGGGGAAAATACAGTCTAGTGGTGAGGCGGGGCAAGGCACATCATACGACGTCCTGTGGCACAAGACATAGAATACAGGGAGAATAAATATGGAAGCAAACGAGGAGGATAACGAGGGAGGACAGATGGGGTAAATTAACTAATAATAAGGTAATGAGGGGGATGGAGTCATGACACTAGACAGGGAAGCACATTGAAACAGCCCATGTTTTATAGTGCATGTCTAAAATTTGCTTTGCATGTATTTTAAGATCCTGGTGAAATCCATGCTGCGGAAGCGCTCCTTCAGTAACCCCTTTGAGTGTCCAAGCCGCAGGCAGGGCAGGTCTATGTCTGCCCCTGGAGGTCTGCTGGCGTAAGTCAACCCCTGCATGTCATTGCATCCTTCTGTATGCTGATACTCAGAATACCTGTGACACTGATATGTTGCTCTTATTTCTCTCAATATTTTCTGCAGGGATATGTCACTGTTTCGCGCTTTAAGGTATCACACAATAGACCTCACTGCCATGACAATAAGCTAATTTTAGTATTTCAAATGTAATGCTCATGTTTGAGTGTGTTTGTACGACATTAATTTTTTTGATTGTCTGTGTCTCCAACAGCAGAGGGAGTAACAGTACCGGGAGCAGAGAGGGGGAGCTGGAAAACCTTATTGAGGATGAAACTTTTTCATGAATTTGCTCAAATCATTTTTCAGATTGGTCCAGTTGTGTGATTAGACTATTTTGTTCCAATCTGCATTGGATTGTTTTTTTTTTTGTTTTTTTTTAACAAAATCCTACTGGATGCAGCAAGGATAGGTTAAGGATAGGTTTTGAGGTACCTTTAAAATGTAATGCTGAATCTAGTAATAAGTACTTTATATTAGAGTAATATTTGCATTTAAGTGCCAAATTTAAAGAATTTTTGATTTAAATGCATATTTAAAAAGATATCAGTACATTTGTCTTTAACATATAATATGGCAGCAGCAGTGATGATTTTGTTGTGCAGTGGAAATCAGCAAAACTTTGCATGAGAAGTATAGAAGTCTATGTGTTATATAAAAGGTCTTTATGCCGTTTTATAGTTTTTTTTGTTCGTTTTTTTTAGGTTTTGCAGTTGTAATATGTATCTGGTCTGTGGTATCACAGAATGGTCTGTAGTTTGTGTGCTGGAGCTCCTGAAAAATGTTATTTTGCACCAATTGTGAGTTTGTTGTTGTTTCCTTGACAAAACTACTTATATATTTATATACTTATATACATACATATATATATATATATATATATTCACCCCCCGGGTCTTAATGCGTCGTGTTTCCTTCTGGAGCATCAGTGAATGTTTGAACCTTTTTTAATAGTTGTGTTTGAGTCCCTCAATCGTCCTCAGTGTGAAAAGATGGATCTCAAAATCACACAGTCACTGCTGGAGAGGGTTCAAATATGCAAAAGCTGCTGGAAAACTGAAGAATTTGCAGGGCCTGGAGGATTTTTCTGAAGAACATTGGGCAATTTAACTGCTCAGGACAAACAAGAGACTCAAGAACAACCATCACAAAACAAAAAAAAAACAGCCGTGGATCATCCATGTAACGACGCACAGTATTAAGAATCAAGGGTTCATAAACTTTTGAACGGCTCATTTTAATAAATTCAGCTATTTTGTGAATTTGTCTTGTGGACTATATGTAAACATTTTTTATGTAAATATTTTATTCAGGACAGCACTAAATAAAAAATAACATGTATTTTGTATGATCTCTCTTATTTAGTTACAATTATTCACATTTTCACAGATTCTGCAAGCGGTTCACATACTTTTTCTTGCAACTGTATTTATATTGAAGGGCTAAAAAATGGTCACTGTATATGTATGTATGTGTATATATATATGTATATATATGTATGTGTGTATATATATATATATATATATATATATATACACTCACCTAAAGGATTATTAGGAACACCTGTTCAATTTCTCATTAATGCAATTATCTAATCAACCAATCACATGGCAGTTGCTTCAATGCATTTAGGGGTGTGGTCCTGGTCAAGACAATCTCCTGAACTCCAAACTGAATGTCAGAATGGGAAAGAAAGGTGATTTAAGCAATTTTGAGCGTGGCATGGTTGTTGGTGCCAGACGGGCCGGTCTGAGTATTTCACAATCTGCTCAGTTACTGGGATTTTCACGCACAACCATTTCTAGAGTTTACAAAGAATGGTGTGAAAAGGGAAAAACATCCAGTATGCGGCAGTCCTGTGGGCGAAAATGCCTTGTTGATGCTAGAGGTCAGAGGAGAATGGGCCGACTGATTCAAGCTGATAGAAGAGCAACTTTGACTGAAATAACCACTCGTTACAACCGAGGTATGCAGCAAAGCATTTGTGAAGCCACAACACGCACAACCTTGAGGCGGATGGGCTACAACAGCAGAAGACCCCACCGGGTACCACTCATCTCCACTACAAATAGGAAAAAGAGGCTACAATTTGCACGAGCTCACCAAAATTGGACAGTTGAAGACTGGAAAAACGTTGCCTGGTCTGATGAGTCTCGATTTCTGTTGAGACATTCAGATGGTAGAGTCAGAATTTGGCGTAAACAGAATGAGAACATGGATCCATCATGCCTTGTTACCACTGTGCAGGCTGGTGGTGGTGGTGTAATGGTGTGGGGGATGTTTTCTTGGCACACTTTAGGCCCCTTAGTGCCAATTGGACATCTTAAATGCCACGGCCTACCTGAGCATTGTTTCTGACCATGTCCATCCCTTTATGACCACCATGTACCCATCCTCTGATGGCTACTTCCAGCAGGATAATGCACCATGTCACAAAGCTCAAATCATTTCAAATTGGTTTCTTGAACATGACAATGAGTTCACTGTACTAAAATGGCCCCCACAGTCACCAGATCTCAACCCAATAGAGCATCTTTGGGATGTGGTGGAACGGGAGCTTCGTGCCCTGGATGTGCATCAACTGCAAGATGCTATCCTATCAATATGGGCCAACATTTCTAAAGAATGCTTTCAGCACCTTGTTGAATCAATGCCACGTAGAATTAAGGCAGTTCTGAAGGCGAAAGGGGGTCAAACACAGTATTAGTATGGTGTTCCTAATAATCCTTTAGGTGAGTGTATATGTGTATATATATATATATATATATACATATATACATATATATATATATATATATATATATATATATATATATATACATATATATATATATATATATATATACATATACATATACACACACATATATATATATACACACATATGTATATATACACTGAACAAAATTATAAACGCAACACTTTTGTTTTTGCCTCCATTTTTCATGAGCTGAACTCAAAGATCTAAGACTTTTTCTACACAAAAGGCCTATTTCTCTCAAATATCGTTCACAAATCTGTCTAAATCTGTGTTAGTGAGCACTTCTCCTTTGCCGAGATAATTCATCCACCTCACAGGTGTGGCATATCAAGATGCTGATTATTGCACAGGTGTGCCTTAGGCTGGCCACAATAAAAGGCCACTCTAAAATGTGCAGTTTTACTGTATTGGGGGGGTCTGGGGGGGTCTGGGGGGGGGTCCGAAAACCAGTCAGTATCTGGTGTGACCACCATTTGCCTCATGCAGTGCAACACATCTCCTTCGCATAGAGTTCATTAGGTTGTTGATTGTGGCCTGTGGAATGTTGGTCCACTCCTCTTCAATGGCTGTGCGAAGTTGCTGGATATTGGCAGGAACTGGAACACGCTGTTGTATACGCTGATCCAGAGCATGATAATGCACGGCCCCATGTTGCAAGGATCTGTACACGATTCCTGGAAGCTGAAAACATCCCAGTTCTTGCATGGCCAGCATACTCACCGGGCATGTCACCCATTGAGCATGTTTGGGATGCTCTGGATCGGCGTATACAATGGCGTGTTCCAGTTCCTGCCCATATCCAGCGACTTCGCATAGCCATTGAAGAGGAGTGGACCAACATTCCACAGGCCACAATCAACAACCTGATCAACTCTATGCGAAGGAGATGTGTTGCACTGCATGAGGCAAATGGTGGTTGCACCAGATAGTGACTCTTTTTTTGGACCCCCCGGCCGGGACCCCCCCCAGTACAGTAAAACTGCACATTTTAGAGTGGCCTTTTATTGAGGCCAGCCTAAGGCACACCTGTGCAATAATCATGCTGTCTAATCAGCATCTTGATATGCCACACCTGTGAGGTGGATGGATTATCTCGGCAAAGGAGAAGTGCTCACTAACACCGATTTAGACAGTATGTATGTATGTATGTGTGTGTGTGTGTGTGTGTGTATGTATGTATATATGTAAGCTCTATATATATATATATATAGATAGATAGATAGATAGATAGATAGATAGATAGATAGATAGATATATCTATATATACAGTGGGGAGAACAAGTACTTGATACACTGCCGATTTTGCAGGTTTTCCTACTTACAAAGCATGTAGAAGTCTGTAATTTTTATCATAGGTACACTTCAACTGTGAGAGACGGAATCTAAAACAAAAATCCAGAAAATCACATTGTATGATTTTTAAATAATTAATTAGCATTTTATTGCATGACATAAGTATTTGATTACCTACCAACCAGTAAGAATTCAGGCTCTCACAGACCTGTTAGTTTTTCTTTAAGAAGCCTTCCTGTTCTCCACTCATTACCTGTATTAACTGCACCTGTTTGAACTCGTTACCTGTATAAAAGACACCTGTCCACACACTCAATCAAACAGACTCCAACCTCTCCACAATGGCCAAGACCAGAGAGCTGTGTAAGGACATCAGGGATGAAATTGTAGACCTGCACAAGGCTGGGATGGGCTACAGGACAATAGGCAAGCAGCTTGGTTGAGAAGGCAACAACTGTTGGCGCAATTATTAGAAAATGGAAGAAGTTCAAGATGACGGTCATTCTCCCTCGGTCTGGGGCACGATGCAAGATCTCACCTCGTGGGGCATCAATGATCATGAGGAAGGTGAGGGATCAGCCCAGAACTACACGGCAGGACCTGGTCAATGACCTGAAGAGAGCTGGGACCACAGTCTCAAAGAAAACCATTAGTAACACACTACGCCGTCATGGATTAAAATCCTGCAGTCCGTATTGCCCAGTGACAGCCCCGAAACCTGAAGCATCTGGAGAAAGTCTGTATGGAGGAGTGGGCCAAAATCCCTGCTGCAGTGTGTGCAAACCTGGTCAAGAACTACAGGAAATGTATGATCTCTGTAATTGCAAACAAAGGTTTCTGTACCAAATATTAAGTTCTGCTTTTCTGATGTATCAAATACTTATGTCATGTAATAAAATGCAAATTAATTACTTAAAAATCATACAATGTGATTTTCTGGATTTTTGTTTTAGATTCCGTCTCTCACAGTTGAAGAGTACCTATGATAAAAATTACAGACTTCTACATGCTTTGTAAGTAGGAAAACCTGCAAAATCGGCAGTGTATCAAATACACTGTTCTCCCCACTGTATATATATATATCTTTAATTTTAAAATATGAAAAATATATCATCATGTATTTATGTGAAAGGCTAAAATGTGGTCATTGCAAAACATCTTTTGCAATTAAATATATTAAGTAAATTATGAAATATTAAAATGTAAAAACAGATTTTGTCCTAATTATAGGCCCTTTAAAAAAAGCACCCTTTTGCCCCCATGAGGTTGTTTTCTGATTAGCAGAACAAACTCCAGAGACCCCAGCCACTCTTTTTAAAAATAACTGTAAGGGAGATTGTATATCAGGATAAGAGCTCCATTATGGCCCAGACAGATGTGTCAACATATAGTGAAGTTCGCTTTTGATTCTCTTTAAAGTAATGATGACCCCACTTCAACAGTCCACAAATGAGCAATGATCTTTATTTAATTACAAATGCACTTACAGGTTTTATTACAGAACTTAATTATATCAAGCATAGGCTAAGTGTTTTTATCTGTCGAAGAGCATTCATTTTAACTAGATTTTCTGAAGAAAATTCTAATGGTTGTTGGCTAGTGTGCTTTGCTATGCGGTTGTTAGGGTGTTCTAGGCATTGCTGGGGTGTCGGCGGTTGCTAGTGCATTTCGATTTAAATGAAAGTCTATGGGATTTTATCTACACCACTCCATTTGAGTTTCAGCCCAGTAGAAGAATAATATGGCATTTAGTATAATAGCAGCACCACTAATTAACTTTATTGTTCAGCTGACATTTTAGACTGACATAAAATACCTGGTCTGATATATGGCCCGTTACTGTAATAAAACAATTTCATTTAAACATACTCTTATGGCTAAACAAACTGTAGGTTGATGCATGTGCGTGTTACTCGGGGTATACATTTTGACTGATGGTCTGGAATCATTTATTGGCTTCAGTTCTTATCTTTCTACACAGTTGTTATCTTTACTGCCTGTACAGTGTCAGTCCATTATACTGAAGAGAAAACAAAAATTTAAGGAACTGAAAAGAATACATCACTTTGTCTTACTACAATTGGCCCATTATACTACAATTTGCCCTGACTGGCACAATGAACTGCTATAGGCCTATATGCTGAAAGAATAGGGAAAAAAACGGGCCACTAGAATTTGCAATTTGATTCGTATTTAGACACACACTTTGTGGTGTGTCTCCAAAGTATTCCACCAAAAAATTGTGTATTTATCATAGACAAGCAAAGAACAGATAATCCCAATGTGTTCAATTGCTGATTTTTTTGGTGAAGGTTTTTTTTTTTTTGCCTTTGTACTGTAGGGTGAATCTCACTAAAATATGTCCAACACACATTTCACCCCCCCACAAAAAAAACAAAAACAAGAAATTATATTTTATATTTTCAATTTTATCTCATTATATTCACTAATGAGAAATACAGATCATATTGTTCGATGTGAAATAATTAACTATATGTATATACATGTTTAACATTTACAGTGGGGAGAACAAGTATTTGATACACTGCCGATTTTGCAGGTTTGCACACTTACAAAGCATGTAGAGGTCTGTAATTTTTATCATAGGTACTCTTCAACTGTGAGAGACGGAATCTAAAACAAAAATCCAGAAAATCACATTGTATGATTTTTAAATAATTAATTTGCATTTTATTGCATGACATAAGTATTTGATACATCAGAAAAGCAGAACTTAATATTTGGTACAGAAACCTTTGTTTGCAATTACAGAGATCATACGTTTTCTGTAGTTCTTGACCAGGTTTGCACACACTGCAGCAGGGATTTTGGCCCACTCCTCCATACAGACCTTCTCCAGATCCTTCAGGTTTCGGGGCTGTCGCTGGGCAATACGGACTTTCAGCTCCCTCCAAAGATTTTCTATTGGGTTCAGGTCTGGAGACTGGCTAGGCCACTCCAGGACCTTGAGATGCTTCTTACGGAGCCACTCCTTAGTTGCCCTGGCTGTGTGTTTCGGGTCGTTGTCATGCTGGAAGACCCAGCCACGATCCATCTTCAATGCTCTTACTGAGGGAAGGAGGTTGTTGGCCCAGATCTCGCGATACATGGCCCCATTCATCCTCCCCTCAATTCGGTGCAGTCGTCCTGTCTCCTTTGCAGAAAAGCATCCCCAAAGAATGATGTTTCCACCTCCATGCTTCACGGTTGGGATGGTGTTCTTGGGGTTGTACTCATCCTTCTTCCTCCTCCAAACACGGCGAGTGGAGTTTAGACCAAAAAGCTCTATTTCTGTCTCATCAGACCACATGACCTTCTCCCATTCCTCCTCTGGATCATCCAGATGGTCGTTGGCAAACTTCAGACGGGCCTGGACATGCGCTGGCTTGAGCAGGGGGACCTTGCGTGCGCTGCAGGATTTTAATCCATGACGGCGTAGTGTGTTACTAATGGTTTTCTTTGAGACTGTGGTCCCAGCTCTCTTCAGGTCATTGACCAGGTCCTGCCGTGTAGTTCTGGGCTGATCCTTCACCTTCCTCATGATCATTGATGCCCCACGAGGTGAGATCTTGCATGGTGCCCCAGACCGAGGGAGATTGACCGTCATCTTGAACTTCTTCCATTTTCTAATAATTGCGCCAACAGTTGTTGCCTTCTCAACCAAGCTGCTTGCCTATTGTCCTGTAGCCCATCCCAGCCTTGTGCAGGTCTACAATTTTATCCCTGGTGTCCTTACACAGCTCTCTGGTCTTGGCCATTGTGGAGAGGTTGGAGTCTGTCTGTTTGATTGAGTGTGTGGACAGGTGTCTTTTATACAGGTAACGAGTTCAAACAGGTGCAGTTAATACAGGTAATGAGTGGAGAACAGGAGGGCTTCTTAAAGAAAACTAACAGGTCTGTGAGAGCCGGAATTCTTACTGGTTGGTAGGTGATCAAATACTTATGTCATGCAATAAAATGCAAATTAATTATTTAAAAATCATACAATGTTTTAGATTCCGTCTCTTACAGTTGAAGAGTACCTATGATAAAAATTACAGACCTCTACATGCTTTGTAAGTAGGAAAACCTGAAAAATCTGCAGTGTATTAAATACTTGTTCTCCCCACTGTATATACAGCATGTATATCTCAACGGTCACAAAATACTATATAAAGAAATATAATTCCTTTCTTCAGATTTTGAACTTTAGCCATGATTTTGTGTGATTCTTCTATCTAAAACTTGATGGGGTAAATCTTTCTGGAGGGGAAAAATATTGTTTAAAGCAGAGATCGTAATGCTTGGCACCTAAATCTTTTAAAAGCATTTTATATTTTAATCAGTTTTTAATGGACATTTTATCTGTTGTCATTTGAGCTATTTAGAACAGTGAACATGATCTCTTACATAACACACATTCTCAATCACTTGATAGTGATCTGACTGCATTTTAAATTCAATTCGATTCAATTCAATTCACATTTATTTGTATAGCGCTTTTCACAATACATATCGTTTCAAAGCAGCTTCACAGAAAATGCATGCGTCTACACTGCAATTTAAAGTGATTTGTTATCAGGGGAGACTGTGTCCAAGTTATGTATTTCAGAAATGTACATAAACAAAGCACACAGTTAGCTAACAATGTATTATTAATCAATATAAAAATAAAATAAGGCACAGACAATGGGCTATGTGAAATAAGAATACATGTTGTTAACAATGATTAGGGTATATAGAAATTGAGCATGGGTGAGTGTTGATGCAGAGCTGCGTCATCTGAAGTCCTCGCAGGAGTTGGAGTCGTCTCTTCACAGGTGTTGATCATCTGAAGTCTTCATAAGAGGCTGGATCCAGACTGGAGCTGACATACTCTCTAGTTACCTCGGGATGGGCATCCCGAGATAAAACAGAACAGGAAGATAATTAGCGTAGCTGCTGTTCAAAGCATTAAGCAAAGACAATCATGTGCACTGATATAGCTGGAGTACAAGGTCATGAGATGCATTATGTGAATGCTTGGCTAAAGAGATGCGTCTTTAATCTAGATTTAAACTGGGAGAGTGAGTCTGAGCCCTGAACATTATCAGGGAGGCTGTTCCAGAGTTTAGGTGCCAAATATGAAAACGTTCTTCCTCCTTTAGTGGACTTAGATATCCTAGGTACTACCAGAAGCCCAGAGTTTTGTGATCTTAAAGAGCGTGATGGATTGTAAGGCGACAGAAGTTCAGTTAAATACACGGGAGCTAAACCGTTTAGGGCCTTATAGGTCAGTAGCAATACTTTATAATTGATACGGAACTTAATAGGTAACCAGTGTAGAGATGATAAAATTGGTGTTATATGATCATATTTTCTTGACCTAGTAAGAACTCTAGCAGCTGCTAGAGCAAATTGATTTCAATAATTTCTTTCTGAGTGATGCTTGACAGCAGTCCGTTGACTCATTTCATTTTGTCAATATTCAGATTACAAGTTTACTCACCCAACATATGGTAAGCATTCATGTGGTTACCTGCTGTCATATTTTCCTGGGTGTGCACCATATATATTTTTAAATTGCAAATATTTTAGTGTAGTAACCTAAGGTTACTGTACTTTACTTTTGCTGACTCTATATAGTGCAAATATTTCCAGAGTATACAACAGATCCGGTTCTAGGATTGGGTGACTTCAAAAACTTGGTGGGGCACCAATCTTGCAGTGGTTCAAATGGTGATGAAATTGTATTAGATTAGAATAAAATGAATTTGAAAGATTTTTTTATTTCTTTCTCTAATGCATCTAGTGCAAGAAAAATATACTTTATTGCACCAAAATTAATTTGAAAAGGCATTATATTCAATATATATAGTTGAGGTCATAAGATTATCCATGCAACATCTGCAAAATGTTAATAATAAAAAAAAGAGATAATTTTGTTTTTATTTAGTAGCCTACTGATTTTTTTTTTTTTTTTTAAATAAGCTATCTCACATAACAGAAGTTTACATATAACTTCAGTCAAAATAATAACTGATTTTACACAAAAGACCCAGTTTAAAAGTTTACATATACTTGATTCTTAATACTGTGTCGTTACCTGAATGATCAAAAGCTTCTTGAGCATCACTGAATTTTTGTACCTTCTGTAATAGTTGGATCTTACTATCATACTGTACAGTCACTGTTGGATTAGTGAAGGACATACCTGAAGAACAGTATGGGCCCTATTTTAACGATCTAAGCGCATGGTCTAAAGCGCATGGCGCAAGTGCACTTAGGGCGTGTCCGAATCCACTTTTGCTAGTTTAACGACGGGGAAAATTATCGCATGGTCTAAAAGGGTTGTCCCTAGTCTCTTAATGAGTCATGGGTGTTTTTTGGGCATAATGTGCAATAAACCAATCAGAGTCTCATTTCCCATTCCCTTTAAAAGCCAGTTGCGCTCGCGCCATGGCGGATTCGCTTTTTACATGGCGGAATTTGAAAGCGGAAAAACTGAACGCTTCTCTAGCTTGCGAGGGAACGGATCTGCTCGTCGTAGGTAGGCAAATTCTGATACATCCAATAACTATCCATGACATGTAGGCATTTTTATGTACACAATAATAATTTTTTACATTTTAATCCTGTAATTTTTCATATTTAGAAATGTTTGTGTGCTGCTGTGCGTCACTGTGTGTAATAAGCAGAGTGTACACGCGTTGTGCATCCGCCTATAGACGCATATTACTAACGCGCCCTTTAAATAAAACAAATACTGCGCTATTGACTTTAGACTAGGTTTTTGTTGGTCAATGGCGCAGTCTATTTCAGTTGCCTCAAAATAGCAACGCGCCAACAATGCGCCTGAACACACCTCGTTTTCAGACCAGCACGCCCATGGGCGCACAAATGCATTTGCTATTTAAACAATAGCAAATGGCACCGGGTGTATGATAGGGCCCTATAACTATCATAAAATACATACAAACCGTTGTTGATTATAACAACACAATGCCCCAACAACAATGTCCCCACTGCCCTTAGACCCAGGCCTCGCATAGAATTTGGTCTATTGGCGGTGTTGTGCCGAATTTTGACTGCGTGACAAATTATTACCCCCCTCGTTATAACCCCTCCCCTATACCTAATCCTAATCCTAAACCTAGGGGCCTAATAATTTGGCAGGGGTCAGAATTCAGCACAACAACAGAATTTGCCAAGTAGCCTATAGGTCTCTGCAGGACAGTAATAGGAGTTACCAGATCAGTTGGCAAGGTCATTAAAACAAAGGGGCATTTCCAACAGTGTTACCTGATTTGCCCACGTCACAGTGAGGTTAGGGTTTAGGGTTTAGGGGTGGGGTCGGGTCGGGTGAAGGTCATCATTTTTATTGCATGATTTATAAACACCCACCAGTTTGAAAACACCCACAAATTTAGAAACGTCCACTTTTGTTCCGCAGAGACCTCATACTCGAATTTTCTGTCTTTCTGTGTTTTCATTGTTATATGGTAGGGGGCGCTGAAAGAGTACAGAATGTCCGGATCAAAACACAGGAGAAAAAGCAGCAGAAACAAACGATAAAAGCATTGCTTATTCACGTTGTAGTCTTTGAAAGAAAGAAAAAAAAAAGAATTTTCTCATTGTTTTGTTCAAAATGTTGCTTTTTTTATGAAACACCCAAATTCAAGTGTTGAGCCAGAATAAAGCAGAGACTGTTCTTTCTCTGATAAATTGCATATTCAGATATTCAACCAAAAAAATATTCTGAGGGCCATGAATGTTTTGTGAAAATCATCAAAAAATGCTGGCGGTGGCTGGCAACTTTTTTTTTTATCGCTGGCGGGGAAAGAATTAAAACAATTCCTCATTCAGAAAATATGTTCAAATCACCAGTGTCACTAAATTAATTACAGGTTATTGTTGTATTTTCATTACAAACCCTAGATGTTATAATATATAGGCTAAATAACCTTTCCAGGCAGACTGTTTGTAAAAACCGTGGATGGAGAGGCCAAAACCATTGGTAAGTCCTTTTTATAGTCTTGTTACATAATGAACGTGGAAGTGTTGCGGCCCCTTTTCTCTGGACTATTAAGAGATACTTCTGTTAATATTAGGCCTACCACTGCACTTTATTTCAATGCTTCAGTATAAAGGCTCTTACAAAAAAAGAGTAAACCTAAAAGGCCCCTTTTTTATTTGAATTCAGTTCATAAGCTCAAAAGTAACCTTTTTTTTTTTTTATTCTATTTGCTCAGCAATATGCTCTTTTGCATTCAAAAACATGCTGTAAAACTGCTAATCTCATATCTGATCATATTTGTTGCATTAGTAAAAAAAAATTAAGCTCATTATCTCATCTGAAGTGTGAAATATTCAAACGCTAATTGTGGCCTACAGTGAAAATGATGAAGTAGGCTAGTGTGTACATGCGAAGTTACACACAACACAGGCAGCCAGTATAAAGAAAGCTTATTTAAAGTATAATCAGGTTTTGAGTTCAGAATAAAGGATCATTTGGGCGAAAGCAGAAAACGTGATTTGAATTGAACCGGAGTGACTGAAATAGTGAAAAGTCTCAGTGCTGTTCAACTTGCTAAGAATGCCATTTGGCTAATCAAATTCGAGGACTGGAACTACAGTAACTGTTGCATAATGCTCCTGAGACAACTAGACATTAGCTTTAATATATTTATTAAATAGGTATGTATTAAATAGGTACGCTGGTAAAGCAGGTAAGTTGTCTTCAATCTTTTAGATGCCACAGACCCCCAAATATGAGAGGGTGTAGGGTCTATGCAGCTATATATTTTCATGTATTTATACTCAGAACTAATTTATAATGTGAAAAATTAATGTTATAAATATACATAAAATATTTTTCCCCCAAAATATTTAGTTTCTATTTTTTTACTTAGATCACTGTAAATGTTAAATGTATTATTTTATAAACAGGTTTATTTAAGTCAAATTATTTAGTTTAATATTTGTATTTATACTTCTTTTTATGAAGATATTTTGAGAAATGTTGCAGTTTAGTTTTTTTGTCCATACAATGGAACTTAATGGACACCATAACTGTTTGATTACCAGCATTCTTCAAAATATCATCTTTTCCGTTCTTCTTTTTACTCCATGAGGGTAAATGATGACAAAATGTTCATTTTGGGGTGAACTATCCCTTTAAATATGTCTTTAAGTTGTTTACCCGAGTTTCATCTCTAACCACAAGGGCCACAATTAATTTACCAATGCTTTTTATTGAAATATACATCTCGGCATCTTCTGTTATTGATTTGGAACTCATTTCTAAAATAGGCAGATGGGATCTTAGGCCGAGGCACATCACAAATCCTTGGCATTCGGCTTTATGCAGATGGTACAGTGTGTTATTGAATGTTCTTCTCTTTTCTTTCTCCATATTAAACTTTATATGTGAACACCCTTGAGGGGCAGAAACGATCCTATTCCAAGTGTACTTTAGACAGAATGTCTGATCAGATGATGAAATCAATTAAGCATCGATAGAATAGAAATAACTAATGATTCAAATATATTCTGCTGGGTAGCCTTATCTGAACAATTTAACCAGGGCAAACATGTCCAAATATTACACGCTTTCTATCTTGCATCCGATCATAATGCAGCTGAAAATGGTGGCTTTCTCCTTTTGTCTACATGACAGAGTCCCGATGTGAACGAGGGGAGACAGGTTTCCCTTGAATTTTAATGGTGTCTCTGATGTTCTGATGTTTATCTCTTTGCAGGTTGTTCTAGATGTCTGAACAGTGCCAGTGGGAAAGGGGATGTTTTTTCTCCAGCCCTAGCAACATGCACCGGATTGGTGGATATGACAGTTCAGGCTGCCTGCGATTGGCTGTTATTGTGGAGCATTTTGAGCAGAGAAATTCATCTCTTGCTCTACTGGGTGTGGGTTGCTGTAGGAGGCTGCAGCAGAATGCTGAAAGAGCTAGCAATTCAGGGTGTAAGTTTGTTTTACCTCCGCAATATGAAAAAGAAATCGAATTAAATCGTCATTTCAGATGGTACTCGTGCAATTTATGTGGCAGTCACACATCAGAAGAGATCCGACTTTAGCATCAGTGAGATCATTTTTTTTTGTAATAATTAGTCATGCCGATAATGAATTCAAATGGAAATGCCTAAAGGCATGCAGGTTTGTCATGTGACCTTCAAAGGAAGAAAGTCAGCCATATCTTTGCTGTTTCTACCCTCATCAAACAAAAAAATTTTTTTAATGCATGCATACTCAAAAGCCAATAATGTAGCACATTCGTACTGTATGTCAAGCACATTATTATAGTTTGGAGAGGTGAGCTCTGCAATGCAGTGCTGAACACTAATCATGGATAGTAGGTGCAATGCAGAGAAAAAACATTTGGTCTTCTTAAATTCATTTGAGGAGGATTCACCACGGTGTTTGAACCTGCGGTGCTTTAAATCATTTACAATGCTGCTTAACTTCAGATTGGTTGAGGAGATGCGATGAATGCAAAAACAGGGCTTGGATTTAAGCAAATATTAAGTTGACTTTGGTGCAATTCAGTATTTTGAGTAATTTTTTTTTTTTTAGATGAGCAAATAATAGATAGAGGAACAATACACACAACCAGCATTGACATGATGCATCTATGACTACTTGAGTTCTTTTTTTCTGTATTTTTATTGTTATAATTATTTTGGCTCTTGTGCAACTGCTACATAGTTATTCACATTCAAGATATTGTCACTCAGGATACAGCTAAAAGTAAAAAAAATATATATTGAAAGGAAAAAAAGGCAAATAAATGAATTTAAAAATACTGCCAAAGACAATTTATGGTCCATGTTCTGAATCGGTCACGGAAACACTGATTCGGTAAAGTCACTTGTTTAAACCACACGTTCAATGTGCATAATATGACAAGAAGAGCACTCATATATTGTTCAGAGAGCAGAACATTGCTTAACAATGTCATGGTTACAATTTACCAAGAAAAACACCGGTACATTTAAGTGATCAGTAGTGTTTTTCAAAAGTCAGCCTAGCTAAAGAAAAAAAACATTCCATGTCACAACGGCAACGCCCATAACAGATCGATTTATTGTTAACAACCACAACTTTGGAATAGCAAATCAAAACGAAAACTGATCAATTATAAATAAACAATAAGAAGCCAGTTTACTCTTCAATTATAGGAATACATAACATCCAAGATATAAGTTAATAAAGTCAAGCTATTGTATAAATACATCACCAGCATGCACAATATTGAATCATTGATAGTATCGTTGTAATTATCTTACACTGACGAAACAGTATACTTGGCAAGTGCAAAAATAAATTAAACACAGAAGTAAACCACAAACTTTGAAGCTGCAATATATTTCCTATATTTTTTTTTCTTTTCTTTTTTAATCCAGATCAGTCTCTGCCTTTTCCCTAAACTGTCCTTCAAAAAAGTGAATGGTTCCAGTAGTATCAGACTGATTTATGATGATTATATGACTGAACTTTATCTGTTTTGGTGCATTCAAAGAACACAATTTCATTCGCTGCACTTCCGTCAAATAGCGAATTGAATTTCCAGATCAACTCGTGACTAATACTGGAACCATTTAATACTATTTCTATCCTTCGAACACCACCTAACCCTCTTTTGAAATGCATTTCTACTACCCAAAACATAAATAAGCAGCATCCCTTTGAAATACATCAGTCCATATGCCAGTGTCAGGCTGCCATTCCCAACCAACAACGACCGCTTCCGGCTGATTGACTGACATTTCAGTGGTTTTGGCAAATGTCAAAGAGAACCAAGAAGAGGGAGGCCCATTCAACTATATATATTTCTGTATATATTCAAACTAGGACTTCAGCCCCCCCTTTACCACCCTTGATATTTTTTTCTTTTAACTCGTGGAAAAATAAAGAACTGCTGCTGCAGAGGAAACCATGGCAAAAGCTGCTGCCAAAGTCCACCAGCCATTTTTATGTATCTAGATAGAGAGGTTGTCTACTTTTAATTGTTGCCCTCCCCACCCTCATCGTCTTGCTGGTCACTCGTCCACAGTGTTAAGTTGTCTCGGAGGAGCTGCATGATGAGGGTTGAGTCTTTGTAGGAGTCCTCATTGAGGGTGTCGAGCTCGGCGATGGCGTCATCGAAGGCCGTCTTGGCCAGATGACAGGCCTGCTCCGGAGCGTTCTGGATCTCGTAGTAGAAGACGGAGTAGTTGAGGGCCAATCCCAGCCGGATGGGGTGAGTGGGCTGCATGTGCTCTTTGCTGATCTCGTGAGCCTCGTTGTAGGCCTTCTCGGAGGATTCCACCACGGTGGAGCGCTTCTCGCCTGTGGCCACCTCGGCCAAGTAACGGTAATAGTCTCCCTTCATCTTCAGGTAGAAGACCTTGCTCTCATGCTGGGTCTCGCTGCAGTTCTTGATCAGGAAGTTATCCAACAGGTTGAGCACGTCCTGGCACACGGCCTCCAGTTCCTTCTCAATCTTCTCACGGTAGGCCCTCACCATCTCGATCTTCTTCTCGTTGCCGTCGGCGGAGGTCTTCTGCTCGATGCTGGAGATGACCCTCCAGGACGAGCGACGAGCACCTACCACGTTCTTGTAGGCGACCGACAACAGGTTCCTCTCTTCGTTGGACAAGGCCTCATTCAGCTCGGTTACCTACGAAGGAGGCAAATAGAATGCCGTTTGAGGAAAGAGACGTACAACATCCAACATGGTGATTACTTTCTTCATAAGAGCAAATTTACATTAAATTAAAACACACAATTCTTATTTTTTTATGGAATATTGCAGCGTTTATTATAAATGATATATCCATGCACATGATTATTTTTTTTAATTCATGTGCTTTCGTAAATTTTAATCAAAATAACTTCCTATCGTTGCAGCGATATCTTCTCTTCTCTGATGACGTGTTTAATGGCCTGAGGGCGGGAAACCCTGTCACTCACATGAGATCCACCAATAGCAAACCACAACCATCCAATCAATTCCTCACAGACAAAATCCAAAGTCCTGCCCTACATTTTTCTCAAGACTATCGCAACTATCGCCGACTTTAAAGGGATAGTTCACCAAAAAATTTACATTTTGTCATCATTTACTCACCCTCATGTTGTTTCAAACCTGAATGAGTTTCAATGGGTGCCGTCAACTGTCTGGTTACCAACGTTCTTTAAAATATCATCTTTTGTGTTCAATGGAAGAAAGAAACTCATACAGGTTTGGAGCAACAGTAACGCTTAATAGCATGCATGTTACTAGGATATTGGCTTTTTATTAGTACTTATAAAGCACATATTAATGCCTTATTCTGCATGACATTATTCTATTTTATCTATATTATCCCTTAATCCTACCCAATACCTAAACTTAAACGCTACAAAACTACCTTACTAACTATTAATAAGCAGTTTAAGAGTTTATTGAGGCAAAAGCCATAGTTAATAGTGAATATGTGTTCCCCATACAACATGAGGGTGATTAAATTATCACAAACATTTAATTTTTGCGTGAACTATCCCTTTAATATTAAAATGAATGTACAACGCTTCATTTTTCAGTTGCATAATGATAATATCCACACAGTTTCATCAGCTGGCTGAATGCATTGTGCAGCCATGAGCTCAAGCTATATGCCAAGTGCAGTTTCCATGGCAATAGTCTCATTTTGTACAGTAGTCCAACTCTATCTAGCGAGATGATGGAGCGCTAGCGCTACACAATGCTCTAGAGGTGAAATCACTTCAGCTGGGAGTGGGGGCAGGGTGAGGATAGGGGGCAGGGGCGGGAGGCGAAATGTTCCCACATACCCCTCTGGGCAGCTGCAGTGTAAGTTAACACGATCGCTGTGTGGCAGTTCATGTGTTACGGTGGCCTTCTCTCTGACCTTTTCTCTTGCCAAACTGGAACGAACATACTACGTACGTATGTAAAACGAGTTTGATTCCATATTTTCACAAAAATCACTCATTTCAACTACAGATCTCCTTCTAGTCAGAACCTCTTTGTGGTGCACTTACATAATATCACGTCAGTGTGTTTTCTGTAATGATGAAGGACCCATGTGCAATTAAACAAATGCCAAAACTTTTCAAATGCCATGTGCCTCAGATCAAGGATTCTGATTTTAGATTTCAGCTAAAATTATTCCCCTGGAGTACAAAGAGAACTGAATTCAAAGACAGCTTCAATAAAGATCAGAAAACAGGAACACCGGTAGGACAGGAAGACGAGACTCATAACGAAACACAGGCAGGAGGATATGAAAGGGTTTTATTTAAAAAGGAAACAACATACTTATAGCTATTTATGTCTGGGTACACAAGTTCTGCGCAACACAGATTTGGCATTCCTCTCGAAGACAGATAGTAACGGATAGTTGTGGTGGGTGACGGGGTAACCTTGTTACCTTGCTAGCCGTGTTGAAATCGGATGCAAATATTTACACATAAGGAGGTCGTTCACAAATTTTAAGTAAAAAGCCAGATGATCTTACTGAAATGTGAAGTTTTAAGCTTGGCCTATTGCTGCTCATCTCTTTGGCTGAATGCATCAAGATAATGGAGGCCTGTGGGCACTTTCCCATCAGGTCTGTGGTGGCTAAATGGGCTTTTATCCATGAGACTGAAGTAACTTTAGAGTCAAACTGCTTTTAAATCTCCCCCACAGATCCATGAAGCAAAAATTGCCTGTCCGGCATACAAAACAATCTTTACAAGGATGGGAACCTTCCCTTTTAACAGTCATTTGGGATTTAGATCAAGGTAATATGGCGGTAAGAAAATATATCAATTTTAGTCAAATTGATCTGGCAGATCTTTGCTACTTTTCAATAAATACACTTATTGTACATTTTGGTATTCAATTAAGACTTTATTTTTTATGTAAAACACTGCTAATGAGTACTGGTCAACACATCTGGTCAGATTTTGCACTGTAGTCTAGTTGATATGCAAATCTTTCTTTTGAAGTCATATAGTAAAGAGTATTGAGCATGTCAATTAAGTCAAAAACATACTGCCATGGGTAAGAAACCTTCAATCACTCAAGAAATAAGAGAAGAGATGCCAGACACCCCTCCAGTAAAAAGCATGATGTCAACACTTGACAAAGCAAAAACGGAGGGGTCCTCCTTAATCTCCATAAGCCTATGTAAGACTAGAGTCTGCTGAATGCCCTCACTCGGATGGGAATAGTCAGGATGCTGACGTGAAGAAGCGTTAGAGCTTAAGATGCAGATGTTCACCCCCCCACCCTCCCTCGAGAAGCCCTAAGGCCCTGACTGATTTCATTATGGTGCCCTGTATGCTCACCCCTCAAACACTGTTAAAAAATTTAACAGAAATAATATTCACTAAGAATAAACATTACTGAAGAGATACAATTCCTTTAATAATACATAAATCTGTGGGTTTAAAACCAGAAGGAATCAATGGACCTTACTGAATCATGGACCTTACTGCAATATGACAAGGATGGAAGATTCTGGAAGGAATGCTGCTGCCTCTAACGTTGGTTTAGAGGAAATATCTTAACAACTCCCATATGTAGAAAATGAATATGGGAAGACATAACTAAATTATGAGAATGCATGAGAAAAAAAATATAGCATTTAGAAATGTATATATGCTAATGATGGAAAATTAATATCTGATGTATTTATGACAATACACTATGCTTAAGTAATGAACAGCAATGACAAAATGCCTATTTCTAGAGTAAATTCAAACACTATCCTATACACTAGGTTTATGACCCTGAATGTGCAGTATGTTAGGAAAAGCAACGACTTAAAAAGAATAAATTGCAAAATATATATATATATTTTTTTTTTTTTTTTTTTTTTTCCTCCCATTAACCCTGAAAGCTATGTTGAAACAGATCTTTATACATTTGTCATGTGTCGTCTCATTCATTTGAGTGTGGGCTTGGGTAAGACAGGAGGCACCGCCCAAGATCCAGACAGTCTACACCCGACCCACTGCACTCTCAATAATAAAGCACTGATTTATCATAGATCAACACCCCAAAAATTATTATACGACAGCATATTAAAGCATTTCGTTACATGCAATATTTTACTGTAACTTCACCCATGTGATCATTCAACATTATACCCCTTTTTCCTCCAAATGCATCGAGCTTATAGTAGGCTATGTATAATACAACAGTTATATCACCATATTATATTATATATATTATATTATAGAAATAAATTGAAAGAGTGACTTACCGATTTCATGGCTGCTGCCATATCATCATATCTCTCTGCCTGTTCAGCCAGCCTGGCTTTTTGAACCAGCTGCTCGCGGTCAACCATGTTGGATGGTTATGGTTTGGACGATATTATTTGTTTTTGGGGAAGAAATTGTTATAATGTATGAGCTGTGCGGTGTAATTCAATGAACGAGAGCTTCTCTGCAGCTGTTCCTTGCTGTCTGCGCTCGTGCCGACGGGCCACCCTCGCCCCTCCTCACGCGGTGGAGGGCTACGTCAGGGTTCTATAAACGTGGGTGCTATGGCAAGCTGCACAACATTTATTTTTTTTAAACTATCAACTATTGTTACGTTACTAGCACATTTTTTATTATTTATAAGCATATATTACACACTACGTATTCCAGTTTTGGCTAGTAGTAACTAAGAGGCCTATTTAATCAGTTTTCTGATTATGCGCTACACTCTAAAAAACACTGGGTTTCAACCCAAGGGCTGGGTAAATATAGGACAGAACACATATCCCAGCAAACTGCGTTGTTTATTTAACCCAGCATAATGGGTTGATTTAACCCCGAATAGTTGAATAGTTCATTTTTACTAAAATACTAGGTTTTTTTTTTTTTTTACTTCATACATGAATTAATGTCTACGGATTAATTTAAATCCTCTAAACTTTTTTTAAATACTTGATACAACCACTGGCTTGCATGATTAATTTATTTTCGATCATATTTTACAGTATAGTATATTTTATATAATTTTTAATACATATTGCCAACATTTAAGCTCGTTTAACAAATATTAGAAGTAAAAATTAAACATTTAGAAGTAATTCAAGTGTAATCGACCAGTCTCTGTTGTCTCGTTTCCACCGTAACAGTGCTGGATCTCGTGCTGGAGCTTGTATCATGTTCAGAAGGGGAACTTCTAACTTTAGTTAGAACCCTGCATTTCTCTCGTAGCCGAAATATGTTATGACTGGCTCCATAACCTGTCCATAAACAATCAGTGTACAGTTCTGAGAACATATTTTAACATCATAAGTATTTATATTCTGTATCTTTTTTAATATAATTTTATGCAATGCATCAGGCATTTCAATCATGTGAAAAGACTGATGCGACACTCGTTTAGGTGACTCACATCGTGCCCCTGCATGGTGCTTTGCATAAAATTAAACGATATACAGTACAATAACGAATTTATAGATAAAATAAAATGTACACAAACCTGTATTTTACCGAAGGCATGCACCAATTTGATGGAGCTGCACTGCTCTCTCCTGAGCGCACGATAAATAACTCAACCCCTGGGTTGTTATGTCTGACCCAGGATCTGGGTAACACAAAAACTACCCAAACACTGGGTTGTTACGTCTGACCCAGGATCTGGACTACACAAAAACTACCCAAACACTGGGTTGTTATGTCCTACCCAGGATCTGGATTACACAAAAACTACCCAAACACTGGGTTGTTACGTCTGACCCAGGAGCAAAATCTGTAACACAAAATCTACCAAAATACTGAAAAAATAACCCAAAAGGCTCAACCCAGGATTTGGATAGAAAAAATAACCCAAGATTTTTTAGAGTGTACAGTAACTGTTTTATTGTAACTACTAAGAAAAATAATTAAAATGATATGACAGCATTAAACACATTTAATTAATCTCACTCATTAACTTCAATAGCTAAAACTATAAAGTTTGACAGGTTTGTGAACATACCTGAAAATGAAGCACAGGATTTATCTCCGACTTTTTTTTTTTTGCACTTTTTTTCAGCACCAGACTCGGGGATGCGGGAATGGCGTGTTGTGTGTGCTTGCTGCGTTCACCGATATCTTAAAATGCCTTTTTTTATGTTTATGTGTTTATATTTATGTTGTTGTGGTATTAATATAGATATTAATATAGAATGGTTTTTGAGAAAGATGGTGCCCCCCTGAGAATTGGTATCCTACGCAAACTGCGTACTCTGCGTATAGGGAGCAGCGGTACTGCTCAGATGTCATTATTCACTTCTGACTAGTATGTATTTCAGTTGTTTCTGGCACCTATTCCAGATGTATAGTGTCTAGTAAATTAGGTAATAGTACTTATTTAGTTAATTGTAACTGTTTAAAGTTGTATTAGTATTTATATATAGTACTAATTTGAAAGACACTATTGCCTATATATTGCACACATGTACATTTCCAGTTGTTACTAATGACATTTTAAATCTTTAAATTTAAATTTAAGATAGCAGTACGAACTAGTAACAACTGTAAAGTAACCATTTTGATTATAGTATGCCATATGTCATTGCATATGACAAGAGAGAAATGTTACATATAAAACGTATGTACATTAGAAGAAATGCTACTAGTAACAGTTGGTATAAACTAGTGATCATAAATAGGTATTTGTCTAATAAATACGTACTAATAAAACAACCAGTAGATACTACTAACTACTAACATATAATAGCAAATGTTACGTTTTAAAGAATAAATGTTAAAATGGCTTGCCATATAGGTGCCTCACTCATGATGTAATAGTCCTTATATGGGAGTCAAGAGGCCACATATCAGCAGTGATGATGATGGCACATTAGAGGTCTTCTAAGAACAAATGCAATATGGGAGAATGAGTCATCCCCTATTACCATTTCTAGCACCCCTCCTGTATGGAGTGGAGGATTTTGGGGATGACACAATTATGGTAACATTTAGGATAGTGTGTCTCATGTTTTGTACATGCTCAGAAAGGTTATATTAATATATTAGATATTAGACAGATGAAACAGACAAACAACTTGGTTCTTCATATGGGTAATTTACAAGACTGGTTCAATCCCTTAGAGATGGGGCTAGTTGTCACATAGGGAATTTGGTTTAACTCATCTTTAATATTCTCTTTATGAAGTCATTTCTTTTTCGTTGTTCTCTATAAGTAGGTAATTTGAAAGTATCATAGATAAAGCTGGCCAAAATATGGAACAACCATACATGGTCACTTAAATAAGTGTGAGAATATGGAAGTGTCAGGAATATGGTACTTACATATGGGAAATTCCAGAATAGAATAGAATAGAATAGAATAGAAGTGTCAGGAATATGGTAATTTCAAATAGAGAATTCCACAGTAGAATAGAATAGAATAGAATAGAATAGAATAGAATAGAATAGAATAGAATAGAATAGAAGTGACAGGAATATATGAAATTCCAGAACAGAACAGGGATGTGTGAGGAATATGGTAATTTCAAATAGGGAATTCCAGAATAGAATAGAATAGAAGTGACAGAAATATATGAAACTAACTCCAGAATAGAATAGAATAGAATAGAATAGAATAGAATAGAATAGAATAGAATAGAAAAAAATATGTAAGGTACAGGAACATGGCAATTACATATATGAAATTCCAGAATAGAATAGAATAGAATAGAATATGGAAGTTTCAAGATCATGGTAATTACAAATAGGTAATTCCAGAATAGAATAGAATAGAATATGGAAGTTTCAAGATCATGGTAATTACAAATAGGTAATTCCAGAATAGAATAGAATAGAATAGAATAGAATAGAATATGGAAGTGTCAGTGAAATGATAATTTCAAATAGGAAATTCCAGAATAGAATAGAACAGAAGAATAGAATAGAACAGAAGTGTCAGGAATATGAAAATTACAAATAATGAAATTCCAGAACAGAATACAATAGAATAGAATATGGAAGTGTCAGTAATATGGTAATTACATATGGGAAGTTCCAGAACATAATAAAATAGAATAGAATAGAATAGAATAGAATAGAATAGAATGGAATAGAATAGAATATGGAAGTGTCAGTGAAATGGTAATTACAAATAGGACATTCCAGAATAGAATAGAACAAAAGAATAGAATAGAAGTGTCAGGAATATGGAAATTACAAATAATGAAATTCCAGAATAGAATAGAATAGAATAGAATATGGAAGTGACAGGAATATTGTAATTACAAACAGGACATTCCAGAATAGAATAGAATAGAATAGAATTTCATGTATATGAAATTCCAGAATAGAATAGAATAGATAAGTGTCAGGAATATGGTAATTACAAACAGGACATTCCAGAATAGAATAGAATAGAATAGAATAGAATAGAATATATGCTGTTTTAGCTTACCAGTCAACAGCAGAACCATGAGTCAAGTTTTTTTTCACATGACCATAGCATCTGGTTTATACAATATTGCTACAATATTTTTGGTTCTCCTTTTTTGTTCACAAAGGATTGTCCTGAAAAGGTGAAAAGGACATGCTGGGTTACTTCCTTGGCGATAATGCGGTTAACAGCTAGCTCTACTTGGCACAGTTCAGAACGGATGGCTCAGCTAATCGGCAGGGCTGTGCGCAGCAGGATTGGGCCAAATCCACTGGCAGAGTGTTATTCCTTTTCCTTAGTGTTTCAAGTCCGTCCTTTCTCACCGTGATGTGAAATTTGTTCATTCACTAACGAATTCTGTAAAATATCTTTTTTTTAAAATGGACTTTGACATGTCAGATTTGCAGTTGGGGACGTTTCAGGTAAAACTGATCCATTTCCTCCAAGAGGATTAGTCTCAAGCAGATTATTTTAGCTATAGGGAGCATATGGGTGTTTGCTAACCACCTGTCTGCCTACTCAGGACATCAGACGGACAGTCACAGGCATAGAGGAAGAAGACTGGAATGATTGGGCTGGATGTCTATCTATATCCAGATGGTCTTAGGGTTGCTACACCAGAAGATATAGAGAAGTGGGAATCAGAGAGGGAAATGTATGAGCCGAATGTGCGTCTCTTTGTGGCTCTGTTCTCATACAACCCTGCGGTGATGTCACCGAACCCTGAAACAATGGAGGAGGAACTGCCTTTTGAACAAGGACAGATCATTAAAGTAAAAAAGATTTTCTTCTTCTCAGTTCTTCTTTTAACTTAATTCACAATCAGTCACAATGCATAATTTTCAGATCATTTCTGTCCTGCTTAGCTCATGCTGTGTTGGGAAGCCTCAGAGTCAGCGGGATATGTTTTCTTGTAGGTATATGGAGATAAAGATGGTGACGGCTTCTATAGTGGGGAGACTGGTGGTCGCTTTGGTTTTGTGCCAAGCAACATGGTATCTGAGATTCCTGTGCAAGACGGAGAGCTTAAACTTCATCTGTTCCATCAGGGGTTTTTACCAGAGGAGACGCCTTCTATAGGCAAGTATTTTTTGTCTTTCTTTTTTATTTGATAAAACTATCCACGTAATTAATGCATTATTAAAAATATTAAACTAGTATGGATTCATATTAGCACCCAGTGATACTTCTAGTGCGCCGGATGTGAAGGTCCACAGGATGCTGGCCATTTTTGATTATGACCCTTGGGAAAGTTCTCCAAACACGGACATTGAGGTAATTGCATTTTCCCTTTTGTTTGATTTCCTGAAGTCCGATAAATATTGTAAAAAAAAAAAAATTATCTCCATGTGCTCCGAATATTTATTTTACAGGTATTTGTGTGTGTGTGTGTGTGTGTGTGTGTATGGTTCAGGTAAACCCTACGTTATGAGGACAAAATGTCCCCACAAAGATGGCAATATCAGAAATCCTTGTCCTTGTGGGGCCATTTTTGTACATATAAATTCCAGCTTATAAATTTGAAATTGAAATTTGAAAATGTAAAAATGCAGAACATTTTCTGTGATGGTAGGGGTAGGGTTAGTGTAAGGGAGTATAGAGTTTGTACAGTATAAAAATTATTATGTCTATGGAAAGTCCCCATAAAACATGAAAACCCAGCATGTGTGTATGCTTTATTTAAAAAATGTACATTTATGAAATATAAAATATAAAATTTATTATTAATTATTATTAATAAACTAGAAATCTTAATGTTTTAATATTAAAATATTTAAACTATTATCAAATAATAATCATATGTTACTGTGATTTTTTTTTTTTTTTTTAATGAAAATATTATATCATCAATATAACAAGTCTGGAATATTATTTATGGTAACACTTTAGTTTAGAGTCAAATTCTCACTACTATCTAAAGTGTGACCTTATTTATTTATCAAATAATATATTAAACATCCTAGCAACATCCTAGGTATTTATCGATAACTTACTTAATGAAATTTCTCTTGAATGAATCTGAAAATATCAAATATAATTTTAAATCTGTTTATTTTGGTTGTTTTCTTCTTTAGGATGAGCTTCCCTTTCGTGCAGGAGACATTATATATGTTTTTGGGGAAATGGACAGTGATGGATTTTATTATGTGAGTATTACGACTCCGTCTATAGCATGCATGCATTTTTTTTTTTAAAGATCATGAGTTAAAGAATGAATGTTTTATTGATCCAGGGGGATCTACATGGTTATCGAGGTCTTGTGCCATCAAACTTCTTGCAACCGCTGCCTTGGGATTAAATGAAATGAGCAATCATAAATCAAGAACAGAAGAGTGACCTCAGATTGTGAGCTTTAACCCACTTTACTGAATTCAGCTCCAACTTTTTCTGTTCATTTTTTACCATATAAAGTGTCTTTTTCCCTGTAATGTACTGTACATGTACATACCGTACATATGCGCCCCCCTTAATGCATTCGACCTTCCCTTTGCATATTCACTACCTTTAGCTCAAGTACATTAAAGGGAATTCATTTCTGTATAATACAAGAGCTTTTAGAAACAGCTAGTGTATTATAGCCTTAAATGACTGATCATTTAATAATTATATTTTTTTACTTTATAAGTGTGTCTTTTCACTACTGATGATTTAAGCTATTTTTGTAATGTCATTCATCTATGTGTTATTTCAACAACTCCGCACACATATATGCCATTGCTTAATTTCCCATTTCATAATTTATTCAATATACAAGTTAATGTGCATACATACAGATAAACACTTTCAAGAAACATTGCATCACAATCAGTCATGAAACACATTATTTATTAATATTTCATAAATGGGACTTTCATATTCGGCATCTTTGGTGCTCCATCGCAGCCAACAGTACACTCATCCATAAAGTAGGAAACACTACACCATGTAGAGACCTTTAGTAGTGCTGTCTACTTTATGAGTGACTGCACTGTACCTCTGAAGTTCCCGCCTCTTCTCTTCGTGGTCCAATTGTTACATTGCATGCTTCCTCTTATCTCCATGTGCTCCGAATGTTCATTTTACAGCTATTTGTTAAACCTGTAACACAATTCAATCAAATTGATGTAATTAAATAAGTCAGATATTGTTTAAACATGGTTGGATGTTCAGCTGCATCAACTACATAGTTCATAGTGAGTCACTGTAAACCATAAAGGAGTTTAGAATAATTTTTTATTGCCTATATGTAGTGGTATAGCAGGTAAAAATGCAATATTACATGTGTAATAAACTAATCTAAAATAGAATAATGTATAATCCAATCCAGTTTTGCTGCTTTCTATGTATATATATATTTAAAAAAAAAAAGTGAAGTCTGAACCTTTGAAATTGACATTTCAATTTTTTGGTATTGCTATTTAAAACTATTTGTAAAAATAAACGTGTACAAAAATAAAAAATGAGTGTGTATTTATTTCTTTTTTAATTATTTTTAAGTTGTAGCAAATTCACCTAATTATATTCACAATCACATCAAGCTACCATCTTATATCATTTAGCCCAAGTTAATAAAAACAAATCAACAGTAATATTTAACCAATATTTTAGATTAAAACCGAAGAGCAGCGACTTACCAGTTCTCTGCCTACTTGATCCCGGAAACAACAGAGAAAAGAGAAAGAAGTTGTCGCCTTTTAACACTTTTTAGGCCACATGGTGCAAACCACAGGAAGAGGCCCTGCAGTCGCTGTCTTAAAGAAGCACAAATTCGCACGCCTATTGGACTACAGCGAGTTTCGTTCGAAGACAGACTCAAATCAATTCCTTTTAAGGGCATTTTAACTGATAAAAGTCAGATCAGAAATGACAGAATAAAGCCTGTGGTCTTTTGCATACATAAAAATCACACAAAGAAATAAGGAGGAAGTCTAGTAAACATGTGATTAGATTGCATCAGGCTTCCACATAGTCTGACATTGTCTCTTTAAAGATACAATATTCAATCTTCATCTTAAATAACAGCTGTGTTGGTCTATGAGAAAGTATCATCAATGGAAGATGTACACGTTTTGTGTGAGTTATTATCAATAGCTTCACAATGACTTAAATATATGATGCATAATCTTGCTTGCAGCTCTTTCCTGAGGGGGAGGGGTGGTTGCTATGTTGTGCAAAACCACACTGTTTCATCAGCATATTACATATACTTTGAGTGGAAATTGAGGGTGTGATGTGTCATATAAATGTCAAACGAGTGTAATTTAAAATCATGGCTTGCTAATTTTACATTTCTTTACGGTAAGATGCTGATAAAAGTGAAACGGTTATAACCTTTTGAAATATCGTGCGCGTAGTTAATCGAGCAGATATGAGACTATCAAATATATGTACGTAAATCAAAATGTAACATCAGACGCTCTTTCTTCTGTCATTTTCCTCAGATGCTCAAACTGAAAGACTTTTTGTCCCAGGCTCCCCTGAGTATATACTTTAATAAACAGGAGGCCGCTCTCCAATTTCCCTGAACATGATGTACATGAGATGGACTTGGTTGTCTTGACAACCCAAACCTCAAACTCTCGTTTGACACGCACAGAAGGAAGTGGGGGATGTGCAGACACTTCTCTATGATGTACAATGATAATGTACCTAGTGTTGTGAACATTTTTTTTACAGATGTCCCATGAAATGTAACCGGGCGATTCTTCAAATATGGGCAGTTTTGGCTCTGTGGGCTTTTAGAAAATAAACACTCTGAAAACATATTTTTCACATTTGCACTACAGTCTATTTAATTTGTTTAAAGGGTTAATTCACCCAAAAATGAAAATTCTGTCATCATTTACTCATCCTCATGTCCTTCCAAACCCATAAGACTTTCGAAAACACAAATGAAGTTTTTCATCTTTTTGATGAAATCTGAGAGCTTTCTAGACAGCTGTGCAACTACCACTTTGACGCTTCAAAAAGTTCATAAAGAGATCGAACTAATCCATATGAATTGAGAGGTTTAGTCCAAATTTTCTGAAGAGACTCAATCACTTTATATGATAAACAGATTGAATTTAGGCTTTTAATCACATATAAACATTCATCAACACACACATCAGATATGGTATGTTCGCTTGATGTGTGAGAACCAATGAGGTTCATTCTCGTGTTACGCAGCACGTTTGAGCTTCTGCAAGAACCAATGAGGTTCATTATCATGTTATGCAGCACGTTTGAGCTTCCGCAAGAACCAATGAGGTTCATTCTCGTGTTACGCAGCACGTTTGACCTTCCATAAGAACCAATGAGGCTCATTCTCGTGTTACGCAGCACGTTTGAGCTTCCTCAAGAACCAATGAGGTTCATTCTCGTGTTACGCAGCACGTTTGAGCTTCCTCAAGAACCAATGAGGTTCATTCTCGTGTTACGCAGCACGTTTGAGCTTCCGCAAGAACCAATGAGGTCAATTCTCATGTGTCAAGCAGGTTCGGTTGAACTTCTGTTTATGTTCGCTGATCAATGTTTATAATGTATGTGAATAAAAGCCTAAATTCAATCTGTTCATCATAAAAAACAATTGAGTCTCTTCAGAAAATGTGGATTAAACCGCTCAGCGTGTACATGAACCACAGAATTTTTTTTTTTTAAGTCATGGTCATTTCCACTACTTTTTAGTTTTCAGTTCATCTCATATGATGTATTATGTTTAATATCTTTGGGAGACATTTTCGGGCCAACTCCTTTGTATTGCTTGCTAATGTCATGTCTAGCAGTTATTCATCCAAAATACACACAATTAAAAAAAATCACACTATTTGCATAAAATTGGACAACATTACAGCTTGTTTGGAAATATTCCTTTTTAAAAAAATAAAAAAGAACCTTTTTTCCGGTTTCCTCACATATTCTCATGTTTCATCTCAAGCTCTTGACTGACATGTTTGTCACCTTGGTAAACAAATATATACCGCTATACTATAGAGCGGCAAGGTACACTCTAAAGTACAGTAGTATATAAATAAAATATAAATTCTAAATATAAATATATAAAAGTTTTTACCATTATTTCACTTAAAATATAACAACTGATCTTTTTAAAATTAACTTTTATTATATTTTATGATTTTACATCTGTGTCTGGGACAAGGGTAAAACAATAAATTTCACACATAAAACCTGTTCAAACATAGTAAAAATAAATGATGGAGGCATGATTAAAAGTTTCTAAGACATTTGTTATGTGTGACCTTCATACAGCAAAAAGAAAAGAGCTATAATATGAAGATCTGTTAGTAAGAAAAATCAATACCTGAGACATGAAAGTGCCCGAAGCTGAAAAAACAGCCTACTATTTTAAGTAATTACTCTATTTCAAAACATTTGCAGCAGTTTGCATATCCAGTGTGTGTGTGTGTGTGTGTGTGTGTGTGTGTGTGTGTGTGTGTGTGTGTGTGTGTGTGTCATACAAAGCATCAGAGCTTATGAAAGCTGAAGGTTAAATCTAAAGGTCAAACCTAGAGGACGTTGTTTGCCTCCCTTTTATCAGACACAAATCACTTATCGGGCAATCCACTGAGACGAATGGATCCGTTATCAACTTCACCATGAACTTTATAGTGTTTTACAGCTGCTTCGATGCTTGCCCTGTAAAATGTATTCTCACTGTTCAAGCAGGAGGGGTTGAGCCTGGACTTGCATTATACACCTATTTCTGTACAATACAGGATTAACTCCTGAAATAAACACCACGGTATAGATAGCGTCTTTAAACTAACTGCGTGAAAAGATGGGTATTATCCATGCAGACAGGTTTAGATTAGGGTTAATTCAATTATCTTCTTTGCCTTAATATGTAAGACGAGCTAAATGCCTTCATTGTGGCTTCATCACATTTTAGAGACATAAAAGATAGGCCTACATTACAGATTTCCCCCTTTTTTAATTTATAAAGATCAACCAATGATTTCAGACATTTCAAAAACAATCAACGTATTAATCAAAAAATTGTCAATAAAGTTAACTAACATGTGAACAGAAAACGTTTACATCACTATTACTTTCTTGTAGACTTTTTTAAGCACAGCTGCGAGTCCAAATGTTGCATGATCTTAAAATCACCACTAGATGGCGTAATTATTTAAATATGAACCGATCAGAGACCATATTCTATTCAAAATGCATCAAAACTTTTAACACACTCTCAGAAAAATGGTCACTATGTAAAAAGTTTCTAATATGTAACTTTGAGGAATAATGTTTTAGGTACAAAGATGTAACCCAGTGACAGCTTTTGTACCTTTTTTTTGAGAGTGTACATACAACAGTTAATAAATGTAACCTTTTTATTACGTTTTCATTAATTTCATTTTACTGTTGTCATGTTTGCTTACTGCTCCAGGATTATGCAACATTTTCCATTAGTTAGTGATCACTGATAATAACTGACAATAAGTGTTTTTTCATCTAGTAGTTGAAAACAAGTGAAAGTTTATGGGTGGAGAACATATTTTTCAGATTAGATACACTGACTTACTCATAATTAACAGGAAATTTTATGATACCTTCTAATACAAATGAATTTTATGGTCACTAGGTTTTGAGCTGTAAAACGTGAAAGGAGGGGACACCGAGATAGAGCTGTTATAAAATGCACCACCGATGAATCCCATCATAAAATTCATTCTTTCCCCTTCTTAGCTGGATTGATCTTTAAGGTGGATTTTTAGATCCAAATATTAAGGATGAATGTGCTCTATCTTTCCATACTTACTATGTTATGTAGGTTTGCTTCAAGTGCAGGTAGGTGGCTTAAATGGTTTGTATATATGTCATATTATTTATCATACAAACAGATTTAGCGACTGCTGAATTAAGGGAGCTTAGAGTTCATCAATCCATCATTTTGGATTTTAGTTTTATTGGCTTTTAGTGAACATTTGTAGTGTATGTGTCGGAAGGCCTGTCTATGCAGCAGCAAATTATATTTGAGTTAAAAATATGCGGCAATATTAGCTATACTGGAATTATAGTGTATCAATAGTGTATAGTGTTGATGTGCATTATACTGAATGTAAATGGAATACAAATTTATTAACTGAATGACTGAACATAGACACTGATCTGTAGACACTGTATTCATAGTGTATGTGCATATCTATTACATGTGATTACATAATACATTACAATCATACAAATTCGTTTAGAATGACTGAACTTTATTTTCTTTCAGACTGGTGTTATCACTCCCAAGTAACTTGCAACAACACATGTGCAGGTGAGAATTGAGCTTTGTTCAATGTCATTTATTAAATTATAAAGAAAAGAAAATACACTACCGTTCATACCATTCAAATACAGCCTTGGTGAGCATAAGAGACTTCTTTCAAAAACATATTTACAAAATCCAAACTTGTGAACGGTAATTAATATGATTTATATACTAACATAGCATGATCTTTTTTTGTATAGGACCGGAAGAATGGGCAACCGTTGCCGCAAACTGTGGAAATAGAAAACAGTCACCCATTAACATTGTAACAAAGAATATTTCCACAGACAGTCGTCTGACCCAAGTGCAGTTTACAGGCTATCAAGAGATGATCAGTAGTGTCATTATAAACAATGGACACACAAGTAAGTTACTTAAAGGGATAGTTCACCCAAAAATGAAAATTCTGTCATCGTTTATTCACCCTCAAGTTGTTCCAAGTATAAGTTTCTTTCTTCTGCTGAACACAAAAGAAGATATTTTGAAGAATATGCACTCTAAAAAAAATCTGTAAAAATAGGGCACACTGTACTGTACTAATTTAACGAAATTTTCCGTATTTATTTTTTACAGGTGTTTTACCTGTATTTTTAATTTTGCATTTCATTGCATTGTGTTTTAGGGTTAACGGAAATGTCCGTAAAATTACTAGATAATGTCCGGTTAATGAGCTTTTTCTGTTGTTTTACGTATTTATTTTTTACAGCGTGGGTAACCAAACAGTTGATGGTCCCCATTAACTTATAGTATTTTTCCATACTATGGAAGTCAATGGGGCCCGTCAACTGCTTGGTTACCGACATTATTCAAATTATCTTTTTTTGTGTTCAGCAGAAAAAAGAAATTCATACAGGTTTGGAACAACTTGAGGGTGAGTAAATGATGACAGAATTTTCATTTTTGGGTGAACTATCCCTTTAAGTATACTTTTTATAGTGAATAGCCTGTACACATATTATTTCACTTTATAAACACTTTTTTTTTGTCATATATTTTGCCATCTTTAGTGCAAGTGAATCTGCCAAATAGAGCAACAATTAATGGGGCCAATTTAGGAGCCACTTACAAAGCTCAGCAGCTTCACCTGCACTGGGGCAAGAATGGTGGACCCGGATCAGAACATACTATAGATGGAGAGAAATACCCTATGGAGGTATTAAGCTTTTTATTCTTAAACCTATTTGTGAATCGATAAAGAACTATAAGCATGCATTATATCTTTAACAGCTGCACATTGTACATATAAAAGAAAACTACAACTCTGTGGAACAAGCCATTGGTGACCCTTCTGGAGTGGCTGTTCTTGGATTTTTTTATGAGGTAAAACCACAGATGCATTGGTCCCACTTTAAATTAAGTGTGTACTAACATTTAAATTAAGCATGTGATACAATGCACTTAATTTTACATTGTACTTGAATTTCAAAAATACCTGCATTTAATTAGCTGTATTTATTAACTTGTGTAATTACATCTAAAATTACACTATTGACCCTTTCCTGACTCTTGACTCACCCTTATCACACCCTTATTCCATCTCAATAGCAGCAAAAGTGTTTTGCAATAGAACATGAACACAATAAGTTCCTAATATTTTTATATATGTGCAAAGGAGCTAAAGACACCAAATATAGTGTGACTGCTGTGGCCATAAATGTTTGTTATTTACAACTAATAAACTCGTATTTTATTGTATCTATCTATAAGGAATCAGAAGATGCAAATAAAAAATATGAAGTCATCATAAATTCTCTGAAATACATCACACACCCTGGTAAGATTTTTTTATCTACCTTCAAAGATTAATAAATATGCTGTTTTATCGCTTCTTGATGAGGTCTTGATTATAGCAGTGCTAAGTCACTCAAGGACACAATATGGGAGAGAAAAAGATGAACTTCGTGACAGTTTATAAATCATCTTTTTTCTAGGCACCAATGTAACGCTTGGAGATGTATCATTAGACATGCTTATTCTCTCTCATGATAAATTGGAGAAGTACTATCGCTACCAGGGGTCTCTCACCACACCAGGCTGCTCTGAAGCTGTGGTCTGGACAATATTTGAGGAAACGATACCACTCAGCAAAGAACAGGTAGTTTATTACCTATGTATCCACCTTATTTTGTGGCACGGAAGTAAGCTATGTGAATGTGCGAGACTTCCGATTTATTAGCCGTTATAACTAGATAGAAGTTATCTTCTTATAACTAGAAGAATAACAAAGTGCCATAAACAGTCAAACTATTTGCGCTACAAACCAGTGTGTTAAGTATTACGACAATACATAACAATATGATATGAATATCAGTTGGCAATATCAAGCAGCCTAATGAGCTGTTTTGTACAGCTAGAAATAACCATAAGAGTATGACACCGGAAGCCAGACACATTCAATAGAGGGTATGCACGTGACGTCACCGTCGTGACTGCGGTTACGCCCACTGAGTGGCAACAAGCCTGAGTGGCAGCATTGGTTTTCAGTGCAAAAAAACACACAAAACACATCTAAAACGGGAAAGAGCTTTGAGATTGACTGTACAAATAGATTTGACAAGAAATCTGAGGTATATTTTTACAGACTGCCGAAAGCTACAGAAAAGAGAAGCAAATGGATCACTGCAATTCACAGAAACAACTGGACTCCAGACAGCGAAACGTGGATCTGCAGTTATCATTTTGTCTCAATATGTTGAATTTTGGGGTAAAATAATACACTATATATTGTGTTGTTATATATTCTATTGACAACTCATCAGTTAAACCATCTTATATTCTGCATGATTGGATGTTTTTAAATAAACACTGACAAAGACTACACAAGTTTTAGGGCTGGACGATATGACGATATATATATAACAGTGAACAAGTGATCACCCGGATTTAGACCTACCTATATTGTATTTATATAAAGCGTTCACAGGCAAATTTGCTTTATGTTTCTCACCGGCGTTGAAACCAGGCTCATATAAATGTCAGGAAACACGGTTCCTGGCTGCATGTCAATATCCATGGATCACTGGATGTTGGGTAAGTTGTAAGGAATACTATATTGAGTCAAAACTTTAGTTTACACTAATAATCGTTTGTTTTGCTCGGGTTTTCGCAGTTTCCCCTATTAACTCCAGTCATGCAGCAGCTCTTTTGCCACTCAGTCCGGCTGAGGGAGCGTGTTCCGGCGGGAAAGTGACGTCAATGCATCCTCTATTTACAAATGCCCGCTGCCGCTCTCACGTTAAAAATAAGGTGGATAAATAAGTGAAACTTTGACACGGAATGAAAGAATAGCCGTCTTATCTTTGTCTTGCAGCTGTCTGCATTTTCAAACTTGACGTTTTCTGATGGGACTGCCATGGTGAACACATACCGGCCCGTTCAGCTGCGGTATGGACGTGAGGTGTATTATTCTAGGAGTTTTGTTTTTTGTGTTAGCACTGCTTTATTGATCAGCTCAGTTTTCACATCACTATATGTTCTCACGGTCTGATTTATGGCTATTGCTCAAAGCAATTTATTTATCATTTCTTAATAATTCAAGAAGACAAATCAAACTGTATTATTGTTCAGCCATGTGTGGCTTCAACAGTGTTGTAATATTTAGTATTATCCAAAATAAAATGAACCTGAAGCACATCCCACGTCAGAGACCTTCTCGAATGTCTATCTATCTGTAATAAAAATTATTTATACAAAAGTTATAATTAAACTGATACTGGTGTAAAAACTGTTGTAAAAAAAAAAAAAAAAAAAAAAAAAACATTATTTACACAGTTATAAGAATGTAAAAAATTATATTTTGTCCTATTTTGAATCCTATTTGTGGAAAGTATAAATTGCGCAAAAGGACATTGTTTCGCCTTGTACAGCACAGCCCTCATCCTTCCCTCGGGTCATTTTGACCTGAAACTATTTTTTTAAATAAAAAAATAAAAATTGAGCGTTCATCGAAGTGGTCCAAGACCCTAGGACTTTTGTCGTACTTGAACCACGAATACACAGAAAAAAAATTGACTGGATTTGAGGAGTTTTGTGAATGAAATTTTAAAAAGTAACAAATCCTTCCCTCGCGGGTCAATTTGACCCTCTTAGGAATTAATGGAATGCGAGAATGTTTCAGTACACAGTACAAAATTCCAACAAAAAATGCTAAAACCTTACCAAAAAATGATTTTATAATGTCTACATGTGTATCTGAATGCATACTGAGAGGAACTGACTTTAGGACCCAGCGGAACAGCTCATTTGCTCCATATAGAGCTATAAGGCCATCTAGTGGCAAGAGTCATGAAATATTATGTTATATTTTTTTTCCACAAGAGGTCGGCAAAGACACCCGATGTAAGACATTTTGAGCCGAGTTATTTTGAATTTAAATTGAAAGAATGTGCTTAAATTATTATTTATTATTTATTGATAAAATCTAGAAATTTAAAGGTAAATAAAAAAAATAAAATAAAAAAATCTCCCAAAAAATTGCATTAAAAAAATATAAAAAATATATTATCAAAATGAAATGAAATATGTTTTCTGGTTTTTCTGGTTTCGGGTCAGTGCGAGGGAGGGATGAGGGTTGCAGAGGACATGAGTAACACAGTTGCACATGAGACAATACTTAAAAAATGTTTTTGGGGATTTTTATGATTGTAATTACTGTATTCTTGTTTTTTCCAGTAGCCTATTAACAGGAAAATTCCTAATTGTAAAACAATTAAAAAAAAACTGACAAACAAAAAACATAAACAAACAAATAAATGGTCTTACTCATTGATAATTGTTTATTTCAATGTATAATGAATAATTAACCCTGTGAAGATTTTACAGCCTGAACACTTTCTACCTAGATTTTATTGCTCCTGTTATATTTGTATGGGATAAAAAGGAAGTGAGTTTTCATTGGCCAGATTCTCTGAAGGCAGATTATTCATTGACACGCAAGTAACAATCAAGTTGGGTGATTTGATATTGGTATTGTATCTGGCAACCCAAAAGAGAGATGGAGAGGGGGAAGGAGAGGGAGAGAGAGGGAAAGTAATATGTAGACTATTAAAAAAAGACTGGGAAAAATGAAAAGGCTGTTACTAGCTATGCTAAACGTGTGCTGTGAGTGTGAGGCACTGGATGGAAATCCAGCAGTGGTCTGAAGGTTTTAAAACAACTTTGGGCTGGAAAGCTTTGCTGGACCTGGCAACGCCCTGATCATCACCACAAACCCACACTTGACGGAAGTGTGACCGCATAGTCAGCTGTCTATCACTTGATCTTCCTGAGAGTAACTTGTAACATGGACCGCTGGAAAGGCAGAGTTGCGCTTGTCACTGGAGCTTCAGTGGGGATCGGAGCTGCGATCGTCAAGTCTCTTGTGCAGCATGGCATGAAGGTGGTCGGATGTGCCAGAAACCTAGAGAAAATAGAGGTAATCTACCGTTAACGAGCAAACAGCTTACTGTTCCCTGCATACACTTTCGAGAGAAGTAAATGTAGGCCTATACGAACTGTCTGAAGAATCGCGTGTTTTTTTTTTTTTGTTTTTTTTTGTCTTGCAGACATTGGCAGCAGAATGTGTCAGTAGTGGATTCAGCGGCACTCTGTTCCCGTATAAATGTGATCTGTCTGTAGAAGACGAAGTGTTATCCATGTTCTCCTGGATCAAAGTTCAACATCAGGGCATTGACGTGTGCGTTAATAATGCTGGTTTGGCTCTTCCAGAGCCTCTATTGAGTGGCAAAACCAGTGGCTGGAGGACCATGATGGATGTAAGTAGCCTTACAGCGACAGCGACAAATGATTAATTTCTGCGCGAATTGGTTCTCTCAATGAACTGATTTGACCGAGTCAGTGATTCATTTACGTCATTACGTGCTCTTGACGTCACGGCGTACATATTACGTTGTTTTATTTATTATCAAAGGGTTTGTTGTTGTTATTTGTATTGTTATTATTTGTTATTACTTGTGTATTGTTTTGAGCATCAATAAACAATCCAAAAAAAATTATTATTAAAGGGATAGTTCACCCAAAAATGAAAATTATCCCATGATTTACTCACCCTCAAGCCATCCTAGGTGTTTATGACATTCTTCTTTCAGACGAATACAATCGGAGTTATATTAAGAAATGTCCTGGCATTATAAAAAATCCAAGCATTATAATGGCAGCCCAAAAAAGTGCATCCATCCATTATAAAAGTAATCCGCACGGCTCCAGGGGGTTAATAAAGGCCTTCTAAAGCGAATTGATGGATTTGTGTAAGAAAAATATCCATATTTAAAACTTTATAAAGTAAAATATCTAGCTTCTGGCGGACCGCCTTCCGTTTTCAACTTACGAAGAAAGTGTAACGCCTCTCACAGTTCAAAATGCTTACAGTACATCCGGCTTCATCGTTACGGCAGTTATGCTCCACCCCCCATGCCACCCCCGTGTGTAATACCTTAATAATGGATAGATACACTTTTTTGGCCTTCACATTTTGGGCTGCCATTCACTGCCATTATAATGCTTGGAAGAGCCAGGACATTTTTTAACATAACTCCGATTGTATTCGTCTGAAAGAAGAATGTCATATACACATAGGATGGCTTGAGAGTGAGTAAATCATGGGCTAATTTTAATTTTTGGCTGAACTATCCCTTTAAGGGTGTTCATTGTAAATGCATGTGTCCACGTTCAGTTTAGTGTATGCGCCAAAAACGAACCAAAATAAAAATTTGCATTTACTTTTACAATTAAAAATGTGCATGTTGTTTGAACACAATGCTATTAAAAGCATCTGTTTTTTTCTATGTATGTTGATAAAACTGTTCAAAAACAGCATATTTGTTGGGCTATTAAAGTAACTTTTTGCTTTATCAGTCAAGGACTTGGTTTACTCCAAAATGTCTTACTGATTGGTTTTAAAAAAAGAAATGGATATCGGTTTACAGAGTCAGTGAGCTGTTGAACTCCTCAGGCTAAACCAACTCATGAAATAAAGAATTTGACCTTTTTTCAGGTGAACGTTATTGGCCTGTCAGTGTGCACCCGTGAGGCGTATCAGTCCATGAAAGAAAGAAATATTGATGATGGCCATATCATTAATATTAACAGGTACAAGAATGTTTTATTAGACTTTTTTTTTTTTTTTTTGCCTGTATTCAAATTCCAGCCTGTGCCAATGCAAAAACCATTCAATATCCTTAAATCTCTTGGTGTGTTTTAGCATGAGTGGACACCGGGTTGTTAACAACGCTGATACACACTTCTACACTGCCAGCAAATACGCTGTGACTGCTCTCACTGAAGGTCTCCGTCAAGAGTTGCGCGAGGCCAAAACTCACATACGTGCCACAGTAAGATCAACACTTTAGGTAAAATGATTATTGCATTTCCAAAGACTTATTGGCACTAAGATTGCTCTTTCTTTAACAGTGTATATCTCCTGGTTTAGTGGAGACTGAATTTGCCTACCGGCTCTTTAGTGAAAACCAAGAAAAAGCTGCTGCTATGTACAAAAGCGTAAAGGTATAGACAAATCCTGATTCTTGTTTATACAATATGTTGTACATTATTGTTTACACTTTTAAATATTTAAATGTTATTTACAGAGCCTGCAAGCAGATGACATAGCAAACGCAGTAGTGTATGTCCTAAGTGCTCCTCCTCATGTTCAAGTAAGTGTCATCCATCACTAGAGAAAACTATTGTGCTGTAAATGATTGAGATTGTTCATATATGCAAACACACAATCAGCTTGCTGCAGTGGGTATTTTCTGCAGTGTATTTTCTAGGAACATTTCATGTAATTGCTTTTTCCTTCCCCATCTCTAGATTGGTGACATTCAGATGAGGCCTGTGGAACAGTTGGCTTAACTCGAACAGATAAACAGGATCAGTCATCACTAACATCTTAATCATATTAAAGGCTCATGTTTCAAATATTAAATGTAGGGAAAACCACAAGAATGTGCCTATAAACTGTCTCTGCACTCCAGATCTTTTAAAATGCTCATAATAAGAACACAGAACTCTGATCATGAAGTTTACATTTTATAATTATTAATAAAATCTATATGTTATATAAAAAAGACTAAAATTACTATTGGAGAAATTATGCAAAGTATGCTTGGTGCTTTTGTGCTCAAATATTGAGTTATGCCTTGCAAAATGCAGAATCAGTGTCATTTTTTGCTTTAAATTATAGTGATGAACATCCACAAATGAACATAAATGTTTCGAAGATTGTTGAGAAAATCTGATGCTTTTTAAAAAAATAAATTTCTGTTCAGTTCTGTGCCTGCAGTTCTGAGCTGCTATATATTTTTTATTGATGCACTAATAAAAAGGAGGAATTTATATCATGCTTTTCTTAAAGTGTTTGTGATGAAACTATCAAATAGCTTTTTTTTCTTTGAACTGTTGAACAGAGAACTGACAACATTTATAAAGTCAAGGAGGAAAATAAATTAATACATTTTATTACCTCACAACATGGCTGAGGACAGGCCTAACAGCTGAATTTGCAACTGCTTTTATGAAAATGAAATCTTATGTGTAACCTATAGTTTTTTGTTGTTTTTCAGTAAAATCCACCAATAATCATGTTGTCAGGGAGCACAATTACCTCTAAATATTTTAGTGCACTTAGTAGACAAAATGATGCAATAGCCTATTTATTTATCTATAGGCCTATTGAATATTAATATTTAAAGGGATAGTTCACCCAAAAATGAAAATTACCCCATGATTTACTTTACGTATTCAACTTACGAAGAAAGTGTAACGCCGCTCGCGGTTCAAAATGCTTACAGTACATCCGGCTTCATCGTTACGGCAGTTATGCTCCACCCCCCATGCTTACGCCACGTCTGACATACGTCACACCAGTTACGCTTTTTCCGTAAGTTGAATACGGAAGGCGGTCCGGCGGGAGCTAGATATTTTACTCTATAACGTGTTAAATATGGATATTTTTCTTACACAAAGGCATCGATTCGCTTCAGAAGGCCTTTATTAACCCCCTGGAGCTGTGTGAAGTATGTTTATGAAGGATGGATGCACTTTTTTGGGCTGCCATTCACTGCCATTATAATGCTTGGATTAGACAGGACATTTTTAAATATAACTCCGATTGTATTCGTCTGAAAGAAGAATGTCATATACACTTAGGATGGCTTGAGGGTGAGTAAATCATGGGGTAATTTTCATTTTTGGGTGAACTATCCCTTTAAGGGCGAATTTTGAATAGAGGGAACGTGATGCTTCCAAAACGAAAGAACACAGGCACAATATGGGACGCAGAAGTTGAAGAAACAATCCTAAAGGTTATAAAAACTTTACTGACCTGAATTTTACTGCAACACTGGAAAATGCGGAACACACAATAGCAAGCTATTTCCCCAAAAAATGCGAGTAGGCCTATTGTTTGAATTCACAATAATTACTTGCGAGTTGCGACCGCAAAAATCACGGAGGAACTGACAGGAGTGATCCGGTGTAGCACAGTTGCAGAATCGGTTGTGCATTGCTATTGGCTAGATTCTCAGCGCATAGCCCTATTCGTTAACAGGGAATACATGGGAAGTAGCTAAAGTTCCCTGCTAACTATCAGCTGCTCTTCTGTAAGAGCTTTGTGAACTTGTAACATGGACCGCTGGAAAGGCAGGGTTGCGCTTGTCACTGGAGCTTCAGTGGGGATCGGAGCTGCGATCGCAAAGTCTCTTGTGCAGCATGGCATGAAGGTAGTCGGATGTGCCAGAAACCTAGAGCAAATTGAGGTAATTTACATTGTGCATTTGTAGCAGGGGATTAAAGGTTTGCCTATGATGAACAAAGGACATTTTTATACGAATGAATAACGCGTGGCACGAAACACGAGCAGGCGAACAGTGAAAATGTCTGTAGGTCACCATTGATTACCTTTCTGTTTACTTTTTTTTTAATTTACAGTTTTACATTGCACTGGTTAGTTGGTGGAGAAAAAAGCATCGTGAACATTAGGATATTCAAAATTTCTCCCTTGGTGTTTCACACAATAAAAACTCATAGGTACAAGTAGGTTTAGACAGGGGCGATTCTAGGATTTTTTCAACGGGGGCCACAATGAATAAAGGGGGGCCAATGTTATGTTGTGTGTTATATGTAGAACTGTAGATATCCAAATCATTTAAAGTTTAGTAAGCTTTAAAATCAGCGATAAACATTAATACCTTATTATAACGGCATTCAGTGTTTTCCCTAGGATTTAATGAAACTGTGGCCGATGGACCTCTGTCCCTCTAGGGGGGTCCGGGGGCATGCATTTTATACATTTTAATGTTAAATTCATCAATCTGGTGCACTTTGAGAGTTCACAATTAAGAGCTCCAACCCATATTCAGTGTGCAAATTGAACAAATAAAAAGTCTGTGCATTGTATCTCGACTTTAAAGGGGACTCAAACCTATATTTGTCTCAGACTTGTGAAAATAATGCGCTGTGTTCCCAAATGCACGCTAAACTCAGCACATGCACGGATGGCGTTCACTGCATTCATTCACTGACGTGGAGCTGATCACGTGCTGATCGCGTGAGTGAAGCGCGCTCTTCTCTTTGCGCAGCGCGAACAGACAGTCATTAACTTTTCACTTTTCAGAAGTATTTATACATTAATAAATAAAATAATCCAATCTGTGAATAGAGTACAACTAAAACTCAACATTGTTATATAAACTTTACACAGATCCTCACAACCTTATAGGCAAAACAAAAAGACTAGGTTTTATAATAACAGCCTTTTAGAAATGCAGAATTATATTAATCATTCATTTAAATACACAATTAATGAATTAATGTAACTTTATAAATTAAAATAAATATTTTATTTTCGTTTTATCCACATCATATTCAATTTGCATAGCAGCAGTTGCAGTAAATGACTAGACATGAATAGACAAAATCTAAATATGCCAAGGCTAATTAGCCTTGTGCACATTGATTGTAAAATAGCATATATCCAGGCCTTTATGTTAGAAAGGCTTTAGTTAAACTACACATAAATTATGTGTATCTTATAGAAACAGTTTAGAATAGCTTAATTCAGTGTTATTTTAGTAGCTATTATTTAGGCTATTTATACACTATATTCTTTTAGTATGCTATTATTTAATTATTTTTCTATTTATTCATGCATTTATATGTATGATTTTTTTATTTATTTGAGAATGTTTCTGGATGTCATCAAAGGACATTTTGTCACTAACTTCTATGAATTCTATCTTCAGAGAAAACACATACAGAACACACTAAATTTAATTTGAGACTCGTTTTCGTTCTCTTTGCTTGACCAGCTGGAATATTCTAAACTAAATACATGTGAAAGGTTTAAAGCACTAAGTTTCTAAACGAAAAATGTCCGTTAAATTAAAGTTTGACATTGGTCACATTATTGAAACTACAAAAGGTGATATTAATGATTATTAACAAGGTGAATCATTAATGTGGATCTAAAGACAATCATAAAATACAAGCTACATATACAAAATATCTTCACAATCTCTAAATATTAGTCAAATTATCCATAAGAAACAGGTAGCCTACATACCCATGCCGTTTTACATGTGGGTGAATGAAGTTCGAGGTTGCGGCAGTCATGTTCGGGTTGCAAATTGTGCGTATTCGTACATCTTTTTATAAATAAGGTTCAGAGGCTATTTTGAAGTGTTTACATCCAAACAAAAAACATCCGTAGATTCTCCTCTACCCCTGTAATGTTCTGTGCGTGCCGGCGCCACTGTTCCGTGGCTTGCAGTTTTGTCTGCAATTTTTTTTTTTTTAATGATTTTTTTAAAGTTTAATTAAAGTCATTATCGAGTCATGCAGTTCGAGACTGATTTAATTTAGAGTATTCGTTCTCAAGTCAGTCAAGTCATTTTCTTCATGTAGTAGAAATCTTTAAATTCGCAAGTGCATCACATAACTCAAGATCTCCACCTCTGATATTTACAGCTTTTAAAGTGTGGAACATGAGATAAACATCATACAATGTTTCTCTATACGAGGCATCTCGCTTGCAATATCACTTAGGCCGGGAAAAAAAAAATCACAATGCAGGAAAACGTCTCTCCTGAGGAGGGAACGGAGACGTAACGTCAGTGACTGACGAATGGGGGTTTCGCCTAGAAGCCTATCATCTTCGAGATCTAGAAAACGCTCAATGGCAGTGCCAATGCTATGGGCATGCGGAATTTGCATAGCGTAACTCCGCCCCACAGTGTGGGTATATAAGGAAGTACGCTGGCAACATCGCATTATGTTTACCTGCTGAGGAGCGAAGACTGAACTCCCGGCCGTTCCAGCGGTACAGCGGAAGTGGCAGAGGGACGTTACGTCTCTATTCCCTCCTCAGGGAACGAGGGTTACATACGTAACCGAGACGTTCCCTTTCGTTCAGTCACTCCGAGTAACGTCAGTGACTGACAAATGGGGGTCCCAATGTAATGACGCCACTCGGCTGTCATCCAGTGCCCTGCGTAAGCGTGAGCTCCCTGTCGTAAGCTAGTACGGACGAAGGACTCCAACTTAACACAGGAATACCAAGGTACACTGGGAAGCATATTCCAGGTGGAAGTATGCGCCAAGCGCCTACACGTAGGACTTAAGGATATACATATGACCCGCGAGGGGCTGCATTTGGAAGAACTCTGGGGTAACCAGCCGAAGGTGGAAGAATTTTACCCCCAGGTGAGGCAAGCTTGCCGAGGGAAATACACATGCTCTGAGAGGCTTACAGTGAAAATACACATGTGGGGGTCGCCCAAGGGGGGAACCATGCACACGGTGGTACCTAGCCTAACACGAGGGCCTGGCCGAGTGGGCAGACGCACTGGTGTCAGCATCGACAGTGCTGGAGGAACTCAGGGCTTCAGGGAAACTACCTGAGGAAAATATTGCACGTATCCAGTCCGTGGAGTGGAATGGCGAGCAAGCGAAGACACCTGAGCCTAGTCCATTACCGGCCACTAGTAGAGGCGAGTAAGAGAGGACACTGGCTCCACTCGGAGATTATAGAATCTGTCGAATGTGTTGGGTGTCGCCCAGCCTGTAGCTCTGCAGATGTCTGTTAGCGAGGCGCCATGCCCCTGCGTCTGGTAAGCCAAGACAATGACGTCCACTATCCAGTGAGACAACCTTTGCTTGGAGAGAGCCTTTCCCTTCAGCTTCCCACCATAACAGACAAAGAGCTGGTCTGAGGTCCTGAAACACTGCGTTCTGTCTACGTAAGCACGGAGGGCACGTACTGGACAGAGCAGTGCCAAGGCTGGGTCTGCCTCCTCCAAAGGCAGCGCTTGCAGGTTCACCACCTGGTCCAAGAACAGAGTGGTGGGAACCTTGGGCACATATCCAGGCCGGGGTCTCAGGATCACGTGAGAGTTGGCCGGCCCGAATTCCAGACACGCTTCGTCAACCGAAATTGCCTGCAGGTCCCCTACCCTCTTGATGGAGGCCAAGGCGATCAGGAGCACTGTCTTCATAGACAGGAACTTAAGCTCGACTGACCGCAATGGCTCGAAGGGAGCCCTCTGCAGAGCACTTAAGACTACTGAGAGGTCCCAAGAGGGTACGAGGGGAGCGCGAGGAGGATTCAGTCTCCTCGCTCCCCTCAGGAACCTGATGACCAGGTCGTGCTGACTTACCTTTTTCGTCTCCACAAGGTCGTGGTAGGCTGATATAGCGGCCACATAAACCTTGATGGTGGAAGGAGACAGCCTTCGTTCCAACCCTTCTTGGAGGAACGCGAGCACGGACCCGATCGGGTGACGAAGAGGTTCCACTTCAGCGCATAGGCGTGTCGAGTAGACAAGGCCCTAGCGGAAGTGATGGTAGCCACCACCTGAGGTGGTAGGGTACTCAAACCTGCCGCGTCCCATCCAGGAGCCACACGTGGAGGTTCCAAAGATTGGGATGTGGGTGCCAAAGGGTGCCCCGTCTCTGAGAAAGGAGGTCCTTCCTCAGAGGAATCGATCAGGGAGGGGCTGTAGCAAGGAGTACGAGTTCAGAGAATCAGGTCCGGCCGGGCCAATACGGGGCGACCAAAAGGACCTGCTCCTTGTCCTCCCTGATCTTGCACAGAACCTGTGCGAGAAGGCTCACTGGGGGAAACGCATACTTGCGGAGGCCCCGCGGCCAGCTGTGCGCCAGAGCATCCGTATAAATAAAACAGGAATAAAACAGGCGGCAATGGGAAGAGTCGTGGGAGGCAAACAGATCTACCTGTGTGTCGCCGAACTGTTCCCAAATCAGCTGAACCGTCTGGGGATGGAGTCTCCCTTCTTCAGGAAGTGGCTGAAGCCGTGAGAGCTCGTCGGCTGCACGGTTCAGGACTCCCGGGACATGGATGGCACGAAGGGACCTCAGGTGCTTCTGACTCCATAAGACGAGATGGCGGGCGAGTTGAGACATGCGGTGGGAACGTAGACCACCCTGGTGGTTGATGTACGCTACTGTGGCCGTGTTGTCTGACCGGACTAGCACGTGTTGACCCATGAGCAACGCCCGGAAGCGGTGCAGGGCGAATCGTACTGCCAGCAAATCGAGGCAATTGACATGCAGGAGGCGCTGGGGTCCTGTCCAGGAGCCCACGGCAGCATGTCCATTGCACATGGCACCCCAGCCCATGGTGAAGGCATCTGTTGACACAACAATATGCCTGGAAACTCGTTCTAAGGGAACACCGGCCTGTAGAAAGCTGAGGTTCGACCACGGGGTGAAGGTCTGCAGGCAGGCCCGAGTCACTGGGACCCGGAGCGTGCCCGACTGCCATGCCCATCTCGGGACTCGATCGCGAAGCCAATGCTGAAGCGGTCTCATATGAAGCAATCTGAGCGGCATTACCACGGCTGCAGATGCCAAATGCCCCAGGAGCTTCTGAAATAACTTCAGTGGAACCGCACTCTTGCTCTCGATTTGACGGAGGCAAGTCAGCAGTGACTGCGCGCACTCGCTCGTAAGCTGCGCGCACATGGCGACCGAGTCGATACCGAGAAAAGAGATCCTCTGCACTAGCAGAGTTTGCTCTTTTCCCAGTTGACCCGAAGGCCCAGACGGGCTAAGTGCTGGAGCACCAGGTCTCTGTGTTCGCACACCTGCTCTCGAGAGTGACTCAGGAATAGCCAGTCGTCGAGGTAGTTCAGGATGCGAACCCCGTGTTGCCTGAGTGGCACAAGGGCTGCCTCGACAATCTTCGTAAAGATGCGAGGGGACAGAGCTAGCCCGAATGGGAGGACCGCGTACTGATATGGAAGTAGGCGTCCTTCAGGTCGATCGCTGCAAACCAATCTACTGGACAAACGCATTCGAAAAGGCGCTTCGCTGTCAACATCCTGAACGGAAGCCTGTGAAGGGATCGGTTCAGGACGCGCAGGCCCAGGATTGGTCGTAACCCACCAGTTTTCTTAGTACAATGAAGTAAGGGCTGTAGAAGCCGGACTTCATTTCAGCTGGAGGGACAGGCTCGATCGCACCCTTCGCCAGCAGGGTAGCGACCTCCGCACGCATGACCGGGGCGTAGGGCCCCACCATGGTTTATAGGACTCCCCGGAACGGGGAGGAGCCTGAGCGAACTGAATCGCATAGCCGAGCCTGATGGTCTTCGCGACCCAGCGGGACAGTCCGGGAAGCTCTAGCCAGGCTCCCAAAAACTGCACCAGCGGGGTAATGCGAACCACAGACGTACCCCGGGTGGGGCAGCGAGGCGGCGTGACTGGCCCAGACGTGGGAGGCATAGCGTCCCGGTGTGGGGGCACGGTCATCAGCCCCGTGCGTCCTGACAGAGGAGACCAGGGAAGGACATGCGTTCCACTGGGGTCTGCTCTGAGAGGAGACTGGCGTCAGAGAGGGACGAGAGTGGCGTGGCCCGGGGCGGCGCACACTGCCGTGCACGGTCTCTGGGTGCTTAGGGATGGGTGAGTTAGTTCTTTCCTTAACAGAAGATTCTCCCCCGGCCCTCCACCGGGGGAAGGAGTGGCCCTGCTACCACCTCCTTCAAAGAACTGCCCATCCCTGAGCTGTCCGCGTCAGAAGCGCCACTTAGCCTGGCGTTTGAGGACTCCAGCCCACCTTGAGATGCGGCGATCGACGACTTGTCGTCATCTGGAGCGCCGAACGAAACGTGGGGCGTCCGCAGACGGTCCCGCTGTTTCAGTCCGACCACTCGCGGGTAGCGGTGTGCGAGAGGGGGGTGTGGCCCGAGGAATGATCATCGGGATTTATTCCACACCGTAACCCTCGGGTCACCTTGGCCACCAGCCAAAGTACTATCTCTCTCAGAGACGGTAGATTGGGGTGTGGCAGAGGGGACTCTCTTTCCTTTACAGAGGTCATTGAGTCTCGACCGCAACATCGCGATGGTCATGTTCCCGCAGTGGGAACATGGCTCATCCACAAATGCTGCTTGAGTGTGCTGAAGCCCAAACACGTCAAGCAGTGATTGTGCCCATCAGATGGCAACAGAGATCAACCACACCCAGAAGTGCACGGGCAAACCGTCTTTAAAAAGACGTGCCACGTGCAAGCTCTTTTTGTGAGAGAAAGCTCTGCAGAGTGCTGAAGCGCCCAGGGAACACACACACAGCTGTTGCAGATCACTGCACAGATCAGCAGGCAGGCAGTATGTGATCACTGGAACGCGCCGTCACACCAGCACCGATTGGAGAGCTGCTCGTCTCGAAGAAGCTTGACGATATACTCAAAAGGCTTAAGGAGTGAAGAGAGAGATGCTCTTGGCTTCGAAGCAGAAACATAATGCGATGTTGCCAGCGTACTTCCTTATATACCCACACTGTGAGGCGGAGTTACGCTATGCAAATTCCGCATGCCCATGGCATTGGCACTGCCATTTGGCATTTTCTAGATCTCGAAGATGATAGGCTTCTAGGCGAAACCCCCATTCGTCAGTCACTGACGTTATTCGGAGTGACTGAACGAAAGGGAACCCTGATTGTGTTATTATGCATTAGGCTACATTCAGCCACAGAGCATTGTAATGATTAGCATTATCTTGGTCTAGGAGCTAACATCAAACCTGGCCTGTCCTAACACTAAAAGACCAAAATCCAAAATCTAGCGCTGCAACTCGCTAATTGAAAAAAAAAAAAAAAACCTTAGGCTACCATAACTTACCATATGCTTTTTTTCATTGGAAAACACTAACAGCCGCCTGCATTTCTTAGTCCCGGTTGTTAAGAAGCATTGCAGAATCACTAATTATTCAAATGCAAGCCGAAAGATATGATTTGAATTTTTGAGTGACAGTAGAAGGGTGGGGGCACACTGGGGGGCCAATCAGTTTTCAGGGGGGGCAAGTGCCCCCATGGCCCCTCCCCTGTCTACGCCACTGGGTTTAGAAGAACATGAAGTTGAGAAAATTGTGTCAGAATCATCATAAGGCCAACAAGGAAATTTCTGTCGTCATTTAAACACTCATGTCTTGTGTTGATCAATAATATAATCTTAATTTTTAAACGTTTGAAATGCTTTATAACAACAATTTCTTGTTTCTTATCAAATATATCATGCTACACTCTTAAAAACGGTTCTTTATTGGCATTGATAGTTCCATGAAGAACCTTTAACATCCATGGAAACTTTCCACTGCAGAAAAGGTCCTTTATAGAGGAAAAAGGTTATTTTAAGAACTCTTCACTGAAAGGTTCTTTGGGGAACCGAAAATGGTTCTTCTGTTGCATTGCTGTGAAAACAGTGTACTTCAGGGAACAATATGTTCATAAGGACGATGTTATATAATTAACCTTATGCACAGTTTGCTTGCTGTCCCTCTGCCAATGGTTTTGAGCTTTGACCCTTCATGGAATGTAAATCTCAAAGTGTTTTTCCTTTCACAGACATTGGCAGCAGAATGTGTCAGTAGTGGATTCAGCGGCACTCTGTTCCCGTATAAATGTGATCTGTCTGTAGAAGATGAAGTGTTATCCATGTTCTCCTGGATCAAAGTTCAACATCAGGGCATTGACGTGTGCATTAATAATGCTGGTTTGGCTCTCCCAGAGCCTCTATTGAGTGGCAAAACCAGTGGCTGGAGGACCATGATGGATGTATGTAAATCACAGAATAAATAGGTATTTCTGTTCTGACAACATGCAGCTAGAATATGTGATTTTAGTCAATTTTTTTCAAATTTTTCAGGTGAATGTCATCGGCCTGTCAGTGTGCACCCGTGAGGCTTACCAGTCCATGAAAGAAAGAAAAGTTGATGATGGCCAAATCATTAATATTAATGGGTACTATAATGTTTTATTGGACATATTTTCTGCATTTATATTCCTATACCTGTGCCATGCTCCAAAGCATCCAGTCTAAATATCTTACTATGTTTTAGTATGTGTGGACATCGTGTTCTCCACAATGCTGATATACACTTCTACACTGCCAGCAAATACGCTGTGACTGCTTTCACTGAAGGTCTCCGGCAAGAGTTATGCGAGGCCAAAACTCACATACGTGCCACAGTAAGACCAGGATGAACAAGACTTGTTTTGGATGAACACTTTATTTATGAAAATGATTATTGCATGCCCAGTGTTCAAAGATGTGCTGCTCTTTCTTTAACAGTCTATATCTCCTGGTTTAGTGGAGACAGAGTTAACCTACCGGCTCTTTAGTCAAAACCCAGAAAAGGCTGCTGCTACCTATAAAAGCATAAAGGTATACTATAGACAAATCCTGATTCTTGTCTGCAGAGCATTTTGTCATTGTTTACCTTTATAATTTTTTAATATCATTTACAGTGCCTGCAAGCAGATGACATACCAAACGCAGTGGTATATGTCCTAAGTGCTCCTCCTCATGTTCAACTAAGCGTCATCCATCACTAGAGAAAACTATTGCACTAACGTGTTAATGTTTGCTGTCTTTCAGTCATATGAGTGCAAACTTTGTTATAATGTAGTATAACTACACTGTAAAAAATGAATCATGGGTCTTGTAATTTTCACAAAATAAATTAAGGTGATAATTAAAAATAGTGTGTATATTTTCTTAAGAAAATTATGGTTCAGTGTTGTATAGAAAATATTGAGAACATTTCACTAATAAAACCAAGAGATACATTTCCCTAATTTTTTAAAGGAAATTTAAACAATTTTGAGGCTTGAATTTGGGAACCGATTAAGCTGATAAAATTAAGGAAAAAAAGGCTACCTATTTATTTTAAGAGAATTAGCTCAATTGTGCAGTTTTATTTAGAGACACCATTGTTAGTTCCCAGCATGCTTTGCATATGGCTGGAAATGGAGAGTTAATATTGAAATTAAGTGTTATTTTATGTATTTTTGAGTGAAGGGAAACATCTGTTAATGTTTAATGTTCAGTTATGTTTGACATTTGAAAGAGTTTCTGTTATGTTGAAGTTTTGACCTTTACCACTGTGCAGAAGAGTAGAGCTTATGGTTAAGTTGTGATGGGAATAACTGCATGTACTAATATTATTAAGCATGTTGCTTTGTACAATGAGCAATAACTTTGCTAATGCCAGTCCAGTAACAAGGTTGTTTCTACTTGTGCTGTGCTAGCAGCATACAGTCTATTAATTGTATAACGTTACTCAAAGTCAAATATAAACAGGTAATTTCCATTCACTCTAATTTATACCCCTTTTTAAAGTCAACTTAAAATAAATAAGCACATTTCACTGAATATATTAAATTAATTGTTTCATAGACTAAATAATTTAGGTGATTTTACATGATTTATTCAGGTAGATTGCATTAAAGAAACCAAGCCTTAAAAACTACTTAAAAATATTATGTGTAATATTGTTACCATAATTTTTTTAAGTAAATAGCACATAACATTTTTTACAGTGTATCCATACATTTTTAAGTAGAAATTTGATTTATAATTTAATTGTAAATTAGAGTTTTTCCTTTGCTCTCTGTAGATTGGTGACATTCAGATGAGACCAGTGGAGCAGTTGACATAAGATAAACAGGATCAAGTGCAAATATCAGGGATCAACGTTCACAGACAATCAAAGATCACAGGATACTATTATATAAATAATTGTCAAGACTCTACATTTTGTAAAAACACAAAGCACTGTTCTGTCTCATCAGGTTTACATTTTTATTGTAGTAACTGAAATGATTTGAGAAAATAAGCTGGTGTAGTACAATTTTGATTTTATACAATGTGATGAATACCTTTAGTTGATTTTCTAATAGCTCTTTCTGGTTTTCTTGTAAAATAAAAAAATAAAAAAGTCCCAATATTCAACAGCGAACTACAAGCATGTAATATCAAAGATAGAAAAAAGTCTATTTTATTATATATTTTTTTTCTTTACCTCACAAACCTTTAGAGTTCTTAAAGGCACGATATGTATGATTTTTGGATTAAAATATCAAAAAACCACTAGAACAATGTTATATATTTTGTTGACTTGTGTACTTACATTATCCCAGATGTTTCCAAGAATGTTTAAATCCAGAGAAATAAGCAATTTTAACCAGGACACGGACCGTGTTTAAAGATTCCATATTCTTAGACTTGGTGCTCTCTCTACCTTTCCTTCCCTCCACTGACAAATAGTTTGAGCTGTGTATACTAACAAATGCATCTACCAACATCTCTGCTTTTCCTTTGTTAGTAACGGCATCTTTATCTCCATCACTTAACACAGGATAATTCCACTCCCTTACATCCCCACTCATCTTTTTAATCATCCCCCAAGACTTCTCCTATCTGAGTAGTACTTCCAATTAAACTACAAAACTCCCTCCAATATATCCGCTTTGCTTGCCTAATTGTTCATCTTACAACTGCCTGCGCATGTTTATACTGTATCATGTGCTGGAAATTATGAGTTCTTTTCAATAACTTGAAAGCTTTATTTCTGTTTTTTACTGCTGTTTTACAATTATCGTTCCACCATGGTACTGATTTCCTCCTTTTTATACCTTTACTTTTAGGTATAGTTTCTATTGCTGCTAATAATATTCATTGTTTTACTTCATTATTTAATAACTCTATATCTATATAGTTATCAACTTGACTTAAATATTTATCACTTTCTGCTTGAAACTTTTCCCAATCAGCTTTTTCAAACACCCAATTTCCTCCTCTTCCATCTATTTTTTCCACTACAGAGATATTGACTTTACATATAACCAATCACAAATTGATGCCAAATTATTTGATACCAAAGTAAGATCAAGTACTGATTCCTTTCCTGTCCTAATATCAATCCGTGTCTTATTTCCATCGTTTAGACACACTAATTCTCTTTCTTCCAATACCTCTTCTAATACTAAACCATTATTATCAGTTTTTTCACATCCCCACAATGTGCTGCGTGCATTAAAATCCCCACACCATACAATACTGTTCTCATCCTGTCCCCCTATTTCTATAAATTTGTTCAATTCAAGCTTTTTACATGGATTATAGCAATTTATGATTGATAATTTTGATTTTCCTCCCCAAAGCTCTATTTCCACATATTCTTGCTCACTTCCCAAGCTTATAACTCTATAAGGAATTCCCTGCTTAACAAATGTAACACACCCTCCACCTCCACCCTCATTCCTGTCTTGTCTAATTGCTATATATCCACTTAAAACAAAATCCAAATTAGGCTTTAGCCAAGTTTCTTGGACACATACTACTTCTGGTTTGTCCTCTCTACTGCCTATAAATTGCTTAAAATCTTGCCCATTTGCAATTAGACTTCTCGCATTCCATTGAAGGATTAACATAATTAATATCATCAACCCACCCATGTTGGATCTTGACTTGACTGCACATTAAGCTCATCTCTTACTTCTTCCCACTTTAATCCTACTAGCTTCAAATGATGTACTGCCGCTTTAACTATGATTTGAATCCCTTCAGTTTTAGATTTGATCTCAGATGTTGCATTTATTACCCCCGCTATAAAGGTACTTCTTCTTTTCTTCCCAAATCTTCCTCCATTCTTTATGCTCACCTCCATTTTTTCTTTTATCATACTCAGCATCCTTATCCTGCTTTTTCCCCTTACTTCTCTTGACAGCATCAGCATAAGAAATTTTTTCCTTCACTTTAATTTGTTGTACTTTTTCATTATTTCACATCCCCAGAAGGCAACACTATGATTGCCTCCACAATTGCAGCACTTTGGTTTAACACCTTCTCCACATTTCCCATAATTGTGATCTCCAGCACATCTTCTTTGCTTTTTACATCCCCTTGCCACATGACCAAATTCCTGGCAGTTATAACATCTCATAGGCTTAGTTATGAATTCTCTTATGTTATATTTAATATAACCAAAGTATACCTCTTTAGGAAGGTCCTTACAATCAAATTCAGTCAGAACAGATTCCGTTTCCTTTTTGTCAATTCCTCTTCTCATTCTTTTAGCAGATTTAACAGATCCATTTCTCATCCTCAAATTCTCTACTAGCTCCTTCATACCCACCATAAGAGGGACTCCTGCCATTATTCCTTTACAACTCTCAGCTTTTTTCCCATCCAACTCTTACCACTTTTGCTACTTTAATTTTTCCCACACTGCTCATTCTCTTTGCCTTCTCTATCTGTTTTTCAGAGCTACATCCAATAAGCAAGTTTCAATCTCCCAGTACTCTTGCATATTTTACTTCTCCTATTTGTGACAAACTTAAATATTTTGTCAATAAAATACAGTTATTAACTTTTTCAAATAAAATAATGGCATTTTTAATCATTAAAAATAAACTAATTTGTGAGTTTGACAGCTATACGGCACAGTTAAAACATAAAAATAATTAATAACTTCTGAACATTGACTCTCAGTCATTATTCACCTTTTTCGCATGGTTTCTCAATAGAATTTATAAAAGTATAGAATAGAATAGCATGTTCTAATAGGGGCACCTTGTAACGCAGTGTGACAACATGCCCCACCTGCACAACTGAGATTTAAACCCGGATCGTGTCTTCGGCTGGTTAGATCAGCATTATTATCTCAACTGTTAAATAACAGATATAAGATTAAAATAATATCAGATTTGTCTTATTTTAAATAAACACAAAAAACATAAATGAAAAATAAAAAGTAAGAAATTAACTTTTGCTAAGGTTAAATAAATGTTCAGTGATATCTTCCTAATTTTGGTGCAATTTTTTTCTCTAAATGATGTTGATATGGCAACTAATAAATACACAAAGTTTTGTCATCCTGGCATGTGTGGAAAGTTTTAAACCATGTGTGTTACAACTAACCCCGCGTTAGGTTGTGCCCCGCTCTCCCCTACACCCAAATGGGTCGTTTGCATTAGCCTATTTTATGCGAAATTATAGTAGAATCGGAAGTGCATTGCTATTGGCTAGATTCTCGGGGAGTGTTCGTTTACACAAGGGATTGCAATGATGATTTGCAAACTGGCAGCAGCACTTCTGTAAGAGCTTTGTGAACTTGTAACATGGATCGCTGGAAAGGCAGGGTTGCGCTTGTCACTGGAGCTTCAGTGGGGATCGGAGCTGCGATCGCAAAGTCTCTTGTGCAGCATGGCATGAAGGTGGTCGGATGTGCCAGAAACCTAGAGCAAATTGAGGTAATTATACAGCTATATGAGGAATAAAAGTTTGCCTATGATAGCCTACTGATTGCTGACGAAATAAAACGGCATCGTGTGGAAATTGAAGGTAGTGAAGATGCTAAAGACGATTTATTAAATACTTTGACATATACTTGATATAATTTCTATCAGCATTTAGGCAACTCACTCTCGTGTAATTTAAAATCTGTTTAAAAAGTGCCTACCTCACTTTAGGAAAAATGTCCAAGATTGTTCAATAAGAACAATCAAAATAGTATGGTACAACAGTAGTAATAATGGTTTTGAGCTTTAAAGCCTTAATGAAATAGGCTATGAATCTCAAAAAACGTTTTCCTTTCGCAGACATTGGCAGCAGAATGTGTCAGTAGTGGATTCAGCGGCACTCTGTTCCCGTATAAATGTGATCTGTCTGTAGAAGATGAAGTGTTATCCATGTTCTCCTGGATCAAAGTTCAACATCAGGGCATTGACGTGTGCATTAATAATGCTGGTTTGGCTCTTCCAGAGCCTCTATTGAGTGGCAAAACCAGTGGCTGGAAGACTATGATGGATGTAAGTAACTCGGCAGGAACACAAATAAGCAGGTATTTTTGATCTGCCAACATGAAAGCGTTAGTTCACCCAAAAATTAAAATTCTGTCATTTATTACTCACCCTCATGTCGTTCCAAAACCGTAAGACCTTCGTTCATCTTCGGAACACAAATGAAGATATTTTTGATGAAATCCGAGAGCTCTCTGACTCCTCCATAGACAGCTATGTAATTAACATTTTAAGGCCCAGGAAGGTAGGAAAAACATCGTTAAAATAGTCCATGTGACTCCAGTGGTTCAACCTTAATGTTATGAAGCGACGAGAATATTATTTGTGCGCAAAAACCAAACATAACGGCTTTATTCAACAATTTCTTCTCGTCTGTGTCAGACTTTTACGCTGTTGACGTAGTGTGAACAGTGCAACGCTTCCGAGTTCTACGACAGAACAGCAGCTCACCATTGGCTAGCTCCTGCGTCAGCATTACACGCATGCGTCATGATGCTCACGTGAACACCGTCGGCCAATGGTAAGCCAGCGTTCTGATGTAGAACTTGGAAGCGTTGCACTGTTTACACTACGTCAACAGCGTAAAAGTCTGACACAGACGAGAAGAAATTGTTGAATAAAGTCGTTATTTTTGTTTGTTTTTTGCGATTTCATCAAAAATATCTTAATTTGCGTTCCGAAGATGAACGAACACGAGGGTGAGTAATTAATGACAGAATGGGTCATTGGGTAAACTAACCCTTGAAGAATGTGCATGTGATGTTAATCATTTCCACATGTTCCAATTTTTCAGGTGAATGTCATCGGCCTGTCAGTGTGCACCCGTGAGGCTTACCAGTCCATGAAAGAAAGAAAAGTTGATGATGGCCATTTCATTAATATTAACAGGTACAGTAGAATTTTATTCCTCCTTTTTATACATTTTCATGTTTATGTCTAGGCACCATGGAATTCAGTATCTTAAAATATGTGTTTTAGTATTTGTGGACACCGGGTTATCAACAACGCTGATGCACACTTCTACACTGCCAGCAAATACGCTGTGACTGCTCTCACTGAAGGTCTCCGGCAAGAGTTGCGCGAGGCCAAAACTCACATACGTGCCACAGTAAGATCAACACTTTAGGTAAAATGATTATTGCATTTCCAAAGACTTATTGGCACTAAGATTGCTCTTTCTTTAACAGTGTATATCTCCTGGTTTAGTGGAGACTGAATTTACCTACCGGCTCTTTAGTGAAAACCAAGAAAAAGCTGCTGCTATGTACAAAACTGGAATGGTATAGACAAATTCTCATTCCTTTCTACACATGTAGGTCATCATTTACATGCTTAAATACTTAAATATCATATTTACAGTGCCTGCAAGCAGCTGATATAACCAACGCAGTGGTGTATATCCTAAGTGCTCCTCCTCATGTCCAAGTAAGAATCATCCATCACTATTTTGCAGTTAATGTCTGCTGTCACAATTTTCTGATTATGAGATGAATAAGATATTTTGGTGATGAAATGAGCCTCATGTGACAAAATTGAGAAGAATTAAATCTGTTCTTTATGCTGATACAGAATCAAGTAGCAACAGTAGGAAATTTCCCAGGTAAAATCTTTATTTAATAGCTGTTTTTTTTTTTTTCTTTCTCTGTGTAGATTGGTGACATTGAGATAACGCATGTTGAGCAGTTGATGTAACATGAACAGATAAACAGGATAAAGGCGTCTCTGACACCTTGTTGCAATAATCAAGTACGAAACACTGATCTTCCTCACCTTGAAGTAAAATTTTGTATAATTATAGTTTATTTTACTATTTTATTTACTAATAAATGTAAATTTACTGTTGCAAATGTTGCTAGAAGACAAACATTTTAGAAACTAAATACAGTTGGTTCTGTTTTAATTAAATATTAAAACAATTATCAGTCTTGCAAATTGCAGAATCAGTGTCATTTATTTTGCTTGACATATTGATGAACATTTACAGACAAAGAACCAGTGCTGATGCTTCTTCACAAAATTTACTTTAGCTCTGAATTTACAGCTCAGCAGGGTCACATTGCATCATTGGCTTGTAAGGTATTGACTTAGACACAATGTCTTAATGCATTTTTTAAGAATAAAAATTATTGCGGAATAAGTAAGATTTGTTTAGTTTTACATAGTGAGAAACATTTACAAGTGAACAAATTAATGAATTAATGATGAAAAACAAATCTTTAAAACATTTGCATTCACTTCTGAAGACTTGTGCAGTATTTTATGATACATTTATGATTTCTTTATTTTTTTATTTTGGAGCTTGATTTATTTTAGAGCATCCCTAGCCCGTCTTCATAATATGGAAAAGAACAGCAAATATATTTTTCAAACATTTACCTCTGTTTTATGGGTAAAAAAAATCATAGGAGTTGGAACAACATGAGAGTGAGTAAATGACAGACACTGAAATCAGACATTTTTTTTATTGACAGTGCTATTATATCCATGACTAGACCTGGTTTTTACTTTACAGTTAATTGTATTTTGATTCCTAAAGTGTGTGTGTGAAGAAATAGCTCTTTACTCTTTCTTGGTTTTTCTGCTTTTCTCTGAAATCTAGAGTGACAGCTGTTAAAAGTACTGAAAGTACTGCCAACGTTTATAGCGCCAAGAGCTGAAAACAAAACCGTAATAAATTATTTAACTTGTTGAATATAGTTGAGGTTAGTGAAAGTCTGACACCTTGTTTTCCTTCAAAAACAGTTGTGTAGTATAGTAAAGAAAGGTATTAAAACAAATGTTGCTCTCCAATGTCTTTATGATGAAAATTACAATCATTCAACTGATGTTTGCTCTTGCATCAATTTTAAGACTCTGTTGCTGCTCTTGGTCCAATGTTTCCTCATGCGTGATTGGCATCTCAAGGAAAATTACCTAGCAACCAGAAATGTTCAGTCCAGAGTATGTGTGTGTTAAGGCTGTAAGGGAAGCATGAAGTGCTCATTGTTTTGCCATTAAAGTATTAAAAACGTAAAGCACATTACAAGGATCTTGCTTTAAACCAAAAAGCCACTTTTCATACTATTGATCCCCCCCATCACATTCATTGACCTGTCTCGATGACCTGTCTCGTCTCAGCATGTGGACAGAACGTGCAGTTACTCAGCAAAAGCCTCTTGTTCTCATGGGAACACGGTCCCGCCCTCTTAACCCCATTTCCATGACCATAACAGCATGAAACGCTGTGGAATCAATCATGAATTGTCTTTTATGCTTTGTAAGTGATACTATTGTACTGTTTTTGGAATGTATATTATTTCATAATGCCTACACCCCCTGAATGCTGGATTATTTTTCCATGTCTGGGAACCAGGGAGCTGGTATGAGACTCCACATTGTTTTCATGTGCTTGTTCTGAAACTGCTGAGTACAGCAAGGTCACGGAGGAGGAAGTTGGTGTGATGCAAAATGGTGTGATGTTCTGCTCATGCCATAATATGAATAAATTTGGGTGGTCCCTCATTTGAATAATGGAAATCCCACATTTGGCTCTTTAACCATGTAACCAACTAAAATGTAGTATTTTCATTTTATATATATATATATATGCACATTGACTAACTTTTGTGCTTACCCTGTTGAAACATATATATTTTCAAGAGCACCAACCTTAATAGTTCAGGTCTTAATTAGGAGGTCAGATCCCCCAAACCCCATAATTCACACCCTGATTGAACATAAACCTCTATGTTAAATAATCCTGAATATTTAAAACCAGCTCTTCATATGCATTATTTTAACACTGTGGCTTAAATCACGTACATCTTCCCCTGCATACTTCCGACTGCGATTCTGCAAAGGCCACGCTTTCCAACAAGATCATGTGAGGGTCAGCTGATGGGAGATTTGAGTCCAGTGTTACAATACTCATTTCAAGTGAGGCACCTAAACCAGATTATCCTTTGAGAAGAATGTGACCCTTTCTGCTTAAGTCCACTGGCAAAGGCCTAGGGAGGACAAAGTCTGTGCTAGAACAAAAACCATCATAAATGCACTGCAGGTACATGGCTTGGTTTTTTGGTACAGGAGGGCAAATACTGTAAATAATCAGGTTACCTGGAAGTACACTAAGTACACTATTTATTAAAACATTAAAAACAAAACCCATAGTGTGTAGCAGAGGAATGTTTTCTTAAACAACGATATATGAGAACCACCAGTGCTCTTATTTACTTTATTCAGCAATCATGTCGAGAAACATATGCTTTATAAAATTGATCTGATCTCTCAGTCTACCATCAATGGAGCTATAAAAACAGAGTAGGTAAAAACATGCTGCTTATTAAAACACATTTGCTGCATATCATGTGGCAGCCTAGAAGATAAGGTCACACCATGTGGAGCTTATTGAATTTCACTCCCTCTTAAATTTTCCACGCTTTTCTCGGTTTCCTCGCTCCCTGCTTCTCTTCATTTTGGTGTTCCTAGGTCTGCGGGTTGCCATGGCTGGAGTGTTAGTCAGTAGAAGGGGAAGCATCGACGCTGTATTTATCTCAGGATCCTTCAACTGAAACGCAGTGTCCTTTTCGATCAGGGTGGGGAGGGGTGTTGTGTCTGTAACGTCAGGCAAAACGGCTTCATAGCAGATTTTGATTACACGCCTACCTTTGTTCCTTCTTCCCTTGGTGTCCTTCAAACTTTGTTGTCCGTTTTTCGTTGGGTTTTCAAGTCGGTCCAACCCCAGTCTCTCTAGCATGTCAGTTGGCCCGACAGTTGCAGAACTTGTGAACAATAGAGGAACCTGAGAGCTGTAAACATGAGGGGATTCTTCTGTCGAGGAAGCAATGATTTTCCTCATTCTTTTTCTTCCTTCTCTCTGCCTCGAACTTGGCCTTCTGGTTCTAACAATAGCTGTTTTTTGTGTAGTGACTACAGGTCCCTTTTCTTCTGTGTACTGTGTACTTTGCATCACCTCCTCTCTTACAGTGGGACTTCTGGTTGTTGGCGTTGCCAGGCTGACGCCTTCGGTCGGACTTCTTGAGAACGTTTCTTTCTTGAAATGAGGTTGGGTGACTTCTGTGGAAAGATTGTTTTTTCTTTGCTTTTTCTTCCCGTCTCTTTGTCTGAGCCTCGCTCTGGTCTTATCACGGACAGCTAGAGTAATGTGAGCTGTAGGTGAGGAAGAGGCTAAGTCTGTGTCGTTTGCTTGTCTGTGCTCTAGAATCTCTGGCTCTTTATCTGTTTCTATTGAAGTGGTAATGCTAACAACATCCTGATTATCATTCATTGTCCTCTGAGGATCATCTCTCATCATCTTATTAGAAAGCGGCCTGTTTCCTACAGAGTCTAGCTCAGTGTTCATGAAATTGTTTTCTTTAATGTTAAACCGATTCATCTTCGCTGATTCCTCCGCAAAGTTGTTCTTACCCATGACCTCCTCTGTTTGACCGGTCGGCGGCACGCCTTCATCGGCCTTTAACACGGCGTCAAGTTTTTTATTCTTCTTCCTGCCTTTACCCTTCCCTCTTTTCTTCTTGTTCTCCTTTTTCTTTTTGCTGGAATTTTTCTTCCTCTTCTTCTCTGACGTCTGAGTTTCTCCTTTACCCGTGTCTGTGGACGAGCTTTGCGAGGTGGAAACTGTGGCGAGGACTTTGATGAAATCCTCTGCAGCTGTCACCACATTTGTAAGCGAGGGCTCCTCAGGAGCGGCGGTCTTTGATTCAGAGAATGTCGACTGTGTTGTACTTTCAGTCTTGTTCTGCTTTTCTTTGTCTGACTGTTTCTCCTTAGGAGGAGCGATAGTCAATACGTCAATGACATCAATCCCCCCGAAATCATAAGGGATTGATTCTTTAATCACTGCAACGGGGACTCTGTCATACTTTTTACACCTTTATGATGGAGAAAAGAGTAAAATTTGCATTAATTAGGCTACTGTAGAATACACCAGAGCATAAAGAAGAATTTAGAAAATTCCATAGAATTTGGTACTTACACTCCATACCAGTGACGCTCAACACACTGTTCTTCAAATGAAAACTCAAAGCAAGGCACTTCGATCACATTAAAGAAGGCCTGTCCGACCACTCGGGATGAAGTGTCATTTACAAGTCTCAGGCATTCCTTTAAGCTGTAAGAAGCACACATATATATATATATATATATATATATATATATATGGAGATGATTTCAAAATGTTTGAGTATTTTCACAAAGATAATGCAGCTGTAAATCTCACATCAGTTAAAACAAAACTTTCATTGAGAAACATGCAAAAAAAAAAGTGGTAATCTGGTTTCTACCTGATCTAACCCTTAAAGTTTTGCTGGTGTAACCTACAGTAATGTATAATATGTTGATTGTAATATATATTTTTGACGTTGAATAACATTAAAGAGATAGAATTTTTTGGGTGAACTATCATAATTTAATCACCCACAAGTTGTTCCAAACCGGTATGAATTTATTTCTTCTGCTGAACACAAAAGAAGATATTTTGAAGAAAGTCGGTTGCCAAACAGTTGATGGACCCCATTGACTTCCATAGTATGGAACTGTTTGGTCACACATATTCTTCAAAATATCTTCTTTTGTGTTCAGCAGAAGAAATAAATTCATACAGCTTTAGAACAACTTGAGGATGAGTAAATGATGACAGAATTTTCATTTATGGGTGAACTATCCCTTTAAGTTAATTTAACTTATTTGTGGTTTAAACTGTTTTAACATCTCCACATTAAGCACATTTTAGCTTAACATTTCTTTCACTGTAGGTAGTAATATCATCAAGATTTTAGGTTAAAAATAATATTTTTTTTGCATAAGTGTCAGTTTTTTTCCATCATTTTAATCACCTTTTAGCCTTACCATTAAATAGTGTCTCAATTAATATGGCGTCATAAAAACAACATGTAGGCAATAGTAAGACTTTTTTCTTTTTAAAAAATGTTTAAAGTAGTTTTAAATGAAGTATAGCATGCATGCAGCAGGACAGTGCTGTCAGCTATCAAACTTGCATATCTGAACCAGAATAAACTTACGCATTGTCGCAGTCGCAGTGGCTGAGGGAGTGCCATTTAAAGTTGGTGTATCCATAGTTGGAGGAGAATGCATGGATGATGTATGGGCAGTGATCGTGAACGCGGCAACATTTGTCGGTCTCTTCGAATTCGCCTGGGGTGGGAAATCATGCACTATTACAAAAACTCCTGCTACAGTCAAAAAAATTAAAATGAATACTCAAGAAAGTGAATTAAAATCAACTCACCTAACTGATCATAATGATCTGCGATGTTTCCTGCACCGCACCAAAGTGTCCCGGGATAAGTGAAGCCTCGCTTGGTTCGCTTCTTTTTATTGTTCGCTGCATCAGAGTTCGGCTCTTGTTTTGCTTTCGCGATCACGTTTCTGTCACCTTTTGATTTCAACTTGTTACAGTTCGCCTTCGCCTCGGACACCCCAGTCAAACTCATCTTCAAACCAGAGCTCATTTGGTTTCTTAGACCGAGTCTGCAAACATGCATGAAGGATTTAACTTGCATTTCGTTTTGGATTACAGAGCAGTCGACCAGGCTGCCCTCGGAGTCATGCACAGAGCGAACCTCTTCAGCTCCGTCGGTAACCTGATGGAGGTGATACTCTCCTACAACTGAACTTTTGGCGCAAAGAGTGTTGTTGAGCATGTAAAAGAGCTCTTTGCTCTCTTTTTCGGCATCTAAAGCTTGGCTTAAGAATTCGCCTTTAACAAAGTTCCTGTCTAGATAAGACAGAAACACGAAAAACACGGACCACATCGCGGCGGGCGGCACTTTCAGCACCACGGAGTCTCAGACAGCACCGCAGCCTCTCCTTGTTCGGCGAGTACCGGCTTCTTTCACAGTCTGTCTTGGGTATTAATATATTGCCCGTCAATAATGGGAGGGGTCTGTCATTTAATTAACCCTTTCCTCCTCCAATGAACTTGAATAGCCTACGCTATGTGCATCTGTTTCCTCCTCCTTTCCTCTCTGTGGCAAGTGAACGATGTTCAATGATTGCCCATTTTTTATGCAAAAACCTTTTATATTTGCAAAAGGCAAATTCGTATTTCTCTTATTTGCGAGAGGGAAATGTTGCAAAGCAAAAAAGCAACGATCAAAAAGGTGTTTCTTTTTAAAGTAAGTCGATGCTTTGTTGAAACCACGTATTGTACGTATCTTATTATTATTCATTCAGTTATCCTATAGGACAACAGAAAGCTAACATTTCAATTGCAAGCATAAAACAATACACAAAACATAAGAATTATTTAAAGGAAATTTAGGCATGAACTCTACAAAGAAATTCCAAACAAGACTTAGGATGTTGTGTTTACAGTATATATAGGCTATACAGTGTATATACTGTATATGTTGTGTTTACAGTATGCTTTATATATATATATGTGTGTGTGTGTGTGTGTGTATGTGTATGTATATATATATATATATATATATCCTACTGTAAACACAACATATATACTGTATGTATATATATACACACACACAAACGTTTTTTAAGATAATTGAGTGTAGGGCCTACTATAGGCACGGAAACATTTAAACATATTGACAGAATAAATAGGCTATAGCCTATTTAAATAATTTTTGATCTCCTGAAACTCATTGATCACAGAGGTACCAACTTCACATCACATTTACATATACAGTAGTGCATAGCCTATTTTTAAATTAAATGCAAAAATATTTTTAATGCAGATTCTTTTTTAATTAACCCGTTTTTGTTGTGTGCACGAGCATCGTAATATGTAATCCCAATGAATGTAGGGTGTAATGGATATCTGTGTTTTGACCGCAAGTAACCCCATCTCTCCCCACACCTCGAGATTTACTTTGGTGACGCAGTAAGGAGGAGGTTCCTTTGGCGCTTTCCATAGTAACAAGAGATGGGGTGATTCTTCCGACCCAACGAGATTGGGCATTCTAGTTTCACAAAAGGAATGGGTAGTGACCTAATTTGGAACAGTGGGTTTTTTCAATGCAGACCAATGAAGATCTCCATGCAGTTACTGAACATCAGTCAGTCTTTTCCTATGGTTACATAATTCTTAACTTTGGGACTTTAACAGTCGCAGGCGCCAGCAAAGTGAAAGAAAGAGTAATTTTAGAAGAGAATGCACGTTTGTCCATACGCAGGCTAAATATATTTGCAATTATACACGGCTGCTGCGATCAAGCAATTAAATATTTAGTTTTCCAGTGCTGTCTTTGTTTACTTAAAAAATAAAATAAAAGGAAAAGAAAAGAACAAACAAAGATAAGATTAAAATTCTCTAGGCAATGAGATTGAATTTTAGTCTATAGTAGCTAATTGGTGGAACATTGTTGAAAGAGGTTCAAACAACGAACTAAGAAAATAATTGAAAAAAAAATGAGGAATTTTGTATGTGCAAGTCCAAATGCAAAATATTTATGGTCGGCTTTCAAATAGCCCCCACAGAGTCCAACAGTGGGCTTTGGCAAGGAAATCGGATTGGTGGGGGTGGAAACAAATGATGTGAAATCACCAGAGGCAACATGCGACGTTGTTGGGAAATCCGCACGATGTATTATTAATTTAATGCTCATTAAAAAAATTTGCCAGGATATTAATCACTGCGTGTTTCACATACCTGACGAATTGCTATTTCATCAAAACTCACTGTGCAATTTAGAAACGCCACCTTTTCTTTAAAATGTTTACGATCCAGTTCTTGGAGCATAAATCTAAAAATATGCCGGTTCAAGTATGAAAACACCATATAGGCCTATATGAAATCAATTCGACCACTGCTCAATCAAGAGGACATGAGAAATCTCTGCAGAAAATCGTTTAAAGACCATAAGAATCAATTGCATACAATAGTCCATAAGTATGGAGTCAAAATAATGCCACATAGATTTGCAAAAGAATAAAGTATTGCAAAAGAAAATAAAGTTTTGCAAACAAAAATAAAGAATTGCAAAATAAAAATAAAGTATTGAGAGAAGAAAATAAGTTTTGCAAAAGAAAAAAAGTACTGAGAGAAAAAAATAAGTTTCGCAAAAAAAAATAAAGAATTGTAAAATAAATATAAAGTATTGAGAGAAAAAAATAAGTTTTGCAAATAAAAAAATAAAGAATTGCAAAAGGAAAATAACGTGGTTTCATTTGCAACGCTCCTTTTATTCTGCGTTTCAGTCAAGTGAGTTTGCGATACTGTTTCCCCTTTCCGCTTCACTTTTCTGTGCGTTTCACTTCATGGCACTGTTTTGACATGGGGGTGGAGTCAAGAAACTGGGGCGTGTTCAGCGGACATGGTCACGCCTCCCTCCGAGTGACATCATCTGCTGGAGACGCAGATCAGCACAGATGAAGGCACCATGGCTGAGAGGCATGCGGGTGGATCGTTTCCTTGTACTCACACTTTTACTAGCATTAAAACAAGCATGGTTTTGTTTTGTTACGACTAAATGTGTATTAAAAGAGTTTGCTTAAGTTAGAGATCATGTTAAAGTGGTGTTTATTATTAGCCGTGGACTACTGGCCAACGTAATCTGTCTGAAAATAGCCAGCATCTGATGTTTATTTCTCTCAGTCTCAGTGTGCACACTTTTATAGCATTTAAATGTTTATAACGTTAGTTTTATTTTGTTAACTAAATGTGTATTACCAGCATTTGCTTAAACCTGTTAACCTGTTAATTTCAAAGTTACTGCTAGTTTTAATTTGTAGATAGAATGTAATTAACTTGACAGAGTATACATCATTAAAAAGGTCTAAGACTCATGCTTAAATTTTTGAGTTCTGTTACCTTTAAAATTAAATATGATCATTAAAGTCCCCGTGAACCGGAAGTAGCCCTGAGTTTTCTTCAGTACTGTGACGTATTTCCAAGTGAAACGGATATTGAACAGAGGGCAGGGTTTTACTTCAGCGCTCCCCCTCTCCATCGCTCGCTTATAGCAGACTAACTGTTGGTTACGGATATTCAAACCCAAGCCGTCAAACTGACGTCATCTGAGAAGGAACGCCGTTACTTTTCAGATTTTGATTAAAGATTACCGTGACAAACTATTTTTTTGTGTGTATTAACTTGCACGGATTAATTGTTCACCACAAGACTAGTAATATGCGCTAACAAAATACATAGGGTCAATTTTGATTTCATGACGACTTTAAAAGCCTTCCTTCCGCTGGAGAAAATATAGTCCCTGACTCCATTAGATGGCGGCAAAGACTGTCTTAATGAGTGAGTCACTCAGTAGCGAAGACTTTTATATTGAACTTCCTGTGAACAACAGCTATTGACCAATCAGAATCAAGGAGTGGAACTAACCGTTTTCAAAAAAGACAAAAGAATATTAGAGCCATATCCCATCCAGAGAGTTGTGCATGTGTGCACAGAAGGGATTGATATTAAACGGGACAGTGTGGACAATGATATTATTTATAAAATTAAACAAACAAAAAACAAACAACAGTAGCTATAAAAGTGTGCACGCATTCTGAGCGAAATTAACAGCAGATGGATTTTTCAGACAGTTTACATTAGCAAGTATAGCCTCAAAGACTAAAAACCACATTAACTGATCTCTAACTTTTTTAACTTAAGCAAACGCTGGTAATACACATTTAATTAACAAAACCAAACATTTAAATGCTATAAAAGTGTGCACACTGAGACTGAGAGAAATAAACAGCAGATGCTGGCTATTTTCAGACAGATTACGTTGGCCAGTAGTCCACGGCTAATAATAAACACCACTTTAGCATGATCTCTAACTTAAGCAAACTCTTTTAATACACATTTAGTCGTAACAAAAAAAAAACCATGCTTGTTTTAATGCTAGTAAAAGTGTGAGTACAAGGAAACGATCCACCCGCATGCCTCTCAGCCATGGTGCCTTCATCTGTGCTGATCTGCGTCTCGAGCAGATGATGTCACTCGGAGGGAGGCGTGACCATGTCCGCTGACACGCCCCAGTTTCTTGACAAAAGTTTCTTGTCAGTTTTGACAGTTTCTTGTCAAAACAGTGCCATGAAGTGAAACAAAGGGGAAACAGTATCGCAAACTCACTTGACTGAAACGCAGAATAAAAGGAGCGTTGCAAATTAAACCACTTTATTTTCCTATAAGCTAGTCCTGCAAAATGAGGTTCAATTCATTGGAATCAAGCGGCTCCTGGCACCTTTCACAAGATGCTTATAGCCGTCTGATTATAGGCTATTGCTTATGGTTTTCACAGTTTTTAAACAACCCACCAATATCGAAACCATTAAATCTTGTAATAAGTTCATTGCACTTTTTCAAACACTTTAAATTTACACAAGGGAACTTATAAACAAGCCGAGATTCTTAGATACATCTCGTATGTTGGAAATGATAAAAATAATAATATTGAATTCGATCTGGAAAAACTATCTTGATGTTTTAGCTTTCCCCGTACAAAAATGCACATTATAACAACAGCGACACTACTGTTACATCAATATTAGCAGTCAATAAAATAAAGGGCTGTTACAAAAAAGTCCCATTAAATAGGCCTGCTTTTGTGAATAACAGTTCATTGATTATTTGTAAGCCAATATATCCCACAGTCAGACAGACTGGCTATTTCGTGCTTATCTTCACTCCTACAAATTTTGCAAATTTTCTCATCACCTCATTATTAGGCTACTAAAATGGTGAATGTCTATATAATCTATGTAGGCCTATTAAACGGAGTAAATACAAACAATGCCCAGTGCCTAAATGAATCTGGTTTGTAGCTAATGGATTACTCTGGAAGAGACATGCAAACGCCCCCTTTAGACTAGTTGAACATGACACCAAATTGGCTCCATGCTGTTACCAGGGTGAGTTTTCAGAAGTGTAGTGGTCTTTCCAGAATGGATGTTTTAGCAGTTCCCCAAAAGAGAGAAGGCGGCTGGTACTTGTCTCTTATGGCACCAAACACAAAGGGGCCAAAGTTTGCATGGCTTGATCCATCAAGACTCTATTGCAATTCACAGGTAAACAATTGCTCCTGTTACATGCAAAACCTATAGTGTACAATGTAGCCTACTTTACTGAATAACCTAGCTTTGAAACTGTATCTTGAAGTCTGGAAGGTAAAACATTGCTAGAATGTTATTGACAGCCATGGGCTTTATAGTTTAAAGTCTCTGATCTCTGTTTTCTGTTACTCCTGGCTGATCCAGGCACTGTCAGATTGTGTAAAAGATCTTCTCAAACCATTCCAGAATGAGACTATTGACCTGGTGGCTGGAATAGATGCCATGGGCTTCATCCTCGGTATAAAACTTTCTCTTTTGTAGCTTGTGTGGGGTATATTTTTAGCTCAGTTCACATGTTGTAGGAAAAGTAAATATAACTCCTGGGCAAATAGGCTAAATATAGAGTGGGACATACTTCACAGCCCATCTGTAAAGCCTGGCTTAGTGAAATGTATATACTAGCCAATCGCTAGTTTGAGATCAATGAATATAACTGAAAAATAGTTTAGTTTTATTTTTACTTTCTCCTCCAATTTTAGGGTCAGCTGTGGCCATGACTTTAGGAAAAGGATTTTTGGCCATTCGAAAAGCAGGACACTTATGTGTTCAAACTTGCACTCAGGACTACAGCGACTACTCTGGACGAGAGAAACTCATGGAAGTGCGTGTTGATGTTTTAAAACCAGGTACTGATGTACGTAAACTCGTATATTGTCATTATAATGCCACTCTTAAAAAATAAAGATCCTAAATAGGGGAGTTTCGCAGCAATGCCAAGGAAGAACCATTTTTAGTTCCCCAAAGAACCTTTCAGTGAACAGTTCTTAAAAAAAAACATTTTTCTTAGTTTGAAGACCATTTTAATAATTTAAATAACCTTTTTCCACTATAAAGAACCTTAAGTGGTTCCATGGATGTTAAAGGTTCTTCATTGAACCATCAATGCCAATAAAGAACCTTTACTTTCAAGACTAGTTGATAATGTTGTTGAAGGCCACATGGAAACGGAAAAATCTAATTAGATATCTTTTTACTATCACTATAAAAAAAGCTGCTGCCTTAAATTTTTAAGTACCATCAACTTGGATGTTTAAGTCATTGCAACTTAAATTGCATTAAACTGACAAAAAAAAAAGTTGAATCTTGTATAACTTATAAAAAAAAAAGGTGAAAACTGCTTAACTTATTTTGATGAGTTAAACCAATGTAAAAACAAATGTTGTCATAACTTATTGACCATATCATTTTTTACAGTGGGATGTACCGATATTAAAATTACGATAACCGATAATTATTTGTATTTGAAAGCCGATAACTGATATATTATCCGATAAATCTAAATCCAAATTTATATATAATTCTGATTACAAAAACAAAAGTCTCACCATTAAAAGCCATGACCCAAGCACACAATTATAATGTTCTCATTATAATTTTATGTAGCCTATATGACAGACTTCTGCTGCGCTTAACCGTATTTTCCTTTTTGAAGTGATTTCAATCATATTTCAAGCAATTCAAAACCATCATGGCGAAGAGTGCGCATCTGAAGTGTCTCAGCTGAAGGAAATAATTAGTTTTAATATATCGGCTAAATTTTTTTATCGGGCCGATAATGATAATATTAAAAATAAACATATCGGCCGATACCGATATGGTGGCTGATATATCGTGCATCCCTACTTTTTACATATAATGTTTGCAGTGTTTTATAAATTATCTATCAGCTCTGCTGTCCTATTTTACTATATAATCCCACTGTACTACATAACTGTGTTTTTCCATTAATGACATCAAGTAACAGCAAAATGGAAATTCTGAGCTGTGTTATGATGTACTTCAGGTTTACGGGTTCTTATAGTAGACCAGTGGATTGAGACTGGAGGAACTATGAGAGCAGCTATCAAACTGGTGGAGAATCAAGGAGCTACTGTTGTAGGTAAGCATAAAACACCTAATGCAATGAAAGCAAAGAAATGTTTTGAGACATGATGAACATATCCACTGCTCCTCTCCACCCAAAACCTATTTGATATTGATTCTCCCTTTTAGGACACTATCAAAATAAATAATGTAACTGAAGTTCGACTGGTGAGAGTTTATTGACATTCTTGTTACATTAGTTGCTGCATGCAAGAAACAACACAAATGATTTGGACAGCTGCTTTCTGTGAGAGGGTGTAAAGGCTCCCGCTGTCGAATGAATAGCTGGGATCACTTATCAGTAGTCTTGATTAACTTGCTAAAATGAGTGCTATTATTTCTCTGTTCTTTGTAGGCATTGCTGCTGTGGCCATTGAAAACAGTGAGGGAGGAAAATGGCTTAAGGAAAACTATAAATATTCCCACTGCATTCCAAATGAGCTGCAATCTCAGATAGACAGTCAATACCTGGAGTCTTTTAAAAACGTCAGTGGTTAAATACTTAGATACAGGAAAATAGATATTCACGCAAACAATTCAGAGGTTGTGACATGCAGTTTTGTATGTGGAGATGTATGGATTGTGTGAGGACTGATCTTTCTATGCTTAAAGGGATAGTTCACCCAAAAATTCCAAACCTGTTTCTTTCTTCTGTTGAACACAAAAATTCAACAAAAATGTTTGGTAACCAGACAGCTGACGGTGACTTCCATAGTTTTTTTTTCCTTACTATGGAAGTCAATGGCTGCTGTCTACTGTATGGTTACAAACATTCTTCCAAATATCTTCTTTTGTGTTCAACAGAAGAAAGAAACTCATACAGGTTTAGAACAACATGAAGGTGAGTAAATGATGGTAGAATTTAAATTTTTGAGTGAACTATTCCTTTAAATGGATTTGATCCATTACACACTTATTGGTCATCATAAACAGTCTGACGTCTGTAGTTGTTACACAAAATTACCAATAGAGGTCACTATCAGATTGTAACTTTATTACTAACTTAAAAATGGTAAAAATCAATAATGATTAATTTAATGTAAATGAAACATTAATCAAACAGCATTAATACAGGATTTTTGGAGGTTTTATGAAGATAAATGTAAGACATTTTAAAGTCCTTTTTAAAACCAATTAAAAAAAATGTAAGGAATAAATTGAAGGGAAAACAATGTCAATATGTTCACTAAATGTAATTTTCAAAGGAGAAACACAATGAGTTGTATTAACAAAAGCATAACATTTTGTTTAATTTTTTAAGACTTTTACATGTGTCTTGATATTTGTATTGGAAACAGGACAGAAATACTGAGGAAGATATTCATTTTTTGCCATGCATGCAACATTTAATGCCATGACTATAAATTTAAGACCTAAATAAGGCTTTCATTTTTGTAAGCGTGAATTAAGAAAGAAACCCTGTAATATGACAATACTGTTAATATTAGGACTTTTGGGGAAAAAAACTTTTATTTCTTGTGAGTATTTTTAAAATAAATAAACAGCTCATTTTAAAAAAAAAAAAAGGAAAAGCACTTTATTTAGAATAAAAATGTCAATCACAAAAAACTATGTATACATGTCCTAATACTTATAAAGTCTTTACAGCAAAATTCATTTTGAAGCTATATGAAGGAATTCCTATATAACTTCATGACAAATTACCCTTTTAATAAACAGGATTTTTGATATAAAAAAATACAATTATCACTGTTTATTGCTTTTTGTGCAACTCATGCATGATCCTCTTGTGTACCTTTTAAAATCACTGCTGACTGTAAACTGAGCAAAAATGTAATAAAATGAAATAAAAAATGTATTTGTAATCAACACAATATAATAATCACTGATAACTATTATGCATAAATTGTGCATAGAAGTCTTGGGAATACCGAATACCGTTTTGCCACAAAAAATGCAAACCTCAAGTTGTCCAACAAAGGAATGTTTTCTTTTATCCAGCAGATATTCAGTTACACCCTATGAATAATAAACCACACTGCTCTCTGGACAGACCTTTGGTTGAAATATTGTCCAGTCCACTTTTTATATTCTCCCTATGTACGTACATGTACATTTGCATGTATGTTTTGCTTTGGTACCATTATATGTTGGTGCAAACGTTTGCATTTTTACAATGCCAGTCTTTACTGACAACAGTTAGACTGTTTCTTCTTGGAAGTTGCATACAGGTTATTTGAGTTGCTGTTGATTTCTGTGTGGATAAAAAAAAGTTTACATGTTTAATTTAAATGCAAAGTCAATATCCATAATATGGAAGTAAAATAATGCCAAATGTTTTTGAAACAAAAAAGCTTGTTGAACTGCACTACTTGAAAAAATATGCATTGCATTTACCATGCTTGCATTTTAATGCATTGTATTTTTAGGGCTTGCATTTTTATGGCCAGAAATTCAACATGGTTGTATATTTAAGATGTGAATATTTCAATTCAAAAGATTTCACACACATTTTCATTATTAAAAATTCAATAATCCATATTCACCTCTCAGATTTCACTTCCAAAATATTCATTCTGTTTAAAAATATAACCTATAATATTCGATTAATTTTCGGTCAATTTTATTTAGCTTTACAAATTCGCTTCCACAAATTCAGTGGTTCAAATTCGACAGAAAATTCAACAGTTCGCATCCGGGAACTAAAGGAATAGCAGTAGATTACCGAGCATAATCTCCATCTGCTGTTAGTCGACCTCACCAGCAGGTGGTGCAAGCGGCTGTTGACGAAGACCAGAGCAAGGGGTAGAGAGAGTCATTCATTCATTAAATGGATTTACAGAAATGGAGCAAGCGATACCTATTTGTGATGATTATCAGTATATATATGGAAAAGCTGATAAAGACACAAAGGAAGTGTTTACATTTAAGTCTTCAAGGTTACTTTTGTACATGTAAGCAGCTTTCTCTACCGCACATCGATAGTCGCACATTTAGGGACCGTCTCTAAAGTTACATATGACATGATGTGTATACACGTTTCTAACTTCACTAGCATTTAAAGAGAATGACTTACAGTTATATAACCAACTGTAAAGTGTTCATGTAGGTGTCATGATGAAGACCTTTTACATTCTTGAAATTAAAGAAATTAGAAACGTGTATACACGTCGTATGTAACATTAGATACGGTCCCTAAATGTGCGACTATCGTCCAATGTCATTGTCAAGCCAACTTTATGCCAGTATCACTGGGAAACGCTTAGCGTGAAACTTTGTGCGTTATGTTCATATTCTGAGTCCACCTGCTGGGCTGTAGCCTGGCTATATAGTATAGCCTACATCTCCAATAAGGTGCGAGTTTGGTCTTTTATATCATTGTATTAAGCTACATTAAGCGTCCCGATGGCAGGGGAGTCCTGGAGTATGACGTATTGAGGGAACCCCCAGTACTGCAGCACAGCTGCGATATAAAGTTAAGGAAACTAAACAACCGAGAGAAATATATGTCTACCTCAGATGTAACGTTTGATCTGTATGTCAGCATCGGGGAATAACATTAATCTTGTTCACGGTAGAGAAAGCTGCTTACATGTACAAAAGTAACCGTGAAGACTTAAATGTAAATCGGCTTTTCCATATATATATATATATATATATATATATATATATTGGCCCTGATAATTATCACAAATATGTATCACTTGCTCCATTTCTGTAAATCCATTTAATGAATGAATGACTCTCTCTACATGTTGCTCTGGTCTTCGTCAACAGCCGCTTGCACCACCTGCTGGTGAGGTCGACTAACAGCAGATGGAGATTATGCTCGGTAATCTACTGCTATTCCTGCAGTTTCCGGATGTGAACACTGAATTTGTGGAAGCGAATTTGTAAAGCGAAATAAAATGGACCGAAAAATTGCCTGTCGAATATTATAGGTTGTATTTTTAAACAAAATGAATATTTTGGAAGTGAAATCTGAGAGGTGAATATGGATTATTGAATTTTTAATAATGAAAATGTGAAATGTTTTGAATTGAAATATTCACATCTTAAACATACAACCATGTTGAATTTCAGCCCATAAAAATGCAACCCCTAAAAATACAATGCATTAAAATGCAAGCATGGTAAATGCAATGCATATTTTTTCAAGTAGTGCAATTCAACAAGCTTTTTTTTTTCCAAAAACATTTGGCATTATTTTACTTCCATACGATTATATGTACTATTCATCAGTCCATGTTGTTCTACAGAAAATCATTGTTTCATAGACTTTTATAGAAATGTAATAACTTTTTCTTCCTCTGAAATGGCAGTCTGTAATGAATTCAGGCCACTCAGGTAAGGAACCAATAATGTAATTGCCAACTTTTCATGATGCAGTCAAATTCCATGGATATAATAATGTCCTTAATGTACTTACGGACAACTTCCCCAATACGTCTGGATCCACTTTTCTCCAGTTCTGCCAGTACATTGGCCTCAAATGTTAAAGATGCCACTCTGAAGAAAAACTCTCCCACATTCTCCCCTACAGTCACAAAAACAGTAATTAAACGACATAAACAGTAGCAACATTTATCTAAGGTTTCCCAAATACTTTATACGACTTTGTAATACATACAGTAAAAACTGCAAAATTGAAACTAGTAATGTCTCTAGTTAAGAACTCACCAGACAAAGCGGACAAAGCCCAGTACTCTGCTTTCATCTGATCTGCCAGTTTAATGGCATCCTGCTCAATTAGTGTATACTGTGCAGGAGACTGCAGGAAAGTTATATTGGTTTGACATAAATGTACACATATTGTATTATCCATGGCCTTGAACTTAATTTTAAAAAAGTTACATATTTGGCTCCATAAATACAGTGCCCTCCACTAATATTGGCACCCTTGGTAAATATGAGCAAAGAAGACTATGAAAATAAATCTGCATTGTTTATCCTTTTGAGCTTTCGTTAAAAAAACTCACAAAATGCTAACCTTTCATTTAAGTAAAACAATTGAAAGTGGGAGGAAACTCACATTATTAAATAAATGTTTTTCTCCAATGTATGCTGGCCACAATTGTTGGCACCCCTAGAAATTCTTATGATCAAAATATCTCTGAAGTATATTCCCATTCATATTTATGTTTTAACACACCAGGGTGACCAGGAGCATGAAATTGCCCAGCCATGACTGTTCCTGTTACACAGGAGTATAAATATGAGGAAACACAAAGGCCAAATTCCCTTAATAAAACCAAAGAATGTAGTTCTGATGTGCAGCAAAAGATTGTTGAGCTTCACAAAATAGAAAGTGGATGTAAGAAAATAGCTAAAGCATTGAAAATCCCCATTTCCACCATCAGGGCAATAATGAAGAAGTTCCAATCAACTAAAGATGTTCCAAATCTGCCTGGAAGAGGACGTGTGTCTATATCGTCCTAATGCACGGTGAGGAGGAGCGTTTGAGTGGACAAAGACTAAGAGATTAGTTGAGTCTTGGGTCAGAAAGCCTAAAAAATGTATCAAACAGCACCTACATCACCACAAGTTGTTTGGGAGGGTTTCACGAAAAATCCTCCTCGCTCATCCAAAACTGATGACCCCTGGTTGGGTCGCCCAGGTGAGGGTGTCTGATGATCAAGAAGACCCGAAACACCCTATGAACCTAGGTTCATCACTGAGGATACGTCCAAGCCGCACCATCTAGATGTAGTTGGTGTTTCTTCAAACTAGCAAACTCCAGCATATTCAGTTGTCAGACACAACTGGAACTTCAAAAGGGACCTGGTTCTATGGTAAGCCCCACCAGATGGGTTTGGTGCAAACAGGGATAAAAAGTACCCCATGCCCATGGTTAAATATACTGCTGGATCTTTAATGTTGTGGGCCTATTTTTTTGCTGGAGGTCCTGCTAAACATCTTGTTCAGATACAAGGTATCATGGATTCTAGCAAATACCAACAGATAAAAAAATCAAAACCTGACGGCCTCTGCTAGAAATCTTATAATGGGCCGTGGTTGGATCTTCCATCAGGACAGTGATCCAAAACAAACATCAAAATCAACACACAAATGTGTCACTGAACACAAAATGAAGCTTCTGCCATGACCATCCCAGTCCCCTGACCTGAACCCTATAGAAAATGAGTGGGGTGAACTGAAGAGAAGAAGCACCAACATGGATCTGGGAATCTGAAGGATCTGGAGAGATTCTGTATGAAGGAATGGTCTCTGATCTCTTGTGTTCTCCAAACTCATCAGGCATTATAGAAGAAGACTCAGAGCTGTTATCTTGGGAAAAGGACATTGCAATAATTGGGTGCTAATAATTGTGGCCCACGTGTTTGAGAAAAACATTTATTTCATAATGTGAGTTTCCCCCCACTTTCAATTGTTTTACTCCAATGAAAGGTTAGAATTTTGTGGATTTTTTGAATGAGAGATCAAAAGGATAAACAATGCAGATTTATTTTCACAGCCGCCTTTGCTCATATTTACCAAGGGTTCCAATATTAGTGGAGGGCACTGTATATTTTTTATATTAATGAATTATAAAATAATATAATGTTGATATAAAATTAAAATGGTCACTCACACTCAGATCTTTCTTTGTGCCAACCAAGAAAAGTAATACATTTGTAGGATCATTCTCTTTCATTGCGTCCTCCAGCCATTGCCTTTAGAAGAAGATGATACATTTCAATGTGTGAAGCATGCAGTGTATTTGTTTAAGTCTCCATGAGACGGAAATTGCAATCGTCTTTACTTCTCTATTGTGATGTATATCCAAGTGATATGGCATCTTGAACTAGAAAAATGTAAAGAGGGACTTGATTTTGTCCTTTGGGCATTGATTGGATCGTGGTCGTTTGCTAATTGCTGTGATTTCATATGAGTGACAGATTGAGGTGAGGGATTCATTGCTGAAATTACTTAAGCTGGACAATGCCTTTCTTCTAAAGCTGCTGTACAGCCGAAACAATCTTTTTGCATTATTTTCCTGTTATCACTGTAAAGCTGCTTTGAAACAATCTGTATTGTGAAAAGCCCTATATAAATAAAGGTGACTTGACTTGACTTGAGGGATTATTGCTCAGCAAATATTGTTGCGAGGGGGATGATACGTTAATGAAAGCATATGATTTTTTTTTTTTAAATACTGATGCACATGGATCAATATTTATAATCAAAACTGCATTTTTGCAAAAAAAAAAAAAAATTTACCTTGTATGTTCCAGTGAAGCCACATCAGTCAAATCAAACACAATGATTACAGCTGGAAACAGGAAGAAGGAATATGTATTGTATCTCAAAATTTGGGAATGGGAAAAAACATTCATTAATATTAACATTATGTTACATTAAATAATATATTAAATGTATATAGACGGTTTCATCGGACGCACGGGCATTGCCACGGTTACGCGCCTGGCCCGAAGTGTTTATCGGTCTGGCTAGTGGATAGTATGGCGCACTACTCAGTAGAAACACATTTTTGACGTACTATTCTTGGATAACATGATATACACTCACCTAAAGGATTATTAGGAACACCATACTAATACTGTGTTTGACCCCCTTTCGCCTTCAGAACTGCCTTAATTCTACGTGGCATTGATTCAACAAGGTGCTGAAAGCATTCTTTAGAAATGTTGGCCCATATTGATAGGATAGCATCTTGCAGTTGATGGAGATTTGTGGGATGCACATCCAGGGCACGAAGCTCCCGTTCCACCACATCCCAAAGATGCTCTATTGGGTTGAGATCTGGTGACTGTGGGGGCCATTTTAGTACAGTGAACTCATTGTCATGTTCAAGAAACCAATTTGAAATGATTCGAGCTTTGTGACATGGTGCATTATCCTGCTGGAAGTAGCCATCAGAGGATGGGTACATGGTGGTCATAAAGGGATGGACATGGTCAGAAACAATGCTCAGGTAGGCCGTGGCATTTAAACGATGCCCAATTGGCACTAAGGGGCCTAAAGTGTGCCAAGAAAACATCCCCCACACCATTACACCACCACCACCAGCCTGCACAGTGGTAACAAGGCATGATGGATCCATGTTCTCATTCTGTTTACGCCAAATTCTGACTCTACCATCTGAATGTCTCAACAGAAATCGAGACTCATCAGACCAGGCAACATTTTTCCAGTCTTCAACTGTCCAATTTTGGTGAGCTCGTGCAAATTGTAGCCTCTTTTTCCTATTTGTAGTGGAGATGAGTGGTACCCGGTGGGGTCTTCTGCTGTTGTAGCCCATCCGCCTCAAGGTTGTGCGTGTTGTGGCTTCACAAATGCTTTGCTGCATACCTCGGTTGTAACGAGTGGTTATTTCAGTCAAAGTTGCTCTTCTATCAGCTTGAATCAGTCGGCCCATTCTCCTCTGACCTCTAGCATCAACAAGGCATTTTCGCCCACAGGACTGCCGCATATGGATGTTTTTCCCTTTTCACACCATTCTTTGTAAACTCTAGAAATGGTTGTGCGTGAAAATCCCAGTAACTGAGCAGATTGTGAAATACTCAGACCGGCCCGTCTGGCACCAACAACCATGCCACGCTCAAAATTGCTTAAATCACCTTTCTTTCCCATTCTGACATTCAGTTTGGAGTTCAGGAGATTGTCTTGACCAGGACCACACCCCTAAATGCATTGAAGCAACTGCCATGTGATTGGTTGATTAGATAATTGCATTAATGAGAAATTGAACAGGTGTTCCTAATAATCCTTTAGGTGAGTGTAAATATTAATGATCAAGCAGAGAGCATATGACACCAGCGCAAAAACTGTGTGTGCGACTCACCAAAAAGCCTTGAATGCTTCATAAATATCCAGTCTGACTGCATACGAGAACAGCGTCTAATGTAATTTAGACTTTATGTCTAATGTAATTTACTTGTTATTTATTTTGCTTATCAGAAATAATCTACTCTAGAGGTAACTTATTCTGGCTGTGTTTACACTTGGCATTAACATGAGATCACCGTGATCCGATCAAGCAGATCGGCTCATCAGTCAATCAGGACACAGTGCGTTTACATTTGTTCACATCAAGTGGTCGCCATCTGGATAGCTGATCGGATTTATGTTTCCGGCAAAATATTTAAATTAGGTATGTAATTGCCCATAGAGAACAGGATTTTTGTGATGCATTCATATACAATCAGTCTCAAATAGTACTTTATCTACAAGTTTAAGTTTCCCAACATTAATCTTATATTATAAAACAAAGAAACATGTTATTCCGACGCACTGCATGATTGAAAGGCGAGCGCGCAAGCATTTATATAGGATACTGTACAGAAAACGGCATTACACGGTCCTTAAAAGGGTTAGTTCACCCAAAAATTTAAATTCTGTCATTAATTACTCACCCTCATGACGTTACAAACCTGCAAGACCTTTGTTCATCTTCAGAACACAAATTAAGATATTTTTCTTCTTCTCTAAGGTCTTACGGGTTGGGATCGACATGAGGGTGAGTAATTAATAACAGGATTTTCAGTTTTGGGTGAACTAACCCTTTAAGGGGGGCATTTCCCCCACTCTATATTGCTGACAGAAATGGGAGATTATTTATAATAAACATTCTGAAACAATAAAAACATATAAATTAAGATAATGTTGCACAATTAAAACGAAAGATGATAATGCATAAGAAAGATAACGCAGCCTCTGTTGTTATTGATTCTTTGCAGACGTCTACCGGAAGTTAAGTTTGGGCCACAAAAGCGCGCATGCGCAGTAACGTTTGTTTATGTTGTTGCCGTTGAAACCGTCTATAAAAATTATATTATTTGAATGTATTATTTAATATTACTTATACTTACCCTGAGCTCCTCTGTAGTATGTAGAGGCAATGCATTTAAATCTCTCCTGTCCTGCAGTGTCCCACCTGAAAAAAGAAAACAAAAATATCTTTAATATAGCTGCTGTTCAGAAATAGTTAGACTCTCCTAAAAATTGGGTCAAACTCACAGTTGTAGACTAAAGGGGACCCCAAGAACTTCAAACCTCTCCATCTCAAAGTCCACACCAATGGTGGCCTTGTAATTCTTGTCAAAGACATCTTTACAAAATCTAAGGAAAAAAAGTTTAAAAAGATTAAATTAGGTAACACTTTACAATAAGGTTTCATTCATTAACATTAGTTATCTACTTCAGTTAATGAACTAAGACTTCTGCAGTATTTATTAATCTTAATGTTAATGTCAACATTTACTAATACATTATTATAATCAAAGGTTGTATTTGTTCACATTAGTTAATGCGCTGTGAACTCACATAAACAAACGACTATTTTTTATTCATTGAACATTAACAAAAATTAATAATAAATACAGTAATAAATGTATTGCTCATTTTAAGTTCACGTTAGTTAATACATTAACTAATGTTAACAAATGAGACCATATTGTAAAGTGCTACCAATTACTATGTTCAGCCAAACACTAACTAAAAGCAAGCAGACTGCTTTGACATAATTGGTTAATTCGGCAACTTTGCTCACCTATTAATCAAACAGGTTTTCCCCACTGCCAGATCACCCACTACAATGACCTTGGAGATTTTGAACCTACTGGACAAAAAGCACAGGATAAAAAAATGCTGCATAAACCACTGATTCAACAAAACAAAAGATAACATCTTACCCCACGGTTCCTGTCCTCTGCTGCTGACAGGCCGTCTTCACCTTGCTGTGGAATTCATTCTCTGTGTTCAAAGCAGCACCTTTGTTGAAGCACTACAACAGGAGTGAATATTAACACTTATTACTTCAGGAAGTACTTGAGGAAATGGGTCAATTGATGAATTCATTGTGTGTAAAGCATGTACTTTAGGAAGCTGGCCGATTATGCGGTCTTTTCGTACTGGAGGCAATACACTCATGATGATGTTCCTGCAGGAGAACCACAAAGTTATGAATCACAGCTTGGCATTTTGTAACATGCACACCATTAAGGAAGGAATGAGTAATGGATGTTCAGAATGAGGCTCTAGAGAGGGAGACTTGCAAGAATAAAACAAGGCCATATATTTGTTCCTTATGTGTAAATGTGACAGTCATCGAACAACGAACTGGTTTTATAGTTGCCTACTTGGTCGCTATATTGGGGCGATGACTCACTAATCTGTATTTCGTTAATCCCAAAGTAAATCTGAGAACAAAGAAAAACACCTAATTTGTGACAAAACGTGTCTGACCTTATTTGCGGGATCTACTTTTGGTGCAATACTTATACACGTACATACTTAGGCTAGTCATATTAAGAACATATAATATGAGACTCATTAAATACAGTAGTAGCTACTTAATAATGAGTTTTATGACTCAAACATTTAAAACGTCACATTGTAAGAACAAACGATACATTCCTCATTCTATCCTCATCTTCATTCCATCCTTCCAAAATCAATCCATGCTCCGTAACACTGTTGCTACAAACAAACGTGTGCTTCTTACCTCAGGACGTTGTTTCTGTGAATGTAAAGCGCTCGCTTTCTGAGACAATGACGTTTGGAACGTTTTATAAAAGTACAAGGAAAGAAAAATAAAAACGAAAAGAAACGGGAAGGAGAGAAACATTCATCTATCGCGCACAGTTTCCAAGTTTCTAAAGAAAACGGAAGATACTCCGTCTCCGACCGACGGAAGCGCTGGGAACTGCATACAGATGGATTCGCCTCCCTCCAATCCCCCGGTCCCCTCCAAAACCAGGAAAGAGGGATAGCAAACGCCCCCTACAGCCCCAGGGTGTATTATACGGCAGATATAATACGGTGGTTACCTTGCATTAATTGTAATACTGTGGTTAACATGCTATTATACATGTAATGCCGGGTTTGGTCATCTGTTTTATTAAAGGTAACGTTAGGCCTTCAACTCGCAAACGCTGCAAAATAGCATGAATATAGATTTTTATGAGACGTTGTCATATTAATATATAATATTATGTATTATGTGTAATATAATATATAATATTATGTTAAAGGCACAAGTAAGATTTTTGGATTCAAATATCTAAAAACCGCTAGAACAATGTTATGTTATATTTTGCTGACTTCTGTACTTACATTATCCTAAATGTTTCCAATAATGTTTAAATCCAGAGAAATAAGCGATTTTAACCAGGACAGACTGTGTCCGTGCGTCGCCTATCAATGACATCATACCCGCGATACCCTCGATTCAGTTTTATTTTGTAGAAACCATGGAAACACCATAGACACTTTAAAGGTGCAGTAAGTGATTTCTGAGAAACGCTGTTGATATTTGAAATCACCAAAATAAACACGCCCCCCCCAAAAGGATCACACCCCTCTCTTGATAGCTCCGCCCCCAAATTCACAAACACTATGCAACACAGGCACCTGGCCCTTATTAGTGGACATGCCCCTTACTGCTGATTGGCTACAAGTGTGTTTTGGTGCTTGGTCCGATCCACTTTAAACAGCGTTTCTCAGAAATCGGCAGAAAACGAATCATTGTTACATAGCTCAACACAGTCTTATTGTTTAAATCTGGTTTTCTTGATATACCGTGAGTACCATGTTTTACCATGACTAATATCGATCTAGCTTACTGCAGTGCATCAAGTGTCTCATAGTAGCCGCCGAGCGAACGCACAGAGTAATGTTATAACATAACTTTCAACACACTCAAATGTATCTAGTATGATAAAACAGCGCTGCATTAGCCCACATACGCATGAGCGGAAGAAGTGGAAGCGGTGACTGTAGAATAATAAAAGCTCCATTGCTCTCGAGCCGTGTGTCGCGCTTGTCTCTCATTAGCAATCGCTCCAGCGGCCTCGTTCAGCTCCAACGCTTCATACTACAGTAACGTTAATAAATCTTTAATACATTAGCTCATCCATGAATATGATTTCTGCCCAAGTCCCATCAGATTCTTTTCCACCGGCTGTAGAGGTGAAGACTACAACTCCCATGATTCCACGAAATCAAGGCGTCATCAAGCTACGCCTTTGTTTTGAATAAGCGACCTCTAGCGGCTGAAATTACATATTGTGGCTTTATGCAATCGTTGTTCAGCTTTGTAAAGAAAGATTTTTTGTAAATTTATGAAAGGAACTTATAGAATAGAGGTAACATGCAGCCTATGTGATTAGAATGAATGTTGGAAGTATAAGCTGCAGCTTATGTTGTTTTTGTTAGAGAAAGTTATTTGTTAGCAAAATGGAGGAGTAGGTACAATATTGTCCCCAGACCTATTTGTGGGTCTCCCGCCAAAACCTCCAGCGTCACCATCAGGTAAAATATGTAGCCTACTTTCATCTCTTTATAACTTTGTATTAAAAATAACTTTGCTTATAGATGTTTGTCAGTGTTGCTTTTCAAATCAAGATCAGGTCCAGCTAATGCGCATGTGTAGAGTAAACAAACAGTAGATGCGGCAATAAAAAAAGGCGATTTGATCTTTTAAAGGGATAGTCCACCCAAAAATAAAAATTAGCCCATGATTTACTCACCCTCAAGTCATCCTAGGTGTATATGACATTCTTCTTTCTGACGAATACAGTTGTAGTTATATTAAAAAATGTCCTGGCTCTTCCAAGCTTTATAATGGCAGTGAATGGCTGTTTCTGTTTTGAAAGTCCATAAAAGTGCATCTATCCATAATGAAAGTAATCCACACAGCTCCGGGGGTTAATAAAGGCCTTCTAAAGTGAAGCCATGCGTTTGTGTGAGAAAAATATCCATATTTAAAACTTTACAAACTGTAATCTCTAACTTCCGCTAACTGTCGCACGCGTTCACGAGAGACTGGCGTTCCAGCGTATGACATAGGGCGCTCCAGTGAGAATATTCTAGTTCTCGCGAGAATCAAGTTTTGTTTTGCTCTATCCTCTGTGCTTCCGCGTTTGTCACCGGAATTTACGCTACGCCTGCATCCTACGTCATACGCTGGAATGCCAGTCTCTCCTGAACACGCATACGACAGTTAGCGGAAGTTAGAGATTACAGTTTGTAAAGTTTTAATATTTTTTTATTTTTCACAAGGCCTTTAGTAACCCACCGGAGCCGTGTGGAGCACTTTTATGATGGATAGATGCACTTTTATGGACTTTTTATGGACAGCCATTCACTGCCATTATAAAGGAAGAGCCAGGACATTTTTTAATATAACTCCGACTGTATTCGTCTGAAAGAAGAATGTCATATACACCTAGGATGTAAATCATGGGCTAATTTTCATTGTTGGGTGAGCTACCCCTTTAACTGCCTTATTGATGGTTGCGATTTCTCCCATTGTATACAAGTGGGCCGTTTTTCTCTCCTGTAATGTCCCTGTTCAAGTACCTCAAACACTCTCGAGAACTCTAGAGCGTTTTCCATAGTCCCCTCTTATATGGTGTGTGTGGGTAGGCGCCGTGGCTTAGTTGGTTAAAGCGCCTGTCTAGTAAACAGGAGATCCTGGGTTCGAATCCCAGCGGTGCCTTATAAAAGAACGAACAATAATCGCGAAACGGAAGTTACGTGTTGCAATCCATTACAGCCGAAAAGTTCACCTGGGGATTCCGTGTTCCCGGCCTCATACGGTGGAATTTATGCATTTTGAACCGAGCTTCCAATGTTCAGGGGAGGCTGCATTTTCAGGACCGCAGTTAGGACCCTAGCAATGATTTAGTTGTTTAATTGATTAAGTTTAATTTATATATTGTCCTAACCAACCCCTAGCCCTAAACCTACCCGTTGGTAACCCTGTTGAAATATTTAAACTAATTTAAGCAGTTAAGTTTAAAATGGCCGTGCCTGCTGTTATGTTAAAAATAAGGTGGAAAAAGTTTGAATCAGGTCTCCTCTGTTGGATTACAGTTGGCTAGATGGCGCTGTCACAAAAAAATAGGGTCCTAGAAATGCAGTCCTGAAACTGCGGCGGTCCTAAAAGTGCAGGCTCCGGTATTGCAGGCAGATAATATTGTTGTGCAGAGACCCGAGGACCTGTCATTCCCGCCCACAGAGCATGCAAACTCAGTGCTGGACATGCTAAAGCCCGGAGAAAAACCATCACGTGGCCCAACTAAATAAACCGTCTGGCTCTGTGGCGCAATGGATAGCGCATTGGACTTCTAGATTGAATGAGGCCATTCAAAGGTTGTGGGTTCGAGTCCCACCAGAGTCGCTGCTTTTGGTATTATGTTAATCCCTATACTGCACAGTGTTGCCCTCAGGCAACATAAACTTTAACCCGTTGTGTCGTCAACATATTAATTTACATAATTTCAAAATGCAATTACGTGCAAGAACAGTCCAATGAGTTTAAGTGAAATGCAAAAAGCAACACAAATTTTTATAAAAGTTTAGCATAAACATTCATTTAAAATTAACAATCAATATCATTCTGTAATCTTGTGTAAAGTTGATACGCTGAAATTAATTGATTCCACTTGTAAGAGAAAAAAACTTTTTTGCCATCAGCCACAAGAGGGCAGCGCACACACAGACAAAAATATCATGGTAAGGGCTCTTCGTTATCTAATAGACTAAGTCGGTTACAACGTGGGGAAAGAATATCAGATATTACGTTCTCTTTATTGTACCGATGTCTGGACAATGAAATGAACAGATTGTGATGATCAGATCCTTTCCATGTAATTCTTCGATTCTTTGTCAATGTATAGAGCAGTCTGTATGCGTAGGTGTTCCAAACCCTAGTCTTTTAACAAATCTCAAGGTTAGTTTGAGCTGAATAAAGGATAATGTTGAGTAATCATACCTCAGAACATAAAGTGAACTTGAGGAAATACCAGTCATCTGTTCTCACACCTGCTGATTTGACGAGACTCAGTTATCGAAAAATCTGTTTGAAATATTCTCAGTAACCTTAGTTCCTTCTTCAGCCTATGAGATTTAATGTCTGTGTTATGAAATAGGTCAGAGTTTGTGTTGCAATAGGATATTAATCATGACTCGGCAATAATGGATCTTTTTTAGTTAACTTTCAGGTTAATTTCCTCTTTTTCTTACAAACATAACCATTTAATTATTCAGCACTTACATGTGCAGTTTCTACTGTTGTTCAGTTTCTAATGCTGAGTGTGGAGGACTGAAGCTGAGATATTTAAATAAAAATTGAATATTTAAATGTCAAGACATCCAGCATATAAAAATACACTTCCAGTGTCAGGCCTCAGCGAATTTGAAAAGGTCATTTTGTGAACTTTTCACCTTTCAAACCTGTTTCTGCTTCAAACCAGTCTGCTCTGTTTAGTTTTACCACTGCCATGTTTATGAAAGATGAAAATGCACACTACATGCTAATTTATTCAGATTAATAATTAATATGACCAATACTCCCTAGTTGAAATGTTTAATAAAGATTTTACATTGTATTCAGAATGATGGCGTTAATTCAGTGTATTCAGCTTAGCATTAAATTACTTATGGTCACTGTTTAAGTAAACTTACATGATTTGAATTTTGTAATATTCTCACTAAAGCATGAGAACTGAGATATTGCTCAGGGCTGATACTACAGAAATTCTCAGGGAAACTAACCAGTAATTTGCATGACAGGACAGCATAAACCTCCAAGGTTGCTTCACAGCGGTCAGTCAGTGTATTTTCTAACCCTCCTCCATGCAATCATTCAGGTCAGTTTTCAGGTCAGTTATGGGCAACCTAAGATTATTTGAATGACATGGATATTTTAAGGAGATTTGAGTCATATAATACAGCAAAATTATGAACTTTCTAAACAAAAGAACCTTAGGCTGAAACTTATTTTACTGCTGTCCTCACTGTTTTAAAACTATGCTTTTACTTTTGCAGAACCAGCTTGGTTGCATATTTAGTTCATCCCATAAAGCACACTGTAATCCAAGTTTGAAATGTTTCATGTCTCAGAATGTGACAGTCAGTGGTCAGGAATGTTCAGCGTTCTCACCGGAACTCTTTGTAATTAAAGAGAACAATATGAGGCGAAAGGACACTGCCGAAACTCATTCTCACAGGCGTTGTTCGACATATTCATATCTATTATAATTCTTTACAGTATTGAAATGCTTCTGGATCATTTCAAAATATCCTTTGAAATAAAAGAGTTTAATCTTGGATTAATATGTGTTTTTATATCAGAACTTTGCCAGCATGAACAGACGATGAAGATGATTTATCCTGTTTTGGAATTTGTGAAATGAATCAAACATAATTATTTTATTATTATTATTTTCAATGTATGGAAAAAGATCAGCCTAGACATAAATATCTATAAATATCTCTCTTTTCGTTGGCTTACAACGACATTTAGTAACCAGAATTGAAATGTTTGGCTGAATTCTCCTCCTTAAAAAATGTCAAATAAATATTACAAAATATAAAAAAGTTTCTGCAAAAGAACAATATCATGTATGATATTGTGAGGAAACATTTATCTTGCGAAACAATTGCCCTGTGTGTGTTCCTGAGATTTAAAACCACTCATCTTAACCACTTCCTACGGCCAAAAAGGTCATGAGGTTACCATAAAGATAAGCTTAGAAAATATTTTGTGAACACGCTGTCTCAGCTTCAGGCCATCAAATCACCAGTGAGCAATCTTCTTATTGAGAATCAAGTGACACCATAATAGTAAGGCAGTCTAAACTTCAGTCCACTGGTCACGGTGACTGGTTTTACCTGTATTATGTGGTGTTGAAAAGAATGTGTGATTTAACCCCCTTGGGGTTGAATAGGTCAATAACATGAAGCCTGGTTAATTGTGTAGATGATGAGGAAAGAAGTTACTGACAGAACTTGTCCCCAGGATTAAAAATTCGCACTGTTCTATATCTGAAATACTCCAAGCATTTGCGCTACTTCTGATACGAAGAATGAATTTGCAACGGTCACTTTGTCACGTCCAGTGTGTTGTGGTACGAAATAGACACAGTGTTAGCTTTCAGGCACAGTCTTCAGAATTGTTTATTCAGCATCAAAGCCTGATTGCTACCCAGCTAACAGGGATGGAATGTTCTCAGAACTTCCCTAACGTTCTGGCAAGGTTCTCTCAAAGTTCTCTCAAAGTAATGTTTACATAACGTTTGTTAAAAGTTATCTGGTCTTTAATAGACCAGCTGCGCCTCGTGGTACCATCACAGAGAAGCACAAAATCATTCTCAAGAACGTTTGCGTTCAGTGTACCTTGCTGGTGGAATGATCTTCCCAACCCTATCCGGACAGCCGAATCCCTAACAATTTTCAAGAACCAGCTGAAAACTCATCTTTTCGTGAGCACTTAACTGCTAGCCTGCTAAAAAAAATTCAATTTCACTATCTACTTTACTATATTCCTTTGTCTCACTATTTCTTAATCCTTCCTAGCTTATCCTGGGCTACGTTTCCCAAAAGCATCACAAGCCCAAGTTGATCACGAAGACCATTGCCACCAATGTTCTTCACGATCAACTTAGCTCACAACGCTTTTGGAAAATGCAGCCCTGAGTGATGGCTGAAACTACAAGCACTTCTCATGTTTATTGCCTTTTGAAAGGGATATAGTTTTCTTATATTCTTCTGTTGAACACAAATATATTTTGAAGAATGTTGGTAACCAGACAGTTGACGGTCCATTATTTTCCTAGGCTACTGTGGAAGTCAATCGCTACCGTCAAATGTCTGGTTACCAACATTCTTCAAATATCTTATTTTGTGTTCAGCAGAAGAAAGAAACTCATACAGGTTTGGAACAACTTGAAGGTGAGTAGCCTAAATAGAATTTTCATTTTTGGGTGAACTATCCCTTTAAGATGTTGTTGTATTCCTCAATTGTAATTCGCTTAGGATAAAAGTGTCCGCTAATAAATGTAAATGTAATAATGTTATCAAAACACTAGTGCAAAAATGTTAGTTATATATCATTCATAGAACGTTTTTCTGAAACATTTTAGTTGGATGTTAGTCTAATGTTTAAACGTTAGGCTACTTTTTTTCAGATAATTCAAATGTAATGTTCCCATAATACCCTACTAGTAAAACCTTTCTTAGACTATTTTTTGTTAGCTGGGTAATAACTGAACACAAACTTCACAAATAAGACATTTTCTGTCAGTGTCCACGTTGTCAGCTGTAGAAAAGCAAACTTTAATATGTTTTTTTCAGTAGTTGTTTCATTAGCCTAATGATTTGGTCCCCTCGATACATCCTTGATTAGCATAACCCTTGACAAAATGATGGTGTCAGAGTCAGTTCCCCCTGTTCATTTGCTGTATTTTGTCCCCTCTAGATCTCTGTAGGGGGACAGGAAGTGTTGCCTATAGTGACGGGGCGCGTTTAGAATCCAGAAAACATGGAGAAGTACGAGAAGATTAAAGTGGTCGGCAGAGGAGCATTCGGGTAAATAAAACAACGAACGCGATATTAGTTCGCTAAATGGTTTTAGTGACGTGTACTCGTCTGTTTGTAATGGTTGCTTTGCAAAAATATTATTTTACGCTCTAAACTCGGTAGAAGTTTTACTTGAGAAACTCCGGTGAAGAACTTTAAATCTGCAGCGCTCCTCTCAGAATCAGAGCGCGAGCTAGCGGAATATACAGCGCATCACTTTCTCGCGTTTCCGCATTCCATCAGTACAGTTACAGAGCCATTATCACCCTATTCAACGAGTTACAGTGGCATTAAGAGTTTGAAAAAGATTTCGACACTTTCTCTTTCAAAAGGAAAAAAGAGCTGTTGAGCAAGGAGTAGCTCGCCCTACTCGTTTTAGATTTCCCTGGAATGTTTACAGCTCTCCTATTCGAATTACTATTGTAATATAATAGTAGCAATGCAGATGTAAAATTACTGAGAAATGACACTTTCTCACTTATAGGCTAAGTTAAAGTATGGGTACTGTTCTGTGTGGAAATTGTAGCCTACTCAAAGTTTCTAGTGTAAAAAACATATTGGAGAAGTAATTTTTTTAACATTCATTTGTATTGAAGTAAAGTAAAAAGTAAAGTTTGTGTTAGCTTTTGAAACTGACGGATTAAACCAAACCCTTGTGAAAAAGAAGTGCACTTAATTGTATTGAATGCATACTTGTAGTGTACTTTAAATCTTAAAAAAAACCCAAAAAAAACAAAACCTGTACTTTGGTTGTTGACGTGACATGGCATTTTCACTGTCACACAAGATAAAAAATGAATATAATTAGTATTGTCTTAATATAGTATTTCTTTGACTTACATGGACCTGTTGATATAAAAACTGCTTTGTCTTTACATTTTTTTAATTTTTGAGCCAAATCTCAAAATTGTCCTATGGTGTGACTGTCTCAAGCATGGTTCAATAAATTACAACTTTTATAAATTAAAAAGAAAAGCATACAAATGTTAATAAATACCTCAGGCATAATTTTACAAGTGTCTATTTTAGTAAATGGCAGTCATTTTTTTCATCTATATATTTCTAAAAGCATAGGAGCTTGATACATTTTGTCACTGAAAACCATGTCCTCCGGTGTGACACCATATCCTGATTTTAAATCAGGCAATTCCACTGACAAGTTTAATTAGTTGAAGGACCCCATTCAAGGTCATGTTACTGTGAAGCCCATGACATGTGCACATGGTAAAAGTCTCAGAATTGTTCAAATATTTAACTTTTTTGAAACCACTATAAAAGTGTTAATTTCTGTTGTCCTTTGGTGCAACACCCCTATATTCTTAATTCTTAACTTAATTTAATCTTAATTTAATTAAAGGACACATTTCAGTAAAAATGTTCAAAAAACAGTGAAAGAATTGACAAAGTTAGTGACCCTTATATTTTCTCAAACATCAGACTTCACACTACAACAATATGCGTTTTTTTCTTCAAAAGTGGTGTTTTACAAAAAAAGCATTTTTACTGCATATTTGTCAGCTACCCACTTGCAAGTATTATGCCTATAATATAAATGAAATAAAAGGCATCTTAAGTGTACTTAAGGAGAGTACACTTTCATGACTATGTTTCTTAACAAGCGTAAGTACACTTTTAAAAATTGCACTTTTGTAATAATGTCATATTTTACAGTTTTACTGTAAAGTACATTTTAAATAATAATATTTTAATAAACATTTGTTATGCTTTAAAGACGTTCACTTATTTTGATGTGTTTACTAAAATACTAAAGCATATGTAAATTACTTGACTGCATCTTTAACTGTGTTTCAATAATATATTACATTTCAAGTTAACTAAATTCGTTGACACTTTATTTTAAGGTGACATAGTTATTGAAGTTACATGCACTTACTATAGTAATAACAGTAAATGATGCATAATTACAAGCAACTACACCTAAACCAAACCTTAACCCTTACCGTAACCATATAGTAATTACATGCAATTAATTCATATTACTTAGTACTTATTTGTGTAATTACACTGTAACAAGGTCAACTTAAAATAAAGTGTAACCCTAAGTTCTAAATTCATCATTACAAAAGTGTAATTACAAATATATTTAAATACACAACACAAGTTTTAATAGAAATGACATTAAAGTATATTGTAGTTTACCATAAATGCTTGTCAGTGCATTCTTCAGTATTTTATATTATTTTATTTATTTTCACTTTATTTTATTTCATTTTGTTTTATTTTTCAATTTTTTTATTGTACTGCATTTAATAGTACTGTTTTGTAATTTGTGTTAAGTATTGTAAATGCATTTTTTTGTCCACTAATTTTATTATTTTATTTTTATTTACCGAATTTTAACAGTACTTGTGTTAAGTATTGTAAATACATTTTGTTTGTCCACTTATTTATTTAATTTTATTGTATTTTATTTATTTATTTGTTTATTTATTTATTTGAAATTGTTCTGTGATTGTAACAAATCCACACATTGACCTGTATCCTGACTTTTTATCTAATACAGGATAGTGCACCTTTGCCGCAGACGCACCGATGGCGCTCTGGTGATTTTGAAGGAAATCCCAGTTGAGCAGATGACCCGTGATGAACGTCTCGCGGCCCAGAATGAATGCCAAGTCCTCAAGTTACTCAGCCACCCCAACATAATTGAGTATTATGAAAACTTCCTCGAGGACAAGGCGCTAATGATCGCAATGGAATACGCTCCAGGCATACACTTTCTTCACTCACTTTTTGATAGTCACTTAATGTGTTTCTATTGTCAGGGACAAAATTCATAATATTTATTACTTTAATGCAAAAATAATTATAAATGATTTAAAGTATAGGCTATGGTATCTGTATTCCTTACAAAAAAGTGTAATCATGACAGTAATTAAATTAAGTTACAATTAAAAAAATATGATGGACAATCATTTTCTTTATGCAAAATATCATAAAATAGGTAATATAATAAGCATTTTAAACAGGATCTGTAATCATTTGTCTTTTTATGATTATCCTAGGTGGAACCCTGGCTGATTACATACAGAAACGCTGCAACTCCTTGTTAGATGAGGATACAATATTACATTTCTTTGTTCAGATCTTACTGGCCCTTTATCATGTGCACAATAAACTCATCCTTCACCGGGACCTCAAAACCCAGAACATACTCCTAGACAAGCACCAGATGATAGTCAAAATAGGAGACTTTGGAATCTCGAAAATTCTTGTCAGCAAGAGCAAAGCTTATACTGTAAGTACCAATATTGTCTGTACCTCGGCACTGATTTGAGTTTGACAGCATGCGATTTAGTTACAGTCCAGATTGTCCCTCTCGTGACAGGTTGTGGGGACACCGTGTTATATCTCTCCAGAACTTTGTGAAGGAAAGCCATACAACCAGAAGAGTGACATTTGGGCCCTGGGCTGTGTGCTTTACGAGCTTGCTAGTCTCAAGAGAGCTTTTGAGGCAGCAGTAAGATATATTTTCTTATTTTCTGGTTGTCTTGATTTTGAAGAATCTGAACATCACAAATTACAATAATGTTGAATGACAAGCTAAGCAACTTCTCTGTTTCCAGAACCTGCCAGCCTTGGTGCTGAAGATCATGAGTGGCACATTTGCCCCTATTTCAGATCGTTACAGCCCAGAGTTGAGACAACTAATTCTCAACATGCTGAATCTGGACCCATCAAAAAGGCCCCAGCTCAATGAGATAATGGCTCATCCCATCTGCATTAGGCCATTGCTCAATCTTTACACTGACATAGGCAACGTCAAAATGCGCAGGTATATTTATTTTATTTTATTTCACTTTTTTATTTGATTTTTTATTTGTTTATTTTTTCTATTGTACTGCATTTAATAGTACTGTTTGAACTTGTGTCAAGTATTGTAAATGCATTTTGTTTGTCCACTAATTTTATTATTTTGTTTTATTTTTATTATTTGTTTATTTATTTTTGTACATAATTTTAATAGAACTATTTTTGACTTGTTAAGTATTGTAAATGCATTTTATTTGTCCACAGATTTTATTTATTTTCACTTTATTTTATTTCACTTTTTATTTTATTTTATTTTTTTTTATTTTTTTTTTATTGTACTGCATTTAATAGTACTGTTTTGAACTTGTGTTAAGTATTGTAAATGCATTTTGTTTGTCCACTAATTTTATTTTATTTTCACTTTATTTGTTTTTGTTTTTGTTTATTTTTTTGTTACTGTTTTGAACTTGTGTTAAGTATTGTAAATGCATTTTGTTTTTCCACTAAGTTTATTATTTTATTTTATTTTATTTTATTATTTTTATTATTTGTTTATTTTTGTACTGAATTTAATAGTACTTGTGTTAAGTATTATAAATGCATTTTGTTTGTCCACTAATTTTATTTTATTTTATAATTTTTATACCGCATTTAATTGTACATGTTAAGTAAATGCACTACTGAACTTTGTTTGGCTACTGAATGGATAAATTGTACTATATACTTTTATAGGTTTTTTGCACTTTCTTATTTAATTAAATGATTCTCTTTTTAGAATAGAAAAGCCACTTTCTACTGTACAGACTCATGGAAGACCTGGTGGACGCGTGACCAGCACCAGAACCAGAGGTGGGATGTTATTTTCTTTAATATTCTCTTATTTATTAATGTTATGTTTTAAAGCATCATTGAAGATTATTAATCCAACCTGGGGCTTGCTGATTAAACATCAGGAGTTCATAGTAACCTTTCATTTAGCGCTGTTGTCTCCATGAGGATTTTCTGGTGCCATTTGTTCGATTTCATCTACTAGGAGGACTGTCCAGTCTAACTTCAACAAAGATGATGCACCCATTGCCTTTATCTTCAGTGTACACCTGGGGCAGTGGCATTTCCTCTCCTCTGCGTCTGCCCATGTTAAACACAGAGGTTATACAAGTGTCCCTGGGCCGCACACAGAAGATGGGCGTCACCAAATCTGGGAGGCTCATCACATGGGAGGTGATATGATCATTTTTCTTTGTGTTAATTGAGAATCAATCATATTTTATTTCCGTTTTCAATTTGTATTTCGGCTTGACTCTATGCCAGGCCCCATCGGTTGGATCCAGTGAGCCCACTCTGCCCGGTGCTGTTGAGCAGATGCAGCCCCAGTTTATCTCCCGCTTCCTGGAGGGACAGTCTGGTGTCACGATCAAATCTGTCTCATGTGGTGATCTCTTCACCACCTGCCTAACAGGCATGCTTCTTCTTACAATCCAGAATTTTCCAAGCAGGTCTCAGCCGATTGTTATGGTAGAGCTGCACGATTCTGAATTTGTTTCAAATAGAGATCATGATTATCCCACGATTCTGAACAGACAAGAGACAACTAAACAAAATAACATGTAATTTACTAAAATTGAATTGCTTAATTTAAATGAATTGTTTTTTTTTAAAAAATTGGTTTGAATTAATGATTCAATGACTCACTCATAAACACTTCACTTGTTTCCAGTGTTAATTTTGACAGCAAATTTTGATTTAGTTTTAGTCATAGTCTTTTGACTAAAATGCCATTTAGTTTTAGTCATATTTTAGTCACCTGAATTGTTTTTAGTTTTAGTCTAGTTTTAGTCGACTAAAATCTTATGATATCTACAGTAGATTTAGTCAACTAAAATGAGTTTAGTTAAATTGTAATGCATTAATTGAGCATTTAAGCATTACATAACCGACTGTTACTTGAATACGTCAAAACTGATATTTTGACATAATTGTGTTTTTGACCATTCAAGCGCAAAAATACACAAAAGAGAGCTCGATTCACTTTTTTTTGTTTGTATTTTAAAAACATCTATATAGTTTTTATAATTTTGTATTTCTGTTTTAGTTAGTATATCAGGTTAAGCTAAAGCTTCAAATAAGTTTATTTATTTTTTTAATTTCAGTTAACATTTATTTAATTTCAAGTAATGAAGATTTTTTAATGGTTTTAGTTAACTATTATAACCCTGATACTTTATTGAATAATATGTGGCAAATACTGTTCTTAGTCTTTCCTCCTAACTATGAATTAAATGGGAATTAAATTAAATATAGTTTATTGTGTAACCAAAAACGTATATATAATGCGTGACTTTCAATTATAAACAAGCTCGAAATGCTATATTTTGAAATGTCTGCGCCTTACTATTGCAGTTGCAGGCTGCTCTTTCAAGTTCAGATGAGGGAGATAAAATATGCATTGTTACAACCGTCTAAAACATATTACTATATATATACATCGTAAAGTAAACATTGTCATTATTTCATAAACAATTACCTGGCATAAATTTCCGCTATTTATTGACTGCGAACCGCTCTGAAGCAGTCTGAAGCGCTGTTGTGTGAGCCTGTAGAACGCGCAACAGCGCCGTGTTTTCCCGCGGTTAGATCGCACATTACAATTCAAATGTGGGCATCTTTTACACAGGACATCAGTTCTGACTGGATCTCTTCCCTAATCGTCCCTCCCTAACATTTTCGTCTCGTTTTTGTTCGTTGACGAAAATGACAGTAGATTTTCGTCATAGTTTTTGTCATCCAAAACTGTTTTTTATTTAATTATCGTCTCGTTTTCGTCAGTGAAAAAAGGTCGTTGATGAAAATTATGACGAAAATTATTCGTCAACAAAATTAACACTGCTAGTTTCCTTACTGGATGAATCAGCATATTTAAACTAATCTCTTTAATGAATGATTAAATGACATACATTTTTAAGTCACTTGTCGCCACCTACTGGCGTAACGATGTAATTAATGCAATCGTTATTTGAAGCGATTATTTACTTTCAAAAGGGGATCTGCTGTATTTTGATCGCTACCATAGACATCAGTGTTTATGGGCCCTATCATACACACGGCACAATGCGGCGGCAGGCGCGACGCAAGTGTTTTTTGCTAGTTTCAGCCCGACGCAGTTATCATTTTCACGTCCAGTTGTTTAAATAGCAAATGCACTCGCGCCCATCTGTTCGCCCATGGGCGTGCTGGTCTGAAAACGAGGTGTGTTCAGGCACATTGTTGGCACTATTTTGAGGCAACTGAAAACGACAAAAAAATTTTGCGCCAGACCAGGTTTTTGTTGGTCAATGGCGCAAAATTTTTTTGTGTTATTTAAATGCTGCGTTAATAATATGCGCCTATAGGCGGGTCCACAACGTGTGTACACTCTGCTTATTACACACAGGGACGCGCAGCAGCACACAAACATTTTTAAATATTAAAAATAAAAGGATTCCTCTCTGGAGAAGCGTTCAGTTTTTCCTCTTGCAAATTCCGCCATGTAAATAGCGAATCCGCCATGGTGCAAGTGCAACTGGCTTTTAAAGGGAATGGGAGATGAGACTCTGATTGGTTTATTGCACGTTACGCCCAAAACACACCCATGACTCATTAAGAGACTAGGTACAACCCTTTTGGATGCTCCTGGCGTGCTGACCATTTTTTCATTTAGCAAAAGTGGATTTGGACATGCCCTAAGTGCACCTGCGGCATGCGCTTTAGACCATGCGCTCAGATCGTTAAAATGGGGCCCTATGTTCAAACTATAAACTTTTATCCCAGTCATTCTGTGATATAATGCCCAGTAATAAATAATGATACTGTGTTCTTGAAAAGACTGTTTGTGACGCTGTTTCATACATGATCACTGCTCTCTCTGGATCAGTGGCAGTGCCAACAGAGATTTGAATGTTCTGGTGTGATTTTTGGTTTAATAGACTTTATTCAGAGCAGCGCCATGGCAGGTATGAAACCAGGGCTATGAGGGATGAACTTACTGTGTTTTAAATGGCATCCACTGTAAAAAGCTATATAAAGCTCCTAGATCACTAATTTTCCACAGCTCATGTTGCCTGTAGTTTTTTGTCTACTGAAATTTCTTGGAAAGATATTTTCATCAGCAGAACAATCCAAAAACACATTAAATAATAGTACAACCCACTGAAGAGATGTATGTCTATCCCTCACTGCCTGGCCTTCATTCACGTTAAAAATGAAAGATGGCGCTGCTGTGACTAAGGTCTATAGACATAGCCGAATCGCTGTCATTTAGGAATGAGATCACGTGGGTGTTTGAATCGAGATTGCGATCTTTTAATGATTAATCGTGCAGCTCTGGGTTGTGGCATCATCGATTTCAGAATCATCTGCCCCTAACGACACATATCACCAAAACAAACAAAGTTTAGTCACTTTACATGTCCATTCTTGACCTGAAGCTGCAAAGTGGACATGACTTTAAGTCTGTCTCTGCAAAATTAAGCACAAAGTGATTTAAACGTTTACGATATAATGAAGAAAGGGGGATTTTATTTACCCTTTTTACTATCCTTCCTACAGAGCTCATTAAGCAGCATTTGTTCACACTGCAAAAGCTAATCTCTTGTCCTCTGGCATTGTAGCACAGCGGTGTTTTGTCTGCTCTATCGTAAAGGATATGCTGTAGCCTAACCGTTCGTCTCTGCAGGGGAATCATTAGTCCCCAGCAGATATAGAGGATTAAAGGGTCTGACTTCCAGCTCAGTTGCTCTTCTTGTGCAGCGGTTTGCACTGACAGAGAAACAATTGTTGTTTAATTCTTTGTTTATCTGCAAGAGCAACTATAATCTGCTCAATTTGCTTTCGGTTTTGCAGACAGAGGTATAATCATGACGTTTGGAAGTGGAAGCAATGGTTGTCTTGGACATGGGAACTTCAACGATGTGACACAGGTAGATTTAGATGATCTGTTTTTAGTTTTTTTTTTTGCAATGGTATGTTTAGAGATGCTTTCTCAGGCAAGCTAAGGATTTAATCAAACTAACCTTAAGTTTTGACCCCAGGTAAAACTAAAACTATAAAAAAAGTTTTTTTGTTAATTGAAATAAAGATGAAATAAAAATATGAATATTAGATGAAAAACTAAAATGAAAACGTTGCATTAGCAACTAATGAAAATAAGTTCAAGCACTAAAATTACTAAAACTGAAAATTTAAGCTAATAGAAATATTTAAAGAAAAACAACAACAGCCAAAAGCACATAATGTACTACAAATTACTAAAACCTAAAATTAAAATGAAAACTGAAAAATAAAATATTAATAAATACTATAATAGTATATAATACTTAAAAAAGCTAACAAGTTATAATAACTGTATAATTTACAGCTATTATTCGCAAATTAGTTTTTTGTAAAGAAAGCTCATCTTTTGATGAAATTGTCATTTATATGTGTAAAAATGTATAAATAATAAATAAACAAACAAATTACATATTAGTATTAAATTAAAATAAATAATAATGAATGTTAAAAGTATACTAAAATAGAAATTTAAAATAATAAATGTAAATATAAAATACATTTATGTGAAAAGTGAAAACAATGGCAGAGAACTACTGGCACAAAACTGCCATCAGAAAGAAATCCTGCCTCGGTTTGTGATAGAGACTTTGGCCAGTAAGCAACCACCTAGCAATACCCTAGCAACCAACCAGAACACCTTAGCAACTGCATAGCAATGTGCTAAAAAAAACACCTTAGCAACTGCATAGCAACACCTTGGAAACCACCCACATATACCCTATAGCAACATGATGGCGTGCTGCATGCAGAACCTGATTTCACCAAGGTGTACATGCAGCATGTTCCTGGATCAACATTTTTGTTGATCTTGGAACAACATTCCAATCAACCAATCAGATTTAAGGGACAAGTTTACAGTTTATGTCAAGTTTAGGCTTAAAACCAGGGTTAGGTGCTTCTACATCAGTGTTATTCACCTATAATTTCCCTCTGATTTTAGGGATAAGTTATGGGTAGAGTTAGGTTTAGGGGTATGGATATGGTTAGGGCAAAATTTTCAGACAGGAATGGTGTTCCAGGATCAACAAAAATATGTCGACCCAGGAAAACGTCTAACAAACACCTCTTGCATTTTCTTCACAAAATGTGAAAATCTAGTGTTAATCATACTCATAGTTCTTCATGTTCCTGTCTTTATATTCAGCCCAAGATAGTAGAGGCTCTTCTGGGTTATGAGTTGGTCCAAGTGTCTTGTGGAGCATCCCACGTTCTGGCAGTGACCAATGAGCGAGAAGTTTTCTCCTGGGGGCGAGGAGACAACGGTAAATGAGCAACATCACTTGTCACTTGAATACTGTGTTTCTTTTGGTTTCTCTTTGTACTCTTGCAGACAGCAGCAGCAGCGCCTCCAGGCAGTCCTGGCATTTTGTGCGCCATCGTTCTCTTCTCCCTCTCGATCTCTCTCTCTGTCACTCTCACTCTGTATTATCTCTCTGTTTGACAGGCCGGCTTGGTTTGGCCACTCAAGACTCCCACAACTCTCCGCAGCAGGTGAGTTTGCCAGCTGATTTTGAAGCGCAGCGTGTGCTGTGTGGGGTGGACTGCTCCATGATCATCAGCACACAGCACCAGATCCTGGCCTGTGGGAACAACAGGTACTCAATATGTCTTCTTCTCACAGTTCATTATGTACAAAAAAACAGTATGAAAAATATCATATTACTTTACTAAAACACATTATGTTACATTGGGAAAACTGGAGTTATGTTGTAATGTGTGTTCAAGTGATTTTGGTTGGATGGTTTGCCTTTATCAGAGTGTCTATTTACACCAAGTGCAAATAGCGTGCCTTGTTGGCAAGTGCTATTTGCACTAGCTCCGCCTAACAATGCCTGGTTGGGCCACACAAGATTAAAAAAAGACGTGCGTATTTCAGCTTCTTCAGTGGCGTAGTCAGTAAAGTGTAAGGCTCAAGGATCTAGGTTTTGACGCGATTGGCTCAGGGCCGAGCTCGCTCTTCACTCTTTTCCCATCACATATCACATCGGAAAGGCATTTACTTTCAGTAAAAATTAAGAAAGTGTTCTAAAAATGGAAATAAAGTGCCTAACAAAATGTTTAATAATAATACAAGCATTTATCGGGTAGGGTTAAGGGTAGATATAGGGAGGGCTTTTATTGTCCCATTAAGGCAGCATCCATTTAATCATTTTAATAAATATAATCATTTATACTCTATGTTATTATTGCATCCTGTTAATTTACAACAATACTGAGGTGCAAATAGTATGTATCTGTCAAAATACAGTATAACTAGCATATAATTACTATTTACACATATATTGCAAAAAACTGCAACTTTTACATGGTGTAAATAGAATATATCACTATTTTCACTTAGTAAATAGCATCTATCGCTATTTGCACTTATTTTCGCTGCCTTATTTTATTTTATTTTATTTATTTCATTTATATAATACTCTACCCTTGAAAAGTTTGGGGTCAGTAATTTTTAAATGTTTTTGAAAGAAGTCTCTTATTTTCACCAATGCTGCATTTATTTAATCATAAATAGAACAAAACTTAAATAAAAACTTTAAAAAATATTATTGCAATGTAAAATAAATGTTTCCTATTTGAATATATTTTAAAATTTAATTTATTCCTGTGATGCAAAGCTGAATTTTCAGCATCATTACTCTAGTCTTCAGTGTCACATGATTCTTCAGAAATAATTCTATTATGCTGATTTAGAAACATTTCTTATTATTATCAATGTTGAAAAAAATCATTATTTTTTGATGAATAGAATGCTCAAAAGAACAGCATTTATTTGAAATAGAAACCTTTAAATCTTTTGTAAGATTATACATGTCTTTACTATCATTTTTGATCAATTTATTGTGTCTTTGCTGAATAAAACTATTACTTAAAAAAAAAAAAATCTTACTGACCCCAAACTTTTGAACGATAATGTGTTTATATACACTTCCCAGCCAAAAAAAGTTTGGATTTTTGGCTGTTTGGATTTAAAAAGGCAAATGCTTAAGAGTCGATGATTGGATCATTATTGCGGTGATTATTGTGTTTCTAGCATGTTATATGTTTGGCAACATTTCTTCTAACCCTAATTGATGGAGTGTGTAGCTTCTCATTTCTTAAAAAAACATGTAGGAAGACACATTATGGCCATATTCCAGGATGACAATGTCAAGATGCATCAGGCTCAAATTGTGAAAGAATGGTTGGGAGTGAGCATTAAGAATCATTTTCACACATGAATTTCGCACCTCTGAGTCCAGACCTTAAATTCATTGAAAGTCTTTGGGATGTGCTGGAGGAGACTTTACAGAGTGCTTGACTCTTGCATTGTCAATACAAGATCTTGACCAAAAATTGACGCACCTCTTGATGAAATAACATCACAACATTTATTTCCATCAAGAGGTGCATATAACATGCTAGAAACGTAATAATCACTGCAATAATGATCCAATCACAGACTCTTAAGCATTTGCCTTTTTAAATCCAAAAAGCTTTGGTACTTAAAATTCTTTAATTGTCATTATCTTAGAAAAAGAGGACTCACAGAAAACCCAGATTTCCCATTAGTAATGATGACATCATGTTCGCTCATCTCATAAAGACGGTCATTCCAACATGACATGAAAGCAGCATAATTGACCGAAGCTTCAGATGGCATGTGGTTGGCAGAGGTGTTGACTGTTACGGGTTCCCAATGTGTTGCTGGTTAATGGGCCTCAAAGTGGATTTTTAAACACCTGGTATGAGTCTAATTGCAAAATGTAAAAAAATCACCATGAAGGTCTTGCTTAGCTGTTTTGCTTATGTTAGGCAGTTTTTCACAGATTGCCAAACCAGTTTAGGGAGTTAACACTCCTCATTCCTGCTTTAACATTTGAAAAGACTGTGAATTATGAAGACATTTCATCACAGGAAATGACCAACACAATGACCATATTTTAAATAACAGTCACACCCTGTCAGCCACACCATCAAACTTAAGTGCTTGAGTGCTAAAAATCGTTGTTTATGACCTTTACAGACAAATCAGAATAAACCCGCTGCCCTGTGAAAAAGAAGTACACTATAGCATACTTAATATACTTTAATAGAAAATGCTTATGTGCCAGATGAATGTAATGTTTTCTGTCACTTGCATGTTAATGGAAATTAAATAAAAATGTATTATAGTTTAAATTATAATGTATTGAATGCAATTAGCTGAACTTTAGAGTGCTTTTTTGACCCACTTAAGTGGGACTTAAGTACATCTTTTTTTGTCATTTCATAATTATTTACTTCTATTGTCTTTAAAATATAGTGTACTGACAAATGTACTGAAAGGCATTTTTGGAAAACTAAAATATACTTTAATGTAATTTCTATTGAAACTTGTACTGTAAGTAATGTATTTAAATATATTTGTAATATATTTGCTTTATACATTTGTAATGATGAAGTTGCAGTTTATTACATTTAAAATATATTAACTTTAAATGTAATATCAAATAAGTAAACATGATTACTTAAATCAATGCCTGGTTTCACAGGCTTAAACCTAGTTCCAGAGTAAAATGCATGTTTGAGCTGTCTTAACTGAAAGCAACTTGCACTGACGTATCTTAAAATATGTCAGTGCCATTGTTTTGTCTCAAGATGCACACCAGTAATGTTTTTTTTTCTAAGGCACATTTATAAAAGCTACTTAAATGTCCTAATTGAAGGCCTAATCCTGGCTTAATCTAAGCCCTGTCTGTGAAACCAGGCCAAAGTGCACTCTATTTAAGTACACTTAAATGGCCTTTTATTTGATAAATATTATATTATTTGCAAGTACATTTTTTATTATACTGAAGTACACTATAAGTGCACATTCAATACAATTAAGTGCACTTCTTTTCACAGAGGGCTGCTAAAGTGATATTTAAATTAATTAATAACCATCTTAAATGCAGATTTAACAAGCTGGGTTTGGATAAGGTCTCAGGTGCAGAGGAGCCCTCATCTCACTGTCAGGTCGAGGAGGTCCACGCTTTCCAGCCCGTCCAGTCTGCTCCTCTAAATGTTGAGAAGATCGTTTATATAGACATTGGCACAGCACATTCTGTTGCAGTCACAGGTCAGAGCGCATCGTTCACATTACAACTCAATGTGCTGTTCTGATTTAGACTGACTGACTCACAGACTATGCATATGTGCCCTAAATGCAGAGAAAGGTCAGTGTTTCACCTTCGGCAGTAACCAGCATGGGCAGCTTGGCTGCAGTTCCCGCAGAACCAGTCGAGTGCCCTATCAAGTCTCAGGACTGCAGGGAATCACCATGGCCGCGTGTGGCGATGCGTTCACTTTGGCTATTGGAGCAGGTAAACAAGACATATACTAGTGATATATATATATATATATATATATATATATATATATATATATACATACACAAAATATTTCTGCCCCAATTTTCATTACTGTAAAGGATCCAGACATGATGATCCTGATTTTTCACCCATGATTCATAAGTGTTTATTGTAATTATTGTAATACAGTAATTTTAACATATTATAGTGAAAAAAAGTGCAATGAAATGTTTTTTAAACCTCTAATCTTTAAAAGCTATTTGAAACCATTCAGGTTTAATGTTTAATGGTAAAACATGGTGTTACATCCAAACCAGCATGGGTGATACTGATAACCTCTTTATATGGCTTTGGTTTTTATTTATAACAGTATAAATTAAGCAAAAGCCTAAAAAATTAAACAGGTACATCTAGGCTATTTAATATGATCTATTTCAGTGTATCTGTCATGATTATGGGGGGAAATGAGATTGAGAAAGATTATATTCTTTTTTTAGTTTACTTTAGATGACATTTTAATATCATACTTAAAAAACAATTACATTGAAAATTAGACCAATTTTTGGTTACACTTTATTTCAGTGGTCCACTTTAGACATTCTGCTAACTATAAGTAAAATGTAATGGTCCTAAAGCAGACAAAAATAATATAATATAATTAATATAAAAGTTAATGATTATAAATTGTCATATTTTTATATTTTAAAATATTTTAATATCCTAATATATACGTTTTAATGCCTTAATCATGTTATTGTTGTTGTTTTTTGATACTGGGATAAAATTTGACCTGGACAACTGAACTACATCAGCTCAAAATAATGGCAATGCATCCCAGACAAGGCTGCTATCAAGCCATTAATTTCTTCAGTCACAGAATGTGCTCTAGTGGGGGCAGGTAGGTTAATTAATGTGACATGTGGCTAAGGGTCAGCATGTAACCCCGACTGTGTCCCAGAGGCTTAGGAGACTCTGAAGACCTTTATTGTTTCATGTTGTCTTTGTTCATTCATGATTCTCACAGGATCTGACATGCAGAGCAATAGACTGACAAAGATGTTATTCAGACAAATGGTGTTCAGAATTGCGAGCAAATGTTCCGCTCCTTCTTTTTTCGGCAGAGGGGGAAGTGTACACCTGGGGTAAAGGGGCACGTGGTCGACTTGGAAGGAAGGAAGAGGATTCTGGGATACCAAAGACAGTGCAGCTCGATGAGAGCCACCCTTTCACTGTCACGTCAGTGGCTTGTTGCCATGGAAACACACTGTTGGCTGTGAAACGTAATGTGCAGCTATAATTACTTTTACAAATGTTAGCAGAATCTAGACATTTATTGCAATGTATTTGTTGTAATTATCTATTGTTGATTTGGCATTACAAAGGTTGTTGTCATTGTTCTTTCATCAGAGTGACTATATTCTTACTCATCATTTCTCTCCTTTCCTTAGCATTTTTTGAAGAGCCTGTTTCAAAGTGATAGAGCCCAAATCACTCCACACACTCCGCAGAAGAGGCGTTCAGGTCCTGTGCATAAGGATTGAAGGATTGGACGCTTCATTGAGAAATATAAGCCATGCAGTTGCGTTTATTACATGATATGATTTCCAGATATGTAAAGGTTTTTTAAATTTAAATGACTATTAACTTATAACAACAGATTTGCATTACATATTTTGTGTACATAAATTAGACTGAATTAGGTTAAAAATAATAATAAATGTGTAGTATTGTAAATAATGCCTAATTCCTCATTGAGGCCAGACTGAATGATGTGCTGCTTATGTTTCCACATAATTGGAAGTGTATCGTAATAAATGTATGACAGTTCTAATGTGGGAGTTCTTATTTGTGGCCAAAAAGAAATTCTTTAATAAATAAAAGCTTTAATAATAAATACATATTTGTAATTAAGAATAATATATTCTTTATATTGCTAATAATAATAATGTTTTATTGTTAATGTAAATATAGCCATTGACAATTATATTGACTATTAAGTATTGTTATATTTTTAGCTAGAACAATTCCAATAAATATGAATGCATATGAATGTATATTGCATAATAAAAAAACATACTCATGTTTTATTCTCAGTTGAATCCCATCGAGAGCTCGTGCGTCCATCATGCTATGATGTAATTCTTCTGCAATATGTGATGCACAGAGCGTGTCATTAATGTGGCGCGCGCTTTTCCATGGAAAACATATTTACCGTTGACGAGAGTTTAATATGTTTAAATGAAACCGATCTATTGAATAGTCGAACTTTAATAAACTGTCTTAACTCTAATTCCATGATTTCTGCTGTTGTTGTTCTGTTGACGTAATGTCTGCACGAATGTCGTGTGCTTCTCACCGATAGAGGGAGTCGTTTGCCTTACAAATAACTTTCTGCAACCTTTTGTTACCAGAGATTGTCTTTGTATGCACACTTTTGAGACTTTTATTTCATAAATAAGACGTTTTCATCTTTATTCCCGTTTTATATCCGTATTTATATTCTAAAACTGCGTGTATAATTATGTACATTTCATGTTTTTCATATGTTATAATGGGCAGGAATAGAACTTTTATATAGTTAGAGAGTATTCAAGGTGGGAGGGGGATTTTTACATAATTTTAAAAGCGTTTTATACACTCTTAATAAAACAAAAAGGTTCTTTATTGGCATCAGTAGTTCCATGAAGAACCTTTAACATCCATGCAACCTTTCCATTCCAAAAAAGGAAAATAGTTATTTAGATTATTAAACTGATCTTGATACTAAGAAAATGTTTATTTTATTTTATTTAAGAAATGTATACACTAGATGGATGGATGGATATTCTTATTATTATTCTTATATTATTAACTATATTTATTTATAACTTTCTATAACATTTTCACTTTTTTACTGTCCAGTAATAATTTGGAAAGAAAACAGAATGGAAGCCTAAATACTATAGCAATGAATGTAACTTTAATTCCGTGGAAAGGGGCAATTAAATGCTACACAGAGTGTGTTTTTTCATTCCATTGCGTACTTTTCTATTGTTTTTTAATGTAAACATCACCCTAGACGCGTTACTGTTGCGCTCGCATCTCGCTTACTTTTGCAGAGTATCGTGCATGGCGCGGCTTTATAAACGGGGCACTCAAGTTAAAATGACTTTTAAAAAACGCGTCTCCATACCTGCACTGGCCTGCGTCTGGCGCTTTAACCGCAAAAACGCGTCCTGTGTGAATGGCCCTAAACTGATTAAAAGATAAACAGCGCAGTCTTATTTCAGTGCTGTTATTTAAGCAGACAGTTTGCATTGTACATTCAGTTTAACAACATTAACAGCAAGCCAAAGAGAGGTTTCAACTGAACTATGCATATGCATTTTAAATGTTCTAGCTCTGTCCAAATGCACGTTCTTAAATGAGCGAGTTTGCGAGTTTTTTTATATAGCTAATTTCAACTTGGCGTGAATCAAAAATCAAAAATCAAATCAGAGCTGCATATTAATATTTACAAGATACATATTCACAAATACAACTCCTCGTAATTCACACCTTAATAGCAAATATTTCTGCCCGTTCACCTCGTGTAATTGTCAGTGATTGTCTCTGCTTTTCTGCTACAGACTGAAGCGCGTGATTAACGCACCGCGCCATTACTATTAAGTTAATAAAGGAAAAAACATTATTTTTGTGATTGTTTGGGGCATTCTACAGCCTTTCAACACAGAGCCCACCTTAGATTGTTTTTAACGCTATCAGTTCCTAAATTCTGATTGGGTGGGCAAGGCAGACGTTTGGGTGGGCTTAGCCCACCCCTGCCCATGCCTAGAACCGGCCCCGTGCGTAACCGGCGTAAACTAGTGTTTTTCCTTGAATAAATGTAACCACAAAGGTTATTAGCCTATTTTGACTTGATAATACGTCACAAGCATATCATAAAAAAGCGTTTTGTTTAAGCAGTTTCTAAGATAGTTGACCATTTCTGTAGTGAGAAGGGCCTCAAGAGAAATCCGGGACTTTACTGACATAAATTCAATGAAAATAATCCCTTACTTGGCTACATTATAACGTTCACAGACGGTATTACTGTAAATAACTGTAAATAAACCTGCTCTTCTGATTTCTGCGGGGCTAAGAGGGATTTAAATGTGGCTCCTCCCTCATGAATAGTGGGTGGGGCGTTATATACCTAAACAGATGGGATCCGAGCTTTGTCTCCAGGCTGTCAGTGTTATTCTCGACAGGCGCTGTGAATGTTTCTCGTCGCGCGCATCATCTCGCTTCATCAAAGAGCTCGAGCGCTGCATTGACAGCCTCGTCATACAGACAGATCGTCGGGTTTAAGCTGTCATCCTGATGTTGGATCGAGCCGTGTTGCTCGAAAGAGGAAGCTGAGAAGGAACAATACCGACGGTTTAGGAGCGCGAGCTTGTGTATCGTTGGCAAGTGAATATCAGTTTTCATACGCGCTCTGTCAGCGCCTTTCCGAGCGTTATTGCAGAGGACAACAAACGACGGTTTCTATAGACGCTTAGTGTAAAGACCAGCAATGCCGGGGTTCGACTACAAGTTCCTGGAGAAGCCCAAGAGACGCTTTCAGTGTCCTCTGTGTAGCAAAGCAATGAGGGAACCCGTCCAAGTTTCCACATGTGGACACAGATTCTGCGATACCTGTCTGCAGGAATTTCTCAGGTAAGGAAACACGTACATTTTGCGTAAGTAAGCTATAGGATACACACAACCAACCTTTTAAGCAGAGGAGTGTATTCCAATGAGTTTCGTCAATCATCATGTCAACACATGGCAGTCAGTCAGTCATATTTGTGCTACAGTTGATATGTTTATTTCTGCCCGTAGGCCTTGAGTTGATTTGGCAGCCAATAGGATACTGGGGATGTTCTGTATATATATTTTGCAAATGAAGTTAGTTGTTGTAGTGTCACGAGACAAATACTGACAGATGGGTGTGTATGAGAGGGAAATGCAACATTAACCATTTATAAAAAGAGAATGAAATCCTAATATCAAAAATCTGCACTGCAACATTATGGTAGTAGTTCCATCATATATACCAGTACTATCATTAGCAGAGCAATTCCTGTAACATTCAGAAAAAACTACTTGTGGAGAAAATATTTTGAATATTTTTCCTTGAGCCTCTCCAGTTGTGGTCTACCTTGGGAGAAAAATATTTACAGACCTGTGTGTGTGTGTGTGTGTATTCAGGCAGTAGATACCCTCAGCTCTGGCCCTGTCTGTCATTTTGACCAGAGGCACTACAAGGCTCTTTGAGGGGGGGGGCAATCTCACATGTGGGATTAGGAAGCGAATCCTTTATTGGAATCAGTGTGCTGGAAAACTGGCGGATTGTTCGCTCAGCACTAATTTTTGTTATTTGTAGTTTGTTTGCTAGGTCATGTAGGAAGGACATAAACATGCATAAAATATACATGCTCAAATTTAATAAGAAGTCAAATTGAAAAATTCTTTAAGGTATGCAGGCCAATAAAATAACCCTGCAGCAGTTTTAGTGTTTGTTAACATAGTAAGTTAAACATCAGTTTTATAGCTTTCGGTTTCAACTACCAGGAAATTTAAAACAAGAACATTTACAGTTAACAGACAGTTATAAAGCAGGAGTGCCCTTTAAAGGACTCGTCACTATTAAGTGTATAATGTTATGTAAGTCATTTATTTGCTCGGGGAATGATATGATGATACTGTAAACATGACACACTGAATGATTGACAGCTGAGATGCTCATTCTTTTCACCTGTGGCATTGTAGTTTTACAGCATTAATCATGCATTAATAAAAATGAAAAAAAGATTTTCACCGTAAGGAAAGAAGTCTGGGAGAATTAAACTGCAGTATTGGTACTAAATACACTATCATTAAAAACTTTAGAGTTGGTAAGATTTTTTTTTTAAATCAAAAATACTGGAAAAACAATATTATGAAATATTATTGCAATTTAAAATTGCACATTTTATTTTAATACATTTTAAAATGTAATTTATTTCTGTGATGTAAAGCTGAATTTTCAGCATCATTACTCCAGTCTTCAGTGTCACATGATCCTTCAGAAATCATTCTAATATGCTGATTTGGTGCTCAAGAAACATTTCTTATTATTATCAATTTTGAAAACAGTTGCACTGCTTAATATTTTGTGTAAACCATGGCAGATTTATCATTTATTTGAAATAGGAATCTTTTATAGCATTGTAAATGTCTTTACTGTCACTTTTGATCAATTTAAAGTGTCCTTGCTGAATAAAAGTATTAATTTATTTAGAAAATCCCAACTTTTGAACAAGGTGAGTTGTCTGGCAGCCTTACATGGGCCGGATTTGGCCTGTGGGAAGCCAAGCCAGTTGAATAGGATGTTACAGTACACACTGTCATACATTAGTGCAAATAGATCACATTATGCCTTCATAAATGCTGCACACTAAAAGAATATCGCTGTATTTATATTTAGAAAGTTGACAGATTATTGTATCATGCTACACTGATATCCGGACACAGCAGGGAAACATGATAGCATGAATTGATTTTTTTTTGAACATACATGATCAATTCCACACTGAACAATTGCATCAAAGGCACAATACCAGTCACAAAGATCTAATCTAGTTTTTCCACATATCCAAACAGGTTTTGTTTCTTTCCTGTCTGCATGTTGTGGAGTATAAACAGAACTTGTGCTGATGCTGCGGTGAAAGATAAGAGGTTTCAGGTCAAGTTTGCATCTCGTTCAGATTCCAGTGAATGCAAGGTCCACTATAGACACTCATAGAAACACTGAAATGTCATGTAAGTTTCTGGATAGGGGGAGGAAGAAGGAAGCACATGATGCATTTTGCCTAAGGCTCTGTGTGTTTATGTTTGTTCTCTTCTCAGTAAACCTCTTTGCTCTCACGCCTACATAGGAGAAAGATTCTTCTTGAACGTGAAGCTTTGCTCAATTTTATATTCTTCCTTGAGATAACATAAAACATAAAAGACGTTTCATGTAAGACTAACTGAAGCAGACAATGCTTATGAGTCATTGGGTCATTAGTGTGTCACCGGGAAGAAATCTGATCTGCTTTTCTTTATAAGTAACTTTTTTTCTTTATCAACCTTTGTCACCAGCTAAAGAGTGACTTTTTAACACTAGTTAAAGCTACGATTAAAGCTACTCAATTAAGCATTTTTTTAAAGGGACTAGATGCACAAAATGCAATTTCTAGAATTCACTATAGAACTTTCGGTAACACTTTATTTTAGGGTTCAACTCTTGCTATTAACTAGTTGCTTATTAGCATGCATATTACTAGGATATTGGCTGTTTATTAGTATAAAGCACATATTAAAGGAACACTCCACTTTTTTTGAAAATAGGCTCATTTTCCAACTCCCCTAGAGTTAAACAGTTGAGTTTTACCGTTTTCGAATCCATTCAGGCGGATCTGGCGTTAGAACTTTTAGCATAGCTTAGCATAGATCATTGAATCTGATTAGACTGTTAGTATCTCGCTCAAAAACGACCAAAGACTTTCGATATTTTTCCTATTTAAAACTTGACTCTTCTGTAGGTACATCGTGTACTAAGACCGACGGAAAACGAAAAGTTGCGATTTTCTAGACCGATATGGCTAGGAACTATACTCTCATTCCTGCGTAATAATCAAGGAACTTTGCAGCCGTACCATGGGTGCAGCAGGCACAATGATATTACGCAGTGCCTGAAAATAGTCCCCAGCACGCTCTCTGTGCAAGCAGGTTGTCATGTTGGTTATGTTGACGGAAGTTAGCCTATTTTCAGGCGCTGCGTAATATAATTGCTGCACCCATGGTATGGCAGCAAAGTTCCTTGATTATTACGCAGGAATGAGAGTATAGTTCCTAGCCATATTGGTCTAGAAAATTCTAGCAACTTTTCATTTCCATCGGTCTTAGTACACGATGTAACTACAGTAGAGTCAAGTTTTAAATGGGAAAAATATCGAAAGTCTTTGGTCATTTTTGAGCGGGATGCTAACGGTCTAATCAGATTCAATGAACTATGCTAAGCTATGCTAAAAGTTCTGCCGCCAGATCCAGAGATCGGCTGAATGGATTCGAAAGCGGTAAAACTCAACTGTTTAACTCTAGGGGAGTTGGAAAATGAGTCTTTTTTTTTTTTTTTTTTAAAAAGTGGAGTGTTCCTTTAATGCCTTATTCTGCATGACCATATTCTACATCTCTGAATCCTACCCAATACCTAAACTTAAACGCTACAAAACTACCATACTAACTATTAATAAGCAGTAAATTAGGAGTTTTTCGAGGCAAAAGTCATAGTTAATAGTGAATATGTATTCCCCATAATAAAGTGTTACTAAACTTTCTCTCCTTGACTTTGTAGAATCATTCAGACCAGTTTTGTGAACTTGTTCAACTGATTCATTGAAAAGATCCAACTTAAAAGAACAGAATGCTACTCATGAATTCATCGTAGGTCTTTTGAGAATTCTGTGCATACGTTTTAATTGATTTGAAAGTGAAAAATTCAATAATTTGAACCTCCACAACACAAAGAATTGATCTAAATCAGTGGTTCACAGCAAGAGGGCCAGGGCCTAAATAAAGCCTGGTGCACACTGTACGATTTATAATAGTACCTTACGATTGTGGCTTGTCAGACTGTACGAACATGATCCCCACTGTAAGCCATGTCACACTGTTAATGACGCATTAAAAAGGACGCACGCATGCACGAAAACTCATACAGAGTTTTATATTATCAATCCATGACACGTTCGGTGACTGTGAGTTGCATTACATGCACGATTTAGGGTGTGTTCACACTTGTAGTTCGGTTCGCTTGGTTCGTTTGCTCCGGACCAACAAAAAAAACGAATAGTCCTGGTCCGCTTAACGTTCACATTGGCATTTTAACACCAAACCTAAAGATACAGAACCTAAAGGCATAGGGGAATGTTCACAACCTGATTGGTCCGCTTTTATTACGTATATTTTGTGACGGAACTTACCGAACATCCAAAACAATGCTGTGTGCTGGGCTAAATGCGCTCGTTGTATGTGTGTAGCCTGCATATGATGAACTCGTGCAGAGCTTGTAAAATGTGTACATGGAGTCAAAATAGCGAACTGTTGCCTGTACTGAACTGTGATGGGCAACATTGCGACTATGACGAGAAAAAACAGGTATGCTTTAGCATTCTGTCCGTCTTTGGTCTGCGTTGCATTCATATTTCAGTTGAATCACACCAGAGTTTGTTTGGAAGCGTACCGAGACCCATCTTTTCAGCGGTCTTGGTCCACTTGTTTGGTGCACACCAGGGTTCAGATAGCAGCGTTCACACTTATTCAAATGAACCGGACTAACAGAGCAATCACACCAGATTTCGTTTTAATCGAAGTGTGAACACACCCTTAAATGGTGGCTAGCAAACAAAAACAAACTCTAGTGTTAATTTTGATCATGGCTTGTCTTGAAAAGAAAAATGGAAAAAAAACGAAGACGGTGTGTGTGGACTGTGGAGCAAGTGGTGGTTTGTGGTTGTCTCACTAATTTTGTCATCAGGTTCTGCACTCCTATTGTTTTTTTAATTGATGGGTATTGTAGGAGATGCCACACTTCAGGACTGTGCCTCAAAACTTCTGACACTGCCAGAATTCCGTCTGAGTTAAAATTTGATCGCAACGTTCATTGATTGGCTGTCGGCGAACATGTCAAACTAGCACTCAGAGACTTCAGATTTTGGCCCAGGATCAGAGGAAACTTTTAGGATTCTCAACATTTGTATCAGACAGCCAAATCGTGGCCAAAATCGTACAGTGTGAAACCGGCTTAAGACAAAACAAGACCAGTATGTGTCTTGGAAAACCTGGATGTAGCTTAATTTTAAATGTGTGATTACTAGACCTGGAAAGGTCATGTAAATTATTAAAATGTTATAAGAATAAAAAAAATAATATAATATAAGAATTAAAATATTTTATCAGGTAGAAATTGTGAGTAAAACATTGTGAGTAAATCATGAACAACTTGAAAAGTCACTGGGCCAATAGTCAAAAAGGTTGAGAATCACTGATACAAACAAAATATTAAAGCATTACTAACTTGTTGAATTAGTTTGAAGTGAATGTTTAAATGAGTATTGTGTTGATCAGAATCACAAACTCAGTAGTGCGTCAGGATAAGTATGTGCTTTGTTGACATTGCGTGATAACCGTGTATTCTCTTCTTCACTGTTGTGTACAGTACACATTCAAAGTCATTCCATCCATTATTTCAGTCAGCCTCTGATCAGTTCAGACCTGCCGTCACTTTGGGAAATTTTGCCATATGTGCAAGGATTTACATGGGTTATGCTCTTGCACAACAAAACCCAACTATGATTCACCATCTGCTACATTTAACCATTATTGGAAAAGGGCCTCCAGCTACTTCAGGTTCAGGCTCACGCTACATGTACACCTATAGACTTGCCCCGTAAAACTTGCTTCAGGTCTGAATCTGAAAGCATCTCAATCAAAGTCCTTTTTCTTGGATATGGCTCATTCATGGCAACAGGCCTGTTGACTGTTGGTTATTTGTGTTGTAAATGGAGCGTGTTTCCGCTGAAGAAGGAATGTGTAAGGAAGGCGGTTGTCTCAGAAGACCTAATCAGCGCCGGGAGGGTCAGGAGGGGCCGACCCACAGGGTTTATCACTCCGGCAATCAGCTCAAGTCACATGACCATGACGATAATTCAGAGTAGATGAACCTTGAACTGAGGGCATTTGGTTCACCGGCATAACACAAAAGAAGTTCTCATAATATGGGCTAACATCTCTGAATGCACATACAAGGGCACCCTTAATGTCATAAAGCAATGGTTTAGACTAGTTAGACGAGTCAAGTCAAATAAACTCCTGAATGTTTTCATTTGGTGCTTTGTGAAATAACAGTTATTGGTTTATAGGCTTTTGTTCAAGCTTTAGATTTGTTTGTTTTGTGTCTGAACTTTTTGTGTGTATATTCTGCTCACAGTACACATTAGGTGTGTCCCAATTCGCACACTTATGCACTATTTTGCTGTATTGTACTATAAATAGTAGTGTTTTTACACTGAAAATTCCAATGCGTATACCATTTGGGACACAGCTAGTGTTGTCAAAAGTACAGACTTCGGTACCAAGTCGGTACTGAAATTTTTTAACTTCTGATTGGCCATTGTGTTCACACGCTCATCGGATAAATCTGTGATTGGCTACAATGATCAACGCACGGGAGCATTTGAAAGCACACGGAAGTGTTTGAAAGTGCTTTGAAAGCGGGAGCGTTTGATAGCACAAGTAGGCGTCTATCAGCAGACCGGTAATGAATGAAATATATTATATATATTGGTCATTATGGAATTGATCCGACTGCGTCTGTGTGCTTTAATTTGCACGTCGTCAGTAGATCATGCGCAGAACTGTCCACACCCATGGGTGCTTTTATGGAATTACGCTCTCACGCTAATTTGCCCGGTTTAGTAAATCTGGCCCTAAGAAGTTTTTCATCTACTATTTGCTTCTCTTGCTTCTTCGCAAAACTTCAGGTGACGCTCTAAGGTCATCCAAAATCCATGTTAAAGTGTTAATGAAATCTCCACTTCAGGAGCACTTACTTGTTAGCTCATTTCAGCTGATTTATATAACATTTTATTCCTAAAAACATGGTGAAAATTATTCTTCTGGCTGTTGACCGTATTTTCTGATATATGGAGACATCATCTGACATCTTTTTTCTGATATAAAAAAAGATATCCAAAATCCCCTATGTAAAAATCTTTAATATAATATGTCAACAAAATTAAGAATATTGAATCTGGCTTTATCCAATGTTTAGATTTCTTTTCTGGAAATGTATGCAAATTAGTGCGAATTGAATTAGTCTTATATGTACATTTAAACATAACATTTCAGAAAACTTGTAATACAAAAACAATTGTCTTAATGTGCTGTGGTAAATCAACTGGGGAAGTATGGTGATGGCTATAAATGAATATTTTTACCATATTCACCTGTAGTGTCTTGCCTTATAAAAAGGAATGTGTGACAAGGCTGCCATTCAGAAGCTACTTGTATCCAAAGAAAGTACAAAAGGTGAATATCCTGGTGTAAGGAGCATAAAACCTTAGCTTCTCTATTAAGCTTTAGTTTTCACAGCCTAATTTTCTCAAACAGAATGTCTTTTTTCATAAAGAGTCTGAATAGAGTTCTCTGTCTTCTATTGAACTCAAGTCAGTCCTCCTGCGTTCTCTTGAGAGCTGATGGTCTGCAACATGTGCACACTAAAGCCTTGCAACGGAAGGGTGGCTTTAATCGGGGTAGAACGGGGTAGCTGGTGACGGGCAAAGTGGGAAAAGAAAGATTGACTTCTTTCCAGCCAGGGCCATCTGTGTGAACAACATCTTTTTTACATTAAAGCTCAAATGAATTGCCCTCTGTCCATTGAGATACAGAAAGGAGCCTCTTTGGCCTGTCCCAGATAGTGAGAGGTTCTTTGAGGAATGGGAGATTTAGAGGAAGCATTGGTGCCCAGTACTGAGAGGAAGCCAGACTGGGTATGACAGCTGGGAGTCTGCATCCCCCCCTTCAGGATTCATGCCATTGAGGCAGATGAATAGTGACTGGGCATCCTCTCTCACTTCCTGCCCGGCCTCATCAAAGACCCTCACATCCTCTCACAGGTGCCACTGGTCATACAAGTCATCCGTCCAAGCTCATCTGTTAGCCGGTTCCATTAGATAAAAGATAAGATACAGGGTGGCAAAAAATCTCATGTTGTGTAACGATTAATTTTCACCATGAATCTTGAAAAAATTCATAAATGTCATTATTTTTTGGGAGACATGCCATATGACATGACAAATTATTGACCTTAACACACGGTCTTGAGGTTCTGCAGGGGTTCTCTGTTTGATATCATTTCCTGTTTCGTTTTTTTCATGCTGGTTGCACCACATGATCTTGTCGGACAGTTTTTCAATATTAATGAGTATTGTAGCAGTTTTGTTAAAATATATTTTTATTAGAAAATATTATGCCAAACTACTTAGGTTTTCTTATCAAGAATTTCATTCTTTTAATAAACCTTTTTTTCTTCATTATGATATTAGGAAAGTTGTATAATCACACTTTTTTGACTTTATGCCATCACCATTTCTTTTTAATAAATATCAGAGATTATTCATTCATAAATATCATTACGTTTTTTGGGAGTCATGCCACATGACATTTTACAGCCAGAACTTACCATGTCTTTTCATAAAAAGGTCAAATTATATGATATTTTAAGAGAATTATTGACCATGCCACAAGGTCATGAGAGTCTGCAAGGGTGTATTCAAATCATTGTGTGTATGAATTGTATTTTTATTATCTATTATATCATTTCCTGTTGTATTTTTTTTTTTCTGCATGTTTCTGTATGTTAGTCGCCCCATGTGACTTTGATTTGGTAGACAAAAGTTTTTCAAATATTAATAAGCAATTTAAAAAAATATATATTTACTAAGAAATAATAAGATTATGCCAAACTACTTAATAAGGTTTTCTTCAATAATTGTATTGTTTTAATAAAGCTTTTTTCTTCATTATAATATCAGGACAGTTGTACCACCTAGATATTTTGATTTTATGCCTCCCCTAAAAATATTATTATTATCATATGATTTTCATATCATTTTCATACACAAAATGATGAATTTTTGAATAAATTAATAAATAGGACAGAAAACAGCATCATGCCATTACCCAAACCCTGAATGAGATCTATATCACACAGTTGTATGTTTGCTAATACATAGTATAGAGAAAGTTAGCAACAGCGTAATATTGATTTGTCTTCCTGAAATAAACTGTCAGCGAGTTGCTGCTTCAGAAATCCCAATGAGTGCTCAGCTTTTAGACCACGGTCCAACAAATGAAACTGCCTCTGGTGCTACACTGTCCATATCCATAAATATGTTTCTGCTTCTGCTGAGAGGAAAAAAACAACTGGGAATGTTCATTAGCCCTGTCAAGTACATTCAGATCAATTCATGTAGATGAAGAAAACAAGAATTACATAAACGCGTCTTTAAAATGACTGTGCGTGTGATGTCAACTGACCCGTGAAGTTTACCACAATATCTTGGTGAGGAAATACCTTCATATTCTCTTAAAAAAAAAAAAATTTTCACAGCGATGCTACAGAAGAACCTTTTTTGGTTCCCTAAAGAACCTTTCAGTGAACGGTTCTTAAAAGAACCATTTTTTTAATGTAAAGAAAAGAACCTTTTTCCACTTTTTTGGAATGGAAAGATTCCATGGATGTTAAAGTTTCTTCATGGAACCACTGATGCACCTTTATTTTTAAGAGTGTACATTGTTTTCTCAGCTGCAAGTCTTTGTTTTGGTGTGAATGAACTGAGATCAGGTATTGGCTGAGTGATGTCATAGACTTTAGGGAGGTTGTATTTTGAGTGTTGTGGACCTCATCTCCAGCTGTAAACGGGACATTCTGGAGTCAAATTTCTCCATCCTTTCCACACAGCTGCAAGCTGGCGTAGGGTGAGGCTGTTATTGAGAAGCTCTAAGATGCATTTCATTTAAATGTTTTGCATCAGCGCTTCTTTGGTTTAAAGTGCTGTAAGGGTTCTGTGTTAATTATCATCATAGAGGGTGTTATTAGGAGCTAAAGGAGGTTCAATGAGGGCGACACAAAAAGTGGGCGAGCTCTTAACATTCCTGACTGGATTTTCTGCCCCATTCAGATGTCCATCGTCTGCAAGTGCATAGACAACATTCCTTTGTGAAAACCCGTGGTGCTTGACGACCTGGGACGCTCAGTGATATTAGTGAGGGGTAATAAGTGCATAGAAGGGTTCGTGGGGATCCAGGACTTGCCCGGGCATACTTCAATTTAAGGAGAAATCAAATAATCATACCTTTACTCCCCTTGAGTGCAGATACACAGGGAACTATTTCAGTTATGCAGTACAGCAGTTTGTCACTCATGCCTGACATGCTGAGGCTAGGTCGCTTTAACCTAGACCTGCCAGAAGCTGGCAGGCTTCAAATAATAGCTAATTTGTGATACTTGCTAAGACAAACATCACTATTGCTATTGCTTATACTTGGGGAATGTACAGATCCCTAACACTAAGTATTAAAATGTCATGGATGTGACTGATACATCAAATTGTGTGGCTTGTTGAGAAAAGGTGTGCTGTTATGTTTCGTGCTGTCAAGGTAGTACTGGTAGACTTGCGATTTTTGTCTGGTGGATGATGAAACACATTGAAGGAGGGGTCTGAGATATCTAGAATATCGTAGAAACTTGACAGGGGGCTCGTTTGACTTAGCAACTACCCATAAATCCCTAGAAACCACATAGAAATGGTCTAAAATGCATCCAGAATACCTTAGCAATGCCCTGGCAACTATTCCCTGTTGGCAAAACATCTTAATCCAGGCTAAACTGGTTTGCTGCTGTTCTCCTAGCCTGGTCTGGCTGGATTTAGATGGATTTTTGGCATGTTTCAGTTGGAAAACAGCTAGACCAGACTGAAGACCACTTTGACCAAGTTGACTGACCAGTGTAGAGAGGGATTTTTTTCTGGTAACACTTTATTTTAGGGTTTCGTAGTTATACGTTACTCCGTGTACTTACAATAGTAATAACATTAAATTATGCATAATTACAAGTAACTAACCCTAAACCAAACCCCAACCGTAACTCTATAGTAAGTACATGTACACTCTAAAAAATGCTGGGTTGTTTCAACCCAAATTTGGGTCAAATATGGACAAATCCAGCTGTTGGGTGAAATTTTTTAAATTAAATTTTTAACTCAACAGTTGGGTCTGTCCATATTTGACCCAAAATTGGGTTAAAACAACCCAGCATTTTTTAGAGTGTAGTTAATTAATATTACTCAATACTTATTTGAGTAAGTACAATGTAACAATGTCACCTTAAAATAAAGTAACCTTTTTTTCTTTTCTTTTTTTTTTTTTTTTTTTTTTTTGGTCTTTACAATGAAAGTCAGTGTTGTTTTGCACCAGTGTTGTTATTGTATTATATGATTATATGAAAACTGAAAATATACAAATAAAAAATATTATTAAATACTATAATACTACAGTAGTTATATAAATAATACTAAAATAACACTTTTCGGAGTCCCTTGGCTTACATTGTATGGATGAAAACAGAATTTTCATTTTTTTTTGGGTGAACTATTAATTTAGACCAGCTTAAACCATGTAAGACCAGCTACCTATCTTAGGCTGGTTTAAGTGCTTTTTTTCAGCAGGGCTCTCAACAATGAAAAGATCTAGTTTTAAGCAGATTGTACATTCTACATCTGGTTTCACATGTACAAATCTATTTTAAGATCAATTGTTTATTTTAGTTCTTTTATATGTATTTTACATGTGAATAAATTCAGTGAAATGCTTTGTGGAATGTCCCCGCGGTTGAAGGTCATCTAGATGCAATTAGTTTTTCTCGGCTGAATTATTCTGTGCTAATGTAAACCTCTAAATCCCAGTCGCATCCTGTTCCGCACACGCAGCTTGTGTGTTTTTCATTTTGCCGTAACTCCATCATGCCTTATCCCACACGTAACATGGTTTAATCCAAAACGAATGCGTTTGCCTGGGATCTGAAGGGGGCTCAGACAGCTGAGAGACCCCTGTGTGAGAATGCTATCTGTTGTGTGGCTGACAGGCAGGCATGTGAAGAATCTGCTGGTGAGGGAAGCAGCTGGGGTGGCCAGATCTTGAGGAAGGAGGTGTCTCTCGCTCCGAGGGCACCTGTCTCAGTGAAAGGCTCTCTTATAGAGCGCAACAGGTGTTGGCAGAGCTCTTCGGTTAAAGCGTACACTCATTCGCTGTTATTGACTGTCAATTCCGGAGGCCGGCCGGATTGAAGGTCACAGCCATTGGTTCCCCTTTGTGAAAGAGGCTCTGTGATCGCTTCCTTTCTGCTCTACCCTGCGCAGATCCGCTCTATATAACAGCTCAAAGACGCCCTTTCAGTTCCAGCATGGCACGTTACCCTCATCTCGCTCCCCTGGCTTACTCTCAAATGTGTCAGAGCAACAAAAACTCGCGCTCCCACATCCTAACCCGGCTCAAAAGTGACACTGATCCTATGAAAGAGGATGGAGAAAACCACTTCCTCATCTTCAAGGCCAGGCGCGTTGGTCGTTCTTTCCGATGGAGATTAGAAAGATGTTAAAGAGCTTCCTGTTAGGACTCATTTTTGGAGAATTGCATGTCCTTTCGTCTCTTTTTTTTGGTTTTTGAAAGGACCAACAATGGTAATTTGATGGTGTACACATCTTTATTTTCATTAATTATTATAAAAATAAACTTTTCAAAAAATGGGATTTATTTAACACAACTCAATACTTGATTCTGACTGATCAATCACATCATTTTGTGGTAAAATATTGTTGCATAATGACCGCTGTATAACCGTATAATTGACCGCCGTCCCACACAACCAATTTTCGACATAGTTTTGCTAGTATCATGTCTTGCATATCACTTTCTTGCATAATATAATTTAAACTCAAATCAATATTTATTTGTTTGTTTGTTTGTTTGTTTTATTTCAGTAGTCAGTTCATTTATTTTTTTCAATACGCTATTTATTTTTGCACATTTTTATATTTTTAAAGATTTATTGAAATTATACCATGTGACAGTCTGAAATGACCTTGTCATGTCTTTTCTGGTATATTATTTTGTTGTCACATGTTATTAAAATATAATATAATTAATATAATATAATATAATAATATAATAGTTAATGATTATAAATTGTCATATTTTTATATTTTAAAATATTTTAATATCCTAATAAATAATACATTTTTAATGTCTTAATCGTTTTAATTATATTAATATGAATTTTAATATTAATTTAAAACTCCTGACTATTTTTAAATATATATTATGTAATAAAAAGATTATTTAAATATTAAACATTTAAATTACTATTTCATTTTGAACTCAAGCCGGTTTTACTACCTGGACAGTTAATATCCCATGAAAATCATTGGTTGTATATGTAAATGCATTTTCATTTATTTGTCTTATACATACATACATACATACATACATACATATGTATATAATGTAATATAGTGTATGCATGCATGTACAGTATTTATGTATGTATATATGTAATGTAGTGTATGCATGCATTTACAGTATGTATGTACATGTTATGTATGTATGTATGTATGTATAAAATGTAATGTAGTGTATGTATGTATGTATAAAATGTAATGTAGTGTATGCATGCATGTACATGTATGTATGTATGTATGTATGTATGTATGTATGTATAAAATGTAATGTAGTGTATGCATGCATGTACATGTATGTATGTATGTATGTACGTATATGTAGGGATGTCAGAAGTACCGGTACTTCGGTACCAAGTCGGTACTGAAATTTAAAAAATGTGACGATACCAGCATTTATTATATTGCTGTATATTCGGTACCCACTGATAGGCAGCTGCTTTCAGTCGCTTCCGTGTTTATCTAAGCGCAGGGCCCAGACTGTAGCCGAATATATACTAGTGTCTGTGAATATTAAACTGCAAAATACTATTTAAATCCTGCATGTTTTGCGTCTCTGTATGAATGAATGGCGCAGACACGCGGTTTCATTTGTAGCGCACACGCACGCGTGACACTCGATGTCTTTTTAGCCTCTGCCGTGTCACTATATCAGGACATGAATGCATGAACTTCATCTCCATCTTAATCCAGAGCATTTACCATTTAATTTGAGAAAACTATCATCATATCATGAACACAGACACTCAAAGGTCTTCACGGCAACCTGTCAAAATAAAAGTTCGGTTTAACTTGAAGAAATTGACAGAAATATATTCCACTACTGTTGTACAGTAGATTTAGCTACGTCTCAATGTAATACTACTACTACTACTACTACTACTACTACTAATAATAATAATAATAATAATTATTATTATTAGGTGTGCCTAGAGGGTTGCTTATTTTTCACTTGATCTTTTTTTTATAAACAATGTTTACTTTTAAACAGCATGTAGCCTTTAAATGTTTCTATGTATTATTTACTTATAATGATTATCATCATAAATAATAAACTCACTGAATTTAATTTAATATTTTTTTCAAATAGTTAAATAAAATTAAAAAAAACATTTTGCTGTGGTACCGAAATTGGAACTGAGAACTGTACAATTTTTATGGTATTGGTACCAACTAGTGGAATTTTGGTATCGTGACATTCTTACATATATATATATATATATATATATATATATATATATATATATATATATATATATATATATATATATATATATATATATATATGCATGTATGTATGTAATACATTGGTCCAGGCACAAAAAAAAGTGTTGTGTCATTGACCCTTATATATGTGCAAAAATAACAGCAGAGCCTATGTGGGAGAGTAAATGAGAGGATTGTGTTTCCGCACCATGTGAGGGTTAACTGCCTGCACTGTGGGATGATGGCGAGCACAGGAGTTCTAGCATGTTCTTATCAGCTACATGAGTGCACATCTAGCTTCCTAACAGTCTCACCGCACCCTTACAAACACACACACACACACACACACACCTCTCTCTCCGGCATTAAGAGCCTCACCTTCACCCCGTTACCATGGCCACTGAAGTTCCGGGCCTAGCCAATCGGTGGCACCGCTGACGAGTGAGGCGCACACACACAGCATCCCTGATGAGGTGCTGACAAGCCGCCCTCTCTGCTTTCTCTGACGGTCTCCCTTTAATCAATGAACTCAAAGAGAAATCGCATTATAATTACATAATCCTCCTACATAGGGAGTCACTGGGTTTAACATTGGTTTTAAAACTTTTTGAAGTCAGGAACTCCGAGACTGGCGCAGAACACTTGGGAGGTGTTGTCTTGGGACGCTGGAGGTGACTCATCGTGTATTAGGTGCGTAGTTTGTTTTCACCAGCATGTGGTGACTCAGACAGCCGATAACGAGGGTAGATTCTGTTGCTTTCACATAGCGTTTCACTCACTTTCCAGTTACTTTTACCTCATTGACTCCACTGCATTATGAACTTTAATGCAGCACGACGCTGTTCGTATCTGCAGCTGCAAGTGTATATTCTCACCCACTCTTTCAGAACGGTTCTTGGTCACATGAGGAAATAGATGGTATAATTAGACGGTGGAACTGTGCTATTGGGGTGTGGTTGAGTTTTTCCCTGGAGCGTTTATGGAGTTGAGCTAAATCAAGCCTCCCACACAACACGTACATTCATTTTTTTCTTTCAGCACCTGGTACTGTACACCGTCTCATGCAGAGACGCACAATAAAGAGCTCTATCAGTCTGGTGTGTCACGCTCAAGTCTTGCCTAATAGTTAATTTAGAGTTTTCAAGCCATCTTTTGTGAGGCTCAATACCACTGGACTCACTGACAAGAAGCTTTTGTGTTGATGCTTAATACATTCACTCACTGGATGACAAGGAAGCTATTTGTTTTTTATTCACTCTCTAAATGAGGGAAAAAGCAGCATTATGAAGAGCTGATGATAAATGGAATATGTATGGTGAAAATAGATCTGAAAATAGATGCTGAGCTCATGGGTATACAGAAATCACGACATGATTTTTTTTCTGATTTCTTTTTTTAGTTCACTCATAAAGAAAATCTGTTACATTTAAGTTAACAATTTAAGCCGTTATCACTGAATTTTTTTTGCCTCTTACAGAGTAACAGGAGATTACTGGAAAGATATATTGAGAATGGGAAATAAATAAATAGGCCTAAATAAAGGGACTATTGAAGAAATAAATAGATAAATGGGCTATTAAAATAAATAAATTAATTAATGGATTGTATAAATAAGCTGACAAATAAATCTACATAAATAAATGGATTATTGAAATAAATACATTTAAATATACAGGATACAAATAAATAAATATTTTATAAAAAAAAAAATAAAGGGACTACTGAAGAAATAAAAAGATAAATGGACTATTTAAATAAATAGATAAATAAATAATTTAATGGACTGTATAAATAAATGGAAAAATAAATAAATGGATTATTGAAATAAATAAATTAAATATACAGGCTATGAAAAAATAAACATAAATATATTATAAAAATGAATAGATAAATAAATAATTTAATGGACTATTTAAATATATTTAAATGGAGTAATAAATAACTAAATTAATGGGGTTATTGAAATAAATAAATAAAATATACAGGCTACTAAATATATATATATATATTTATATATCAGTATATATTATAAAAATAAATAGATAAATAAATAAATACTTTAATGGACTGTTTAAGTAAATTAAAATGGAGTAAATAAACAAATGGGTTACTGAAATAAATTAATAAATCAATGAATATATCAATTTTTTTTTTATTAAAGAAACTGGAGTGATGTGTAAGACATGAAACTAATGCAGCTATAGGAAATCAGTTGCCTGGTACAGAGGTCAACTATACAGTTTAGTGGTCATTATGCAACAATATTTTACCACAGAATGATGTGACTGACCAGTCAGAATCAAGTATTTTAGAGAGTCACGAGTCACTGTTGTGCTCTGAGGAGAGAAAAGTCTGTCCTTTGCAGGCTAATGACAGACATTTCTGCCTGATAAGTATTCGTTGGCCGGGATTATCTGTCCCGTTCCACCCGCTGTCATGGTAGAACAGCGCATGACATTCAGGAAGGTAATCCACCCATCCTCAGTCACCAGTGCTAAGGATTAGCATGCAGCTAATTTTCCTCTAGCGAAGCCCGAGGTTGTGGATTCTGTTTTGTGTCCCCCCAAGTCCTGTTCGTTTTTCATTTTTCATTTTTCAGTACAGAAGCCAGACTGGAGTGTGAGGCGATGGTAAGATAATGGAAACTGTGTCAAATTTCATTAATTATATTTTATGGTACGCACAGTATTTTAAAGTGCTGCTTCACTGTGTAGACTAAAAGGAATCGATCAGGAACAAACATGCAGATCTTTGATATATGCACCCTCATATTCACTGGCGTCTCTCTATAAGATCATATCTCCAATTGCATTAGCGCCTTTATCTTTTGGACCCGACAACAAAGTCGAGAACATTTAGAGCTGCCCGTAAGCTTCATATCCTACATCCAGAGCTCTGAACTTGGCTCTCAAACTTACTTTTCTTCCATAATAAACTCTTTGAATTTATCAAGCTGTTGTGAGATTATCCAACAGACATTATCAGCTTGTTCTTAGATCTTCTTCTCATTTTAATGAATTATGTATTCATCCCAGAATGAGCTGCGAGAGCATCTAGCCCCATAGCCATCTGAAAACCCAGACCTTTTCCAGCATCGCGCTTACCCACCGACTAAGAAGGGCTCGCAGCTGAAAGATAAGCTAAGAAACGGCTAATCCTGCAGTCCTTTATGCTTATACTTTCCCTACTAATTTCCACATCATTGAATTCACAATCCTTTCAAACTGTGAAGGAGCTTTTTAATTCAGACCGGCTTTGTCTTTGTCGTCTGCATTATGTCAGTTTTAAACTTTAATCGACTCCTCAAAAGCTACAGATGCGACGTGTGAATTTGCCCTAAATGTCATTTTCATGAATTAAATGCTTTGTAATTAAGCATTTATCACATTCAGGGCTTCATAAGACTTCGCTTGGCAGCTTTCAAGCCACTTTACCTCAGAGACCTTAGTGAGAATGGATGCCATATCTTCGGCACTAACAAAATCAAGACATACAGGCGATAAAAGCAAGAGACATTATAAAAATGTCGCATTTGTACGCAAAATAGTTTTACTGTGAAAATTCCTCATAGTCACACAGTCTTATTGTTTTAAACTAGATCTGAAGCCAGAGACTACAAAACGTGAACGAATCATTCAGACCGACTCATTTGAATCATTGAAAAGATCCAACTCAAGACTCGAAAGTCAAAACTCAGGCGAATGATTCTTTCACAAATAGGAAATCGCTACTTTTTCTCATCAGGCCAGATCAGGGTTATTGTTGTTAACTAAAACTTAAACCATTTTTGTTCATTGAAATAAAGTTGAAACTAAAATGTCGATAATTAGAAACGTAAACTAAATGAAAATTAGAAATGTTTTTTTGCAACTAACTGAAATAAGTTTAAATTGAAGCACTAAAATTACTAACTGGAAAAAAAAAAAAAAAAACATAAAATAAACTTAAAAAGTAATATTTACAAAAACCAAAAGTTTATAAAAAAATAACAAAAGCACATAAATAAATAAAAAATAAAACTGAAAAAAATTAACTTTAAAAGTAATATTTACAAAAAACAAAAATGAATAAAAAATAATAAAAGCACATAAAAAAACTGAAAAAACATTTAACTTAAAAAGTAATATTTACAAAAAACAAAAATGAATAAAAAGTAACAAAAGCACATCAAATTAAAATGAAATTATACAAATAAAAACTAATTAAAATACTAAAATAACACGGGTGAATGTCTGAATGACTTAAACTTACTAAACAACTTATTTTGGTCTGTTCTGCAAACAAAATTTAAAGGAACAGTTCACTCACAAATGTTTGACTTTCTTTCTTCTGTGGAACATAAAAGGAGATATCATACAATAAACGTCCTGTGTTGTTTTGGACCCCAATGACTTTCATTGTATATACAATTACTGTATATACAAAAATATGTCTTCTTTTGTGTTCTACAGAAGAAAGAAAGTCATACAGGTTTGACATCATTTCTAAGTGAACTATCCCTTTAAATATAATGCATGAGTCATAAAGAGCTACTTTGAATTTTTTTTTTTTTTTTTTTTTTTTTTTTTTTTTTTTTTTTTTTTCTCCAGTCCTCATTTACGTTCATTATTTTGACCAGTACATTGTTCAAAAATCACCTTTTGTGTTCCACAGAAGAAAGAAAGTCAAACAGGTTTGTTATGACATGAATTCTCATTTGTGGGCGAACTATTCCTTTAAGACTCCATCATTTATCCTCAGGAGAACTGCTGTTTTCTAGTGTCTTAAATCTAAGGATTAACATAAAACTGAGTCATCCATCAGATGTGCTGGTTATCCGTCCTCTCAGTATCTGGGATTAGTGTGACACTTCTGTAATATCTTCTGTTATTTTTAGAGACGGATTCCTCTGACCCCATCAAAGCCTTCCTTGTGCCCTGTCTTACCCGATCGTGATAGTTAGCGCCACGATGCCCTTTGACAGCGTTAAAAAGGGGGATCACGGAGGCACATCAAAGTGCTTTGGTGCGTATGGACAGTGTCTGTTTTAATAAAGCTGTCAGCACAGAAGTCATGTGCTTGCGTTATTCAGGAATCTATAGCGTCGCTGCCTCCCCTCAAAGCATTTGCCTTCTCATGGATGAAATTCTACAAGCATCTGCCCTTTACCGAGGAAGCTAAAATTAGACCTGCCGTCTGTAATTAAACAGCAAAAGCAGCCTGTCGGAGGAACTTTGTTTGCCATTCATGCCATTTTTCATGATTGTGTGCCAGCGTGTACATATGCATGCGTGGTTATGTAGGAGGGAGAAAGAGAGATGCAAACAAAGGAAGTGACAGTAAAACGAGTGGGAGAAAGCTGAAGAAAAGGAGATGACATTTCGAGTGAACATCAAAAGCAGAGGCTGTGGCTATTTCACATCTGCACTTGACTGCAGCTTTTAGCACCTCTACACGGGCCGATGTCTCCTTCTCACATGTGTGCAAAGTCTAATGGAGAAATGTTCCTTAACCACTTTGAACATTCACATATGAGATCAGGCTCTCCCTACTGCTCTTTCAAGTCGCCATCAAAGCACACCAGGAACCATTATACGCGATTGACACCTTTCATAGGCTCTCCACTTCCAGGTCTAATGCCAGGCCCCATTTACTTAGCATCTGTCTGTCTCTTTCGGGGATCTGATCAGGTGGACAGCACTAGCTCGGATGTGTTTTGTGAGACACTTTAGGAGATGTTTAGGACCATCACATTTATAGTGTGCACTGTTACACCAGTTTGTCCTTGAAGGATTGTCTACTTACGTAATAACTGGTGCCTAATAACTGTGTAACTTTTAACTTATATTAATATTTCTTTATATATATACACTCACCTAAAGGATTATTAGGAACACCTGTTCAATTTCTCATTAATGCAATTATCTAATCAACCAATCACATGGCAGTTGCTTCAATGCATTTAGGGGTGTGGTCCTGGTCAAGACAATCTCCTGAACTCCAAACTGAATGTCAGAATGGGAAAGAAAGGTGATTTAAGCAATTTTGAGCGTGGCATGGTTGTTGGTGCCAGACGGGCCGGTCTGAGTATTTCACAATCTGCTCAGTTACTGGGATTTTCACGCACAACCATTTCTAGAGTTTACAAAGAATGGTGTGAAAAGGGAAAAACATCCAGTATGCGGCAGTCCTGTGGGCGAAAATGCCTTGTTGATGCTAGAGGTCAGAGGAGAATGGGCCGACTGATTCAAGCTGATAGAAGAGCAACTTTGACTGAAATAACCACTCGTTACAACCGAGGTATGCAGCAAAGCATTTGTGAAGCCACAACACGCACAACCTTGAGGCGGATGGGCTACAACAGCAGAAGACCCCACCGGGTACCACTCATCTCCACTACAAATAGGAAAAAGAGGCTACAATTTGCACGAGCTCACCAAAATTGGACAGTTGAAGACTGGAAAAATGTTGCCTGGTCTGATGAGTCTCGATTTCTGTTGAGACATTCAGATGGTAGAGTCAGAATTTGGCGTAAACAGAATGAGAACATGGATCCATCATGCCTTGTTACCACTGTGCAGGCTGGTGGTGGTGGTGTAATGGTGTGGGGGATGTTTTCTTGGCACACTTTAGGCCCCTTAGTGCCAATTGGGCATCGTTTAAATGCCACGGCCTACCTGAGCATTGTTTCTGACCATGTCCATCCCTTTATGACCACCATGTACCCATCCTCTGATGGCTACTTCCAGCAGGATAATGCACCATGTCACAAAGCTCGAATCATTTCAAATTGGTTTCTTGAACATGACAATGAGTTCACTGTACTAAAATGGCCCCCACAGTCACCAGATCTCAACCCAATAGAGCATCTTTGGGATGTGGTGGAACGGGAGCTTCGTGCCCTGGATGTGCATCCCACAAATCTCCATCAACTGCAAAATGCTATCCTATCAATATGGGCCAACATTTCTAAAGAATGCTTTCAGCACCTTGTTGAATCAATGCCACGTAGAATTAAGGCAGTTCTGAAGGCGAAAAGGGGTCAAACACAGTATTAGTATGGTGTTCCTAATAATCCTTTAGGTGAGTGTATATATATATATATATTTTTTTTTTTTTTTTTTTTTTAATGTAATATATTGTATGATGAAAAATCAAATATAGATTAGGTTAAAACAAATTTTTACATTTTTATTTTTAAAATGTAAAAAAAATTGAACATATATTTAAAATGTTCAGAATTACAATTTAAGTGAAAATTTAGAAAACTTATATTAAAATATTATATCATATTAAATTATATTTTTTCATTACAACTTCTATTTTAGATTTTCAGCATTACAGTGTGAGTGAACATTCAAGAATTACGTTGTATTATATTATCAAAATATTAGATTTGATTTGGATTTTCATATTTTTTCATTACAAATCATATTTTACATTTTCAGAATTACAATTTGAGTGAATCTAAGAAAATTATATTGTATTATATTATTAAAATATTACATTAGATTATTTTTCATTATAAAAATAATATTTTAAATTTTCAGAATTAGAATTTGAGTCAATTTAACTTATATTATTAAAATATTAGATTAGATTTTTATTTTTTTTCTTTACAAATTATATTTTACATTTACATTGTATTATCAAAGTATTAGATTAGATTATTTAAAAAAAATAATCACAACTACATTTTCAGAATTACAATTTGAGTGAATATTTAACAATTATATTGTATTATATTATTAAAATATTAGAATAGATTTTTTTATATTTTTGTCTGTACAAATTATATTTTACATTTTCAGAATTACAATTTGAGTGAATATTTAATATTAGTTTCATAATGTTTTAGTATTTTGAGGATGTTCTTTTGGTTTAATTGCAGGACCACTATATGCATGAACACCACAAGTTTGACATCATGAATGCTACAAATTTGCGTATTTGAGCCTACAAATAGTACCGAATCCTGCAGAGCTGGACATGTTGGTTCTGCTGGACTGAGCTGGGATGGGATGATGGCGGGGGAGTAAACACGTGGCTTCTCCATCAGGACTAATAGCAGCCGCTCGGCCCGGTGCAGATCATTTAATGAGATGGAATTGATTTTCCTGTGCCTCCCTCATGCATCTGTACTCTAACCAATTACATAAAGAGACTCCCTGAGTGAGGTTTTGCTCTTGCTCAGATGTTGAAATCAAGGTTAGGATGCCCCATAGAGTGGCCTTGATATATTTTGCTACACTTGGGTGCTCCCTAAAAAGGAATTCATGCCTTCATAATTCATTTTATTCAATCACATTCAGGCCAAATTTACCTGAGCTCCTGCTACCTGAATACTGTTGTTGTCATTCCAGTAATTGTGAGTATAGATTTAAGTATGGATTGTCATTGAGGTCACACTGTATCGCGATTGACCGCGGTTTCCATTACTGTCAGCAAAGCAGAAAATCTCTCTTAGGCCATTATAGTGTACGAGGATTGGAGGTCCTTCAAATGTTCAGTCGCTCATCTAGTTGCACAGACATGCTAAAAGCATGCTGATGAACTTATTGATGGACACAGGTCGAGTCTAGTAAAAAAACAGTTGGGACTTTAGCAGAATATGGAGGTTTGGAGTACTTTTATGAGATTGCTCTTTCGCAGCGGCTCTTCTACCTTTACTGTTTAATGATCCCTGTCTCCTCCAGGCATCCTCATCATTGCTGATTGATGAAGTATATTAAGCTCTGAACATCAAAAAACATTCCCATTAAAGATTCTGACTTCCACTCTCCTCATTCTGTCACATATTCTTTAAAGTACACTTGCCATCGGTATGAATAAGAACATTTAGCACATTTCTTTTTGTAGATCATCTTTGCACATACGATATATTCAGAATTTGGCTGCATCAATATTATTAATATCAGGAACACAGGGAAAAAAAGCAGTGAAACAATTCCATAGTGTCTTTATAAAAATAAAAATATAATAATAATTATTATTATTATTATTATTGCGGAAATATATCAGGAATACAGGGGAAAAAAACAATGAAACAATTCCATTGTGTCTTAATAAATAGTAATAATAATATGTCAAATTTTTAGGAGTACAGTAGCATATATTTGGCCTCGAAACCAACAAACATGGACTAAGGGTACGTTTACACGACAACAATGTACTAAAAATGGAAACGTTTTTCCTTTGCGTTTTTCACGTCAACGTTGTCAAAACGATCCCCGTTCACACGGATCCGCGAAAATGACTAAAAATGCTGTATTATTCATGCCAGGCCAGTAGTTGGCGATGTCACTTTGTAAAGAAACACTACGTGCCTACAGACTGAACACGTAATACGCATGTGCATGGCGTCACCGTTTTTACAAATTCGCGTTTTCAGGCCCCCAAAATGCGGTTGATGTTTAAATGAGCAGGCAAAACGCATAAAAAGTTTTCATTTTTTTTGTTGAAAACATTGTGTCATGTAAACGGCCCCTCAAAGCCTCTAAAAACTCTTCTTTTGATTTCATGGGGTCTTTAGGAGTAAATATATCTGTTTTAAATAACCATGTTTTTTGTAGATTATGGTAGTAATATGACATTTCTAAAAAGACTGATATTTTGCTAACCTTTGAATACAGGGGGACTGTGTGAATCACAGATGGCTTGTCTCAACAATGTCAGAGAGTGATGAGAAAAGTGTGGAGAAAAACTGAAGGGTTTTGCGTAAGCATGAACCTGTGTGACCCATGATGCTACTTGTGTCACATAGCAGCACAGAATTTTGACAGGTCGTTGCCCACCCTTGCGAACCCTTTTCAGAGTTGTGCCAGACACCACCACACACTTCCTCTGAGTGCGTCATCATAAATTTACAGTTGATTCAGCTTCTCCTTTGCATTATAAGTGCATATTAAAGCATATCTGCAATGTTTTGCATCAAGGTCAAGATTATTTGACATGGTTATGGTAAATTACATGAATAATGGCTAGGACATTCAATGAAAACAGTAGGCAGCAGTGAGTGACTAACAGTTAAGTACTGGTGTTAAGTGCTCAGCTCCTGCAGTGCTGTGAAGCCAACAGACATGGTAGATTTATGATGGTCAAGCCCTCACAATCTAAAAGCAGTCACGGTGTTGTGCTGACCTGCGGAGGTTTGTGATCTTCACAGTCAGGTGGGTGGAGTGATCTGATACACCATTGTCCATCCTAAATGTCAAGATGGAAACTTTACTGCCTTCATAGTTTAAAAAAGTGCTTTTCTGTGCTGTGTTAATGGAGAAAGTAAAGCGTGAACAGGAGATAATTGGGAAGAGAGAGCAGGAATGAGGGTGGAACATATCCGGTAAATAAAGTCGCAGTTGTGAGATATAAAGTCACAGTTACATAAAAAAAAAAGTTGCAGTTGTAAGATCTGAAGTGACAAATAAAGTGATAGTTAGAAAAAAAATAAAGTCGCAATTATGAGAATTTTTTGCAAATGTGAGAAATTGTGAAAACGATGAGAAATAAATGTGCAATTATGGAAAAAGTCATAAATTTGTGAAAGCCGCAATTATGAGATGTAGTCACATTGTGAGATATAAAGATGCAATTACAAGAAATAAAGTGGTAATTACGAAAAAGACACAAATGTGAGAAATAAAGTTGGAATTATGAGAAATAAAGTCATAAATGTGAGAGTTGCAGTTGCAGTCACATTGTGAGATAAAAAAAGTCGGAATTATGAAAAATAGTCAATTATATTTACAAGAAATATAGTTGCGATTGTGAGATCTAAACCGACAATTATGAGAAATAAAGTGAGAAGTATGAGAAATAAACTCGAGAAATTGTTGCAAATCTGACAAATAAAGTGAAAACGAAATAAATTTGCAATTACAAGAAATAGTTGTAACTCTAAGAAAGTCGCAGTTGTGAGATATAAAGCCACATTGTGAGATATACAGAGGCAATAAGAAAGAAAGTCCCAATTGTGACGTATAAAGTGAGAATTATGAGAAATAAAGTTATAATTATGAGAACTAGTCGCAATTACGAGAAAATTGCAAATGCGAGAAGTAACAAATGTCTGAAATAAAGAAAACTATAGGAAATAAATAGAAATGATAGAAATAATTATGAGAAAAAAAGCAACTGTGAGATATAAATTTAGATTGTGAGATATAATGATGAAAGTATGAGAAATAATCTATCTTTTTTTCTTTGTTCTTTGACTGAGATGGAAATGGGATTCATAGAAAAGTTAGTAGTGAAATGAACAACAAAAAAAACTTTTGTAAGATTTAAGATATGACAATTCTGGTTTCCTCTATCCAAATGAACATAGAGTGCACTTCTCAAGGGCAGAGATTCATTTAGCTGTCTTCAACCATATTCAAGTGCACTTACTGTTCATGTCTGTTGAATCGATGACTAGACCTCCATACAATTCTGTTACAGAATGAGAGAGATATTTCTTCATAAAGAAGGCAATTAGATTCGCTCTCCGCCTTTCTAAGGTTCCCTTTGTTGAGCTTTCTCTACAGCGATTGGTCACTTCCCGGTGGCCTGCCTGTCAAAGGCTATGTAGAAGGTGTGAGTGCAGTGTTGTGACACCTGTCCTCATCTATATCACTTTGCCAATGCGCGACTTACTAATCTGACCTGCAGGTCATGGCAGTGATTTTAAGGAGCTTGGGAGGCAATCAAGAATCATTGATGAGAAGTGAACAGCTCCGTTAATACTGCATATCTGACCCTAATGTGCCCACGGGATGTAGAAGATGACGTTCAAGGAGAGATCAGAGGGCTGTAGCTCTGTGTTAGGCGAAGGGGGACAGACATGAATATGTAATTAGCCTGCAGGCACTCTCGTCTGTCCTGCTGTTACAGCACATGGGCCTTCGTCTCGATTGGTCGTCTTTCTAGCAGAGCATCTGTCAGGCCGGCCTGTGTGCTGGAGGAAACTGAGCTTTCACTTATTTGTCCCATTGCTCACAACTTAAAAGCATATTGTCTGTCATTATATTATATTATATTATATTATATTATATTATATTATGTTATATACACTACCGTTCAAAGGTTTGGAGTTAAGTGTTTTTGAAAGAAGTCTCTTATGCTCACCAGGGCTGCATTTATTTGGTCAAAAATATAGTAAAATCAGTAATATTGTGAAATAGTATTGTAATTTAAAATAACTCTTTTGTATTTAAATAGAAAAAGCTGAATTTTCAGCATCATTACTCCAGTCTTTAGTCACATGATCCTTCAGAAATCATTTTAATATTTGTTGCTCAAGAAACATTTCTTTATATTATATTATCAATGATAAAAATGGTTGAGAGATATATATATATATATATATATATATATATATAATTTTTTATTTTTTTTTTGTTGCCAATTTTGACTTTATGACAGGACAGTTAGATGACAGGAAGCGAAGTTGGAGAGAGAGAGGGGGACAGGAACGGGAAAGTTCCACGACTTGAACTCGGGACGCCCGAAGCACAACTGCGCTACATGTCGCCAACAAAATATAAATTTTTAATAGATCAAAAATAACTGACCCTAACCGGTATTTAAATACACACACACACACACACACACACACACACACACACACACACACACAAAAGTGTGTGTAGATTAGTTTTTACTACTTACTGTTTAAAACTAGGGCTGGATTTAGAAAGCAAAATGAACCAGTACTATTATGATAAATATCTTAAAATATTGTGTTAAACATATTTAATTATTAAATTATACATTAACTTTGACAGTCCTAAATATACGTTTTTTTTGTACGAGGAACATTGAAATGTAAAGGTGTGCAATTTATTTACTTGAAAATATTACCCTTTGTATCTTGATGTGGCAAGTTTGTATATGTGCAAGCGTGAATAATTCTCTGTTTGGTCTGGAGTGAAATTATTGACTAAATGATGGAATTTTCATGTTTGAGTGAACTATCCCTTCAACTCAAATCTGTCAACTCAGCACTCTTTGTAAAGTTAAGAGAAAGCCATGTGAGAGGTTCCTTCATGCGAGGCTTTCCAAGCAAAGAGAAGGGGCCAAGCATCAAGGATTTTGAAGTGTTTCTTTCATACTTGCCTTAGCATTGAAGATGAAATGCATTTGCTGATGTTGTCCTCCTTACACTAACACTAATACAGCGCTGATGCAGAATGAAGAGTCTTAACAAATGAGTCAGTGCCTCAGAGTCAATCCGAATTAGAGGTGTTCAGCAAATGAATGTATACCTGCTGGGTTTCTCTTCCTCTCAAGTCATTTATTTACATGGTAAGAATGAGAGCATCCAGTTTACCTTCCCCGCCTCTCTCTTTGTCTCATATTTGTTCACCAGTCAAGGGGCAGTACTCAGCTGTAAATCAGAGCGCATCTGAAGAGCTGAACAGTCCCAATGGAACCGCATTGATGCTCTAGTAATATAGTCCAGCATGCATTTGCATTAGTAGGTCTGCCTCTGGTGGGTAATTGATTGACTTTTTTTGTTCAAGCCTGTTGTATAAATTGCAGACCTACTGACACACTGACCTTAATGGATGTGGCTGCCGTCACCTCAGGCGTTAAACCCTTTCCATCTGGCCCCTAATCAGCCCGGGACAGTCCACATCATGTGACATATCATTCTTATTATTTGAGGTGAACCATCAATGGAGATGTTGTAGCTGTCTTGCTTGCTATTGCTAGCCTCTGCGAAATAATATAATAATAAAAGTTAATTAAAAATATTATTAAATACTATAATAGTATATACACCGATCAGGCATAACATCATGACAGGTGAAGTGAATAACACTGATTATCTCTTCATCACGGCACCTGTTAGTGGGTGGGATATATTAGGCAGCAAAGTTGATGTGTTAGAAACAGAAAAACTGGGTAAGCGTAAGGATTTGAGCGAGTTTGACAAGGGCCAAATTGTGATGGCTAGACGACTGGGTCAAAGCATCTCCAAAACTGCAGCTCTTGTGGGGTGTTCATGGTCTGCAGTGGTCAGTATCTATCAAAAGTGGTCCAAGGAAGGAACAGTGGTGAACCGGCGACAGGGTCATGGGCGGCCAAGGCTCATTGATGCACGTGGGGAGTGAAGGCTGGCCTGTGTGGTCCGATCAAACAGACGAGCTACTGTAGCCCAAATTGCTCAAGAAGTTAATGCTGGTTCTGATAGAAAGGTGTCAGAATACACAGTGCATCGTAGTTAGTTGTATATGGGGCTGCATAGCCGCAGACCAGTCAGGGTGCCCATGCTGACCCCTGTCCACCGCCGAAAGCGCCAACAGTGGGCATGTGAGCATCAGAACTGGACCACGGAGCAAAAGGGGGACCAACACAATATTAGGTCATAATATTATGCCTGATCAGTGTAAATAATAAAATGGCACATTCATAAGCAGTTTAATGGCCTCTGTATACTGTCTGTAGGCAGTAACAGGCGGTTGAGGGGCCGTATTAACACATCTCTCGGGACTGCTTCCACAGATGGTCCTTTTGGATTCTTTTTATGTAAATAACAGTGCTGTACAGTGGGACACAATGACACACACACACACACACACACACACACACACACACACACCTCCCCCTGCGCCCCTCACTGCTATCTGCAGTCACTTCCATTATTTACCATTTGAATATTTCATGGTGACATCAGTGTTCTGGACGGCCCATGCTGCCAGAGGGGCCCCGCTAATGAGGCACAACGCCCCTCTCAGCTGGTCGCCTCACAGCCGGGCTAAATCTCATGTCTTCCTTTTTCTTCTTTATGTCCCACCACAGCGTCTTTCTCTCGGCTCCTTTTGGCGTTGTTGTAAGCAGTTCACAACTAGGGTACATAATTAACCTTCATCCTAGTAAAAAAAAGGGGACGATGAGCCCAGATTAGGGCACTCCTCCAGTCAGACAGAAAGGCAATGTTTAGTGGTGCTTGCCAAGGCATGACTCACTATTACTGGTGCGCATACTTTAAGTGATTTGAACAAGCCCCTAATCCTAAGTGTAAATCATCTTGCACCGTTTGTACTGCATAATAGCACTCATTTTTTGTCCCATCTATTAATTTATTCCAATATACTTTAAAATGCAATTCATGCATACAATATCTTAAAGTCCCACTGAAGTGCCTTGAAACACACAGCGTTATTCAATGTGTTGACGTAATTTCCACTGAAACAGGAAGACAGGGCGGGACATATCGAGCAGCTCCTCCTCGTTTTTTAAAATAGCCAATCGCGTTTAGTTTATTAGGCCGTTGAGCTCGGCCGAGCCGTATTTGACAGCTTATTACAGCCACAGTTTAATAGATTCCTCCTTTAGATTTTATATGATACTGTTACTAAAAGTGATCATAATCATGCTGAGGATGTGTAGTTTGAAAAGTGTGTAATTTATGTTAGTGTTATCTCTTCTACTTATTAGTGCTGTTTCTAATGCCGAGTCTGTCTAACCGTCTCTCCTCATGTCTCGCTTTAAAATATAGCATTCTGTGCAGAATTCAAATGGGTCTGATATGTTATGTGCTCTGCGCCGACTCACGCATATGATCTGCTCTGTGCTATCGTGTCTCTGGACCGGAGCAGACTGTGTGCGACGCTGCGGAGGTTCGCATGACACTAAAGCGAATCCAGACTTCATTTGCCCCAATGGAAACCATATACACTGTCTCAATCGTTCCCTATCCCCTATATAGTGCACTATGTGCCATTCACCATGTAGAAAATAGTAATTGCGTGAACAAGTGACCGATTTCAGCCGCAGCTTCAGTGTCTATTTATAGTGTAGGGGGCGGGACGCTTTAGATTCTAGAGGGCATTTGATTGGACAGAAAATCTGATGAGAAGCTGAAGTGCAGAGTGATGTCATCAAAATCATTGATCCATTAAGTTTTGAATGCCTATATCTTCTAAATGCGAATTTTGTCATTGTTTTGGAGCATACTAGCTTTATAGATAACCTTAAGGCTAAAATATTCATACTAAAAGCCAAAAAACTTGGGGACTTTAAATGTACGTTTTCTGTGATGAGCATGTTTTTTAAAATTATTTTTTCTGGTATTAATTCTGGTATTTTTTGAGGCATAAAATAAAAAAAATTCAGGATAATTCACCTATCCTGATTTCACAATGAAAAAAATGAAAGAATACAATTTTTGAAAGTGAAGTTTAACAATCTTTTATTATTATGTCTCACAGAGACATAAATGACATCACAGAGGGACCCCTGCAAACTGTCACGACTGTGTCAAGGTCAATAAGTCTCTTAAAATATCTGATCATTTGACCTGTTAGTTCAGGATGTGAAATGTCCCCAAAAACATGCATTAATTATTCATGATAGTTGTAGTAAAAAAAAAAAAACCATTGGAAGAACATATTTTTTAAAACTTTTTGAAAAGGATGTTTAAGATGTGCACACTTACATGTATTCAAAGAAAATATGTTATACTTTTTACTTGATGGTTCACCACTGTTTTCTTTAGAAAATCTAGTTTCCCCTCGCAATTTAATTTCAGCTGCTTTTACACTGTATCAACCCTGAATCAATTATTTGTGTCTGATTTGTTCAGTGAAGTTAAAAATATATCCTTCTTTTCTTCTGTTTGCAGTGAGGGGGTCTTCAAGTGCCCGGAGGACCAGCTTCCACTGGATTACGCCAAGGTAGTAATGCACTCAGCACTAATCTCTCATGCATTCTGCTGTAGAACAGATTACAGTTCAATCTCCCACAGTCATTTACATCCCTGCACTGTGGAGTTACAGGGGCCTCGTTCTGTACAACTTTTCATGAGTGGCTCTGCAAGAGTGTACGAAATGCTAATGTGTCAACAATAGCAGGCTATGTTTGTGAGTCAGTGACTGCCCCAGGCGCTCACCCCTCGACCACGCTTCTCAAACCACCCGAGTAATCACACTAATGAACTACCACAGGCCACTCATTTCCCTGGGAATGTGGAAAGGAATGAAGAAATGCAGATGACACATAGATTGGCTTGGAATATGACAGAATAGATTTTATGCTGCTTTAATGCGCAGTTTGTTTTTTTCTGCATGGAATTGCAATATATACATTGATCAAGTTTGATCATTGATCACACCCCTTACATAATCTGTGGAAATGTGAATAATTTTAACAAAATAAGAGGGCTCATACAAAATGCATGTTATTTTTTATTTAGTACTGTCCTGAGTAAGATATTTTACATAAAAGATGTTTACATATAGTCCACAAGACAAAAAAAATTGATGAATTTATAAAAATTCAAAAGTTTATGAACCCTTGATTCTCAATACTGTGTATCGTTCCCTGGATGATCCACAGCTGTTTTTTTGTTTTGTGATGGTTGTTCTTGAGTCCCTTGCTTGTCCTAAGCAGTTAAACTGACCAGTGTTCTTCAGAAAAATCCTCCAGGTCCTGAAAACTCTTCAGTTTTCCAGCATCTTTTGCATATTTGAACCCTCTCCAGCAGTGACTGTATGATTTTGAGATCCATCTTTTCACACTGAGGACGATTGACGGACTCAAACACAACTATTAAAAAAGGTTCAAACATTCATCACGGATGCGCCAGAAACACGATGCATTAAGATCCCTGGGGGTGAAAACTTTTGAACAGAATGAAGATGACCACATTTTTCTTATTTTGTTTAAATATAAATTTTTTTCATTTAGTACTGCCCTACGGAAGCAACAGAAGATACTTAAGGAAGACAAATTAAGTACGATTTACCTTGATCTTCAAATTCAAAAAGATTTCACTCCTCGGCTCTTAATGCGTCGTGTTTCCTTCTGGAGCATCAGTGAATAGCATGATTTAATGGGACATAAAATGTGCATAGTCAAAAATAAAAATGCCCATAAAGTCCATAAAATATGTTTTCTTTCTAGAACTAGAATGGGGAAAAAAAGATCTAAAAATAAAAAAGTAGCATGATCATATAATGTAACACTAGCCAAAGGATGAGAGGAAGGGTAAAAAACGGATGCTGCATTGTGTTAATTTTTTTTTAACAAAATTGTTTAAAAAAGAGCATTTAAAAAATGATTAAGGGTTAATCTCTTCACGAAGGTGTTAAATATTAATACAGTAGCCTCCGCTGTAAGCATTTCCTTTCACAAAATATTTCATTTAGGTAATTTTCTTCTGCAGTTTAGTTAATCTACAACATGCCACATTAAAGAAGGAATTTCACCAAATCTTTAATTAAAGTATTGGCTAATTTTTCATTTTACTCTTAAGTTAATTAATCCAGTTGAGTTTAGAAGAGTCTGCATTCTTTAAAGAGTCATTTTTCTCATGTGGTGCCCCAGAGAGTGAGATTACGAGTTCTCAGAGTTCTCCGCAGATGATAAACATACTGTACCTTGAATTTAACAACAGTGATTTTAAAGCTACTCTAAATCAGGGATTTTCATTTGATGGGTTGAGAGCTAAAAATTGTCTGCCAGTGATAAAATGCACAATCGTACACAAAATGCTTCCCAAATCTTTTGTTGCTCAGGTCCAAAAACTTTTTGGCATAAATTCATCTCCCACTTATCCAACTTTCAGCCCTATTACTGTGGGGTTTTTTTTTGAGCAAACTCAAAACATCTAGGTCATCTTCTCATGCAGTGCGTTTGACATGCTTTTGGAAGGGCACATGCACGAAGTTAAACCTGTTCTGTGTTGGAAAGAGCTTTAGCGCACTAATCCGTTGAAACTGTGATTTGCATGAAGTCAGGGGATAACTCTACTCATCCTGGAAAGCCTGGAGTGCTGCAGGAGGGGTGTCTGATGCTCATGAGGCCTGAACACACACAACTATTGCACAAGCAGTAATTTTTAAAGACCTGACAGCCGCCCAGTCACCCACAGATTACACATCCACCTCCGGAGGGCTTTTGTTCAGTGCCTGTCTTTGTGTGTTTGAGGTTGGGTTCACCCCACGTCTTATTTGGCATACCTACTCTGTCAAAACTATAAAGTTAATAAGTACACTACCATTGAAAAGTTTGGGGTCAGTCGATTTATACTTCTGATAGAATTTAATACTTTTATTCAGCAAAGATGCATTAAATTGATCAAAACATTTAATGTTACAAAAGATTGCTGTTTCAAATAAATGCTGTTCTTTTGAACTTGCTGTTCATCAATTGAAATAGAAATCCCAGTTTCAACAAAAACATTAAGCAGCACAACTGTTTTCAACATTGATAATAATAAGAAATGTTTCTTGCAGCATATTAGAATGATTTCTGAAGGATCATGTGACACTGAAGACTGGAGTAATGATGCTGAAAATTCAGCTTTGCATCACAGGAATACATTACATTTTATGTAATAATATTTTTATGTAATAACATTTCACAGTATTACCCTTTTTTTACCGTTATTTTGATCCAATAAATGCGGCCTTGGTGAGAATAAATGACTTCTTTCAAAAACATCTTAAAAAATCTTACCAACTCCAAACTTTTGAATGGTAATGTAATTCCCACTTCTGGGAAAAGCAGCGCAAAATAGAATAGAAAATATTTATTTATTAATGTTTTATTTGCATTTTGGTGTTTCCATGCGGAATTGATATGCAATATCCTAGAATTTGCATAAAAATAAATTTGAGGGATTTGATAATGGTTAACTGTGACAAAGCGCTCTGAAGTTAACCAATTTATGCAAATTAGCAGCAACACAGTTCCGCAACAACCAATGGGAGTGCAGACACTGATCCACCACCTGATATACTTTGATAAAGCAATTGAGGACACAGACTTGCCACTAACTATTTTTGCACTGACGATTTGCCTTATATGTGTTATATATATTTATTTATTCATTTTTAATCTACAAATCTTCCAAAAATTCTCAGTCGTTGACTCATGTGTATGACAGGATGGCACAGTTGCAAGATTTTATCTTAGTATGCCAGAAAATCTGTCAATGGAAATGAATTTGTGTGTGTGTGTGTGTGTGGTTGGGAGGGTGAGTGGGGGGCGGCTCCGTATGGGATGACATGGGTGGCAAACGGCCACGTCTTCAGTGCTGCCTCACGTGCTGCTGTAACACAGCAGATCTGTGTGTGTATGTAAATCCTGCCGGCAGCGGATTTGGGCTGATTGGATGGAGTGCCGTCTCATCCTTCATCGACTTTATGGCTGAAGGGAAGATGCAATAGCCGCTGGATGCGACGTACACACACACAGGCGCACGTGTACACACTCGTTTCACGGGGCTCTAGTTGAGGCCATCCATCTCCGTGAAACTGAATTTGATCGTGCAGCAGTGCATTTGTGTTTTTGACAAAACATTATTCTTTCTCAAAATCCATTTTACGCTTTGCATTTTTTTCATGGTGTTGCATCATTGTTACTAATGTAGAAAAACAATATAAAAGCATCAACGTACAATAGACTATGAATGAATACAAAAGAACAGAAATCTAGAAATCATCTTTCTTTAGAAATAAGGCTCATTAAAGATGATTGTATATGAAATTTCACTTAAAAGAGATGTTTGTCTACATTTTCTTTTGATTATGGCCACAGTAATTCATCAAATTTTTAATTCAGTTCTTAATTCATTGTGATTACTGATGGAGAAGACCATTATAACCAGACGTATATCTTGAATTTAAACGTTTTTAGAGCCAATTCAGGTATGTGGATTGCAATCCAGCACTTCATTCATCACAAATTTTGTAGGTATATTTGCTTAATTTCTTTACCTAATTTGAATAATTTAATTACTAAATAAAGCGCTAAAACAACGGGAACAATAAACAATTCATTATTAGTGAATTTCCCCCACGCTGACTCAAATTGTGTCGGAATTACAAAAACTGGTTGTGAATTTAATAAATCCGTTTCCATCCCAAGTGAACAATATTGTGACTTCCATTGGTGCAAAATAGAAATGAAAGTTCTAAGCTAATTTTATTGATTACTTATTTTATTATTGTTGTATTTTATTATTTAGTGTTATTATACTTATTTTTAATTATTAGTTATTTGCATTTTGGTTTCCTTGCAGAATTTCTATCCGATAAAATCTGCATAAACATATGTGGATTTGGAACCTTAGTATTGACAAGTTGTCACGAGTTGGTGTGGCTTTTCAAACGCACGACACGAGATACTAAGCAACAGTCTTTAATTTAACTAGACGAAAACTCGGGAGAATAACATAGGCTTTCCACACATTAACAAAGACAATGCCGTAGAATGAACAGAAAGAACAGAGGGTTTAAAAACGCACAGGTATAATTAACAGAACAAGACACAGGTGTGTAACTCAATCAGAAACCATGGAGATAAACTAGTAACAAGAACTCAAGCAAACAGTGACAGGGAACAATGAAAACGAAACTTAACATAACCCTGACACAGGTGTCAGTAATGACTCAAATTATCTGTCAGAATCACAAGATACCACTGGAAATAGTGTGCGAATTCCAAACGGCGTTTTTGCACCCTTGAAGGGCACTTCGGGAAGGGGACGCCATTTGTAGGGGCGTTCCAAACGAAAGTGATCAACTGAATCCCTTCACAAAGGGCCCTTTCACAAGTCCCTTAGCGAAGGGAGCATGCGATGGTCACTTCAAGGAAGTAGTTTAATCGTTTATGGTCATGTGACCCAGGGTGGCAAATCCTCACAAATCATTTTAAATCTAGATATGGCGGGAGAGTTGGAGTTAACATATAAACATTTTGTTTTGTTGTTATATATTACACACATTTTTGGACTCGGTCAATCATTGCTGTCATTTCCGAGTACTCAGGCACTCACACCCATCCTTATGAATGACGTGACTATAACTGAAATTATATCAACAGACAATCCCTTTTAGTGTGGCAGAAGCCACGGGCGTATACTGTGCCATAGTTAATAAGTGAGCGTTTAAATCCAGACCTCTGTCCTGTCCTTGAGTGGTTAATATATGAGTGTGTTTTAAGAGAGGAGGCAGCATTGATTAATGTGTCCTTGGTGTAATGGTGTGTTATAGATCTATCCTGACCCTGAGCTGGAGCAGCAGATACTGGCGCTGGCCATTCGCTGTATTCACAGTGAAGAGGGCTGCCGCTGGACCGGCCAGATGAAACAGCTACAGGTAATGATGCTTTTATGACACATTCTCTTTGTCCAGTCGTTTTTTTCTGATGCTTTGTAAAAATAGTAGTCCCCTAACATAGCATCTGCTTGCTATGGCAGTATAGAGGGTATGCACATGACGTCACTGTCAGCCGGAGTGACTGCGGTTACACCCACTGAGTGGCAAAAAGACTGAGAGGCAACATTGGTTTTCAGCGTGAATGCCGCGAAAAACACAAAACCAGGCCCGGCACCAGAGGGGGGGTCGGGGAGTCTTGGCCCCCCCATGGACATCCCTGTGCCCCCCTCCATACCGAGGGAGACGGACTTGATAGCGTGTAATCTTCTCACTCAAACCATTCCCGCCTGCTGCTTCTCCTACTGATCACTTTTAGAGGGAAAAGCTGCCTATAACTGCTGGTCTAGGATCTGTTTTCTTTGTAATAATAGCATATTATTATGCCAAGAGTTGGCAAAAGATCCGGTGCGTATCTGTATTTGCGCTCGTCAATTTCCAACGTGTTTTCGCTTCGGTGAGTAATGTAGCCAATCACAGATATGTTTGTTGATTTCTTGAACACAATGGCCAATCACAGGTGTTGAAGTTAGAATCCACTCACTGCTCGAGTTTTTGTCCAGTGCTGAGTTCTGCACGCGCGCAAATCCTTTCTAACAAAGTGTAGACATTATGTAAATAGGAGATTCATTGTGTAGTCAGCTTCACTAATTAATATAACAGAACTTTGTGAGATCGCGTTCATTGAATGAATGACAGATTTGAGTGATTATAAACGGATTATAACCTCTCTTTGCTGCTGTCTAGGCGATATAAAAAAATAATTAATAGGCCTATAATACAGTATATTTAGAATTTGAATAAAACTTTTGTTTTCCATTGTTGACAAGCAGCCACATACACGCTTCAATACATAGGCCCATCCGCATATAAATGCGGGATTCACTCTCAAAATTATGATAAATATTTATGTATTTATGTATCGAAATCAGGCTCATATAAATGTCAGGAAAACACGATTCCTGGCTGCATGTCAATATCTATGGATCACTGGATCTTTGGTAAGTTGTAAGGAACACCATATCGAGTCCAACCTTTAGTTTAAACTGATAACCGTTTGTTTTACTCGCATTTTCCCCTATTAAATCCAGTCATGCAGCAGCTCTTCTGCCACTCAGTCCCAGCTGAGGGGGTGTGTTCCGGCGGGAAAGTGAGGTCAATGCATAGCCTCTATTGTCTGCTAGCTAGCATTGATTTATTTGAATGTGTTGCTGTGTTAAAGGGATATTTCACCCTAAATGAGTCATCATAAATTAAATCACTATAAATCATACTTGTCTGTTTCTTTCCCAGAGCCACTTCTCGACCTGCGCCTTCAATGTGATCCCCTGCCCCAACCGCTGCTCCGTCAAGCTGACGCGCAGAGACCTGCCCGAACACCTGCAGCACGACTGCCCCAAGCGCAAGGTCAAGTGCGAGTTCTGCGGGAGCGAGTTCACAGGAGAGGCCTATGAGGTACCACAGTCAAACCACATCCAAGACAGATTGTTATAGAGTGTTGCAGGCCAGTTGTAGAGTCCTTAAACCTGTAAACAAGCATTTTAGCACGTCCGGTTCTGTCATTCTGAAGTCAGTGGGTTTTTGTGGTTAACACAAGCTCAAAATACTTTCACATTTTATACTATGACAGAATACATTAGTAATTTAAGCTTTTACGTGTCTGGAAAAAACACATACTAACTTCCTATCAAGTGGCTAAATGGGACTACAGAGGTTGTCACAATTATACTCACGCTCTATTCTAACTCATACTTTCCAACTTTTTTTGGAAGATTGGAATAGTTTTTTACTTCTGCCAACTGCATTTAGACTTATGTTAATTTGCGAAGATTATCTTGATGAACAAAATGTGTAAAAAATTATAAACCTTTGTTGGTCACAGAGCTTATTTTCTACAATAATCCAAATGTCAATGGAAAAATCCTATTGGTTTTTGTTGAGGGAACCAGGGTGATGCTAACTTCATCCCTGTTTGGAATATTAGCCTTTTGGATGCATTAACGTATTAGCTTTCTTATTTGATTACTGTGAGTTTGTGCTCTATAGTATGGATTGCTACATGAAGGAAGAGGCCTGTGTGGTTCTCACCATGGTGTAATTTCGCAATGTGTGAACTCTAAGAATTCGTAATTAGCAAATTGGCAGCTTGCTATCGTAGTAGCACAAGGACCGGGGTTGTTTACTAATATAGTGCCACTCCTATTTTTATACATGTAATACGAACCTCACAATGTATAAAAGAGGCATTTAAGCCTTTTAATTACATTTTATGGGGATCTTTCTATTGTGTGTCGTGGGTAGGCTGCAAAATTGCACTAAATTGTGACCGTTTATTATTAAAGAACCATTTTATTTGGGATTTGCCACTTTATGATATTTTGTCTGTCTCTTTGCGTCATTAAATTGTTTGCAAGACAGATATGATATTACACAAATATTATAGTTAAGGCTAGAATACACTACATGACTTTTGGGAGAGTCTACACTAGTTGCCTAAAGTCACAGCCAGTCTGCAGATTTTGGGCAGTCATAGTTGACTGAAGTTTCACAGAGAATCGTATAATGTATGATGGGCAGAGAATCACGTAATGTATGATGGGCACAGACTCTGATGTTTTTTGCTTCAGACTATGAATCCATCCAGTCAGAAGATTTCAAAAATGTTTGTTATTTGAAGCCGATTTTAGAACACATTGTTTACATCTGTCATTCGTCTCCTAGCAAGGAATTGCATGATTCTGCTTGAGTTTGTGTTTGGAACAACTTGAAAGTCTGTTAGTGAGGTGTTTAATGTACTGTATAATGCTCAGTTTTTCTGTGACCATTTACAAAGTCAATATGTGTATGATTTCTAGAGTTCTTACTTTTTTGGCATTTGATTATATACTCTTAAAAATAAAGGTTCCATAGATGTGCCAATTTGGGTTCCACAAAGAACCTTCATGGAACAGTTCTTAAAAGAACCATTTTTTCTTCACTCTTAAAAATAAAGGTTCTTTATTGGCATTTATTGTTCCATGAAGAACCTTTAACATCCATAGAACATTTCCATTGCACAAAAGGTTCTTTTTAGTGGAAAAGGATTCTTCAGATTATTCAAATGTTCTTCACACTAAGTACAAAATGGTTCTTTAAAGATCTGTTAACTTAAAGGTTTTTTGGGGAACCAAAATTGGTTCCTCTATGGCATCACTGCAAAAACCCCTTTTGGAACCTTTATTTTTAAGAGTTTAGTGTGAAGAACTTTGTAATAATCTGAAGAATTCCACTATAAACAACCTTTTGTGCAATGGAAATGTTCTATGGATGTTAAAGGTTCTTCATGAAACCATTGATGTACCATCTATAGGCCCTGTAAAGACTGTGTTGGGATGGGTGTTGATGGTTCAGCCGACAAAAGAGTGTCACGACAGTGACAAAGCAGATCATTTCATTTATCCAGAACCTAAACTAACCTAAATCTTCAACACTGGTTTACTTTGCAAGCACTTCTAGTTTCTCTTTTCTTCCTCTCACATCTCCATCTCCTTTCTCATCCCTCAGAACCACCAGGGCATCTGTCCGCAGGAGAGTGTGTACTGCGAGAACAAGTGTGGTGCAAGAATGATGAGGAGACTATTATCCCAGCACACCATGACAGAATGCCCCAAACGCACGCAGCCCTGCAAGTACTGCGGAAAAGAGTTTGTCTACGACACCATCCAGGTGAGTGACACGGCGCAGCAAACCTCTACACCCAAATCATACAGTGCTTTGAATTAGACTGTGACGGCCTTCAGCTGTGGTCTTGTACGACAGAAAAATGGATACAAATAGTGTTTGCTTGTTGACTTTTCTGTGTGCACGTCCAACGCAGGGTGCTAATGGAACAGTAGCCGCTCAGTGGTGAATTAAAGGGGTTTTGAGGCTCCACAGGGTGGGATGGCAGTGGGCCTGTGACTACATAAATGGCTGGCTTTCATTTTAGATTCTAGGTTTCGTGCCAACCACAGCTTGGACTGGCCTTGCTTCTTTTCATAACACCTGCGTTTACACACATAGAGATATACATCCTGAAAACACTGTGAGATTCAGCAGCTAGGCTAACACACAAACTAGCTCTGTTCCAAAACCTAGTGCACTGCCTCGCTACATCTGTCATGGAACTTCATAAGTGACCAAAATGGAGGTCTCTACATAAGAAGCAATTCAAACAAATAGTGCTTTGCAGTGGTTTTCTGAATTTTGATGTTAGCATGTTGCTAAGCTAAAAGAATGATAGCCTACTAAGCATAAATTATTTACCCTAAAATAAAAATTTTAGTTTTGTGTTAGTTTACCCAAAAATGAAAATTCTGTCATTAATTACTCACCCTCATGTCGTTCCAAACCCGTAAGACATTCGTTCATCTTCAGAACACAAATGAAAATCTTTTTAATGAAATCTGAAAGCTTTCTCTCCCACCATTGACAGCCTACGCAACTACCACTTTCAAGCCCCAGAAAAGTAGTAAAACACCATTAAAGTAATCCATGTGAATTTAACCTCAATTTTATAAAGCAATGCAAGTGCTTTATAAAATTTACCACTTTATTTACAAAATATTAATGTCCAACGCACATATAAATATAAATAAATAAATATATGCGCAGCTTGTTTCAGAGTGATGTGCGGTACTGTTTTCTTTTACACATGAGCAGCTCATGATCTGATGTTTTCAGTGTCTCATAAGTGAATGAGAAGAATCACTTATAAACCAGCTACTGTCAACAAAAGAGAAGCTTTAAGGACTTCCTGTGATTTTTCTGGCAAAATAAAAGCTCAATGGCTTAACGTTTGAAAATGAAGAAATTAAGACAGCCATAAATATTAGTATTGTAATTTTAGATTTGTACTGTAAAATAAAATAATAATTATTATTATATTTTTCTTAAATACTCGATTTATTTTATTGCAAAATATTACAGTCATTCAGTAATAGTTTTGTGCAATTTTTTTGTAATAATAATAATCATAATTTAAAAATAATAATTATCATTATAGTCATATTCATACAAAACCATAAAACTTTAGGCCCTACAAACAAGCACAGCAAACCTGGAGCTTTTTTTTAAAATCACATTTTAGTAATGACCATTTTTGTCAGAAAAATCACAATTTGATACTTTTCAGTATTGAAGGAAAAATATGTATATTTTTGTTTGCATTCGTCATTTTTTTATGTTTACATTTCTCTTGTGTTGTCCTCCATCTTGGATTTCACTGAGCACAGTGCATTTAAATGGATACATTTAATGCTGCCTCCGAATTTGTTAAAATGAGGGATATTAGGAGGCGGCGTAATTAAGTCGCCTACCTTTTTGCACAGCGCTTCGTGTTGTGAATGCCTATGATGCCTTAAAATACTGCCTCTGTAGGCACACGTAGGTTTTGGAACAGAAAAACTGATCTTTTAATTTTCTTATACAGAGGAGGATTCACATTTTGTGTTTTTGGTGCATAATTTCTTACTTTATGACTAACATTTGGCCAATGTTACTCATAAAGCCTAAACAATCCAAAGCCTAAACATTTATCAGTATATGAACTGAACCCATGACTTTGGTGTTCCTAGTGTCATGCCACAGGAACACGAGTGCAGCAACTCTTATAGATGATCTCATGATGATTTCATGAATCCATGCATATTTTAGTTCTCACGCCTCAGTGCTCAAGCTGTTATCGCTCAAGAAATCACAGCACAACCTACAGATTCACGTCAGTGCTGACTGTTGCTTTTCATCCCCCAGAACCACCAGTACCACTGCCCTCGCTTTCCTGTGCAGTGCCCTAATCAATGCGGCACACCAAACATTGCACGTGAGGATCTGGCGAACCACGTGAAGGAGAGCTGTGGTAGCGCGCTGATCCTTTGCCCCTTCAAGGAGGCCGGCTGCAAACATAGAGTGAGTCCTGCGCTGTAACTTCACTGCATTCATACGCTGCCCTATGCAGTTTTCCTTCCTCCACACCTGTCTGTATCAGTAAAAAAATTCTTTGAAGCTTATAGTAGGTACCCGTTTTTAAGGATGGGCTGTCTGCTGTGAGGTATCATATTTGCTAGTTTTTGAGATCAAGAGAGTTTGGGGAAATAAGTTTTTAATGCACTTTGCAGGCATCACTGTCAACAACTTTACTGTGGCATGTTCTCCTGTCTTTACTTGCAGTATATAGACCTAAGAAAATGGAGGATTAGCGGTGCTAGTTAAAATTTTTTTTTTAAAGAAATTATCAATTTATTAATTGAAAAAATAAAATAATAAAATAAAATTAATTTAAAACGTATTTGTTTAATTCATTATGTTTATACATTTTGTTAAACGTAACAGTAAAATAATAAATAATTTATTTACATCTTTATTTTTTATTAATACCTTGAAAAATAGTAAAAGTAACAGTAAAATAATTAAATAATCACTTTTCAAATGGACAAATAAATAAACATATTCCAAATTGTTTATATAATTAAAGTTTAAGTACTTGAATTAGTTTAAATGTAACTAAAATATTTTTTTAATAAATAACTTTTCAAATTGACAAATAATCAAAAAACGTAATTTGTAAATACTTTATATTCTTAAATGTTACAGTTAAAATGATTCATTAATTAAATAAATCATTTTAAATATGTCTATTTATTAGTTTGAAAAGTGATATATTTACATTTTTTGTTCATTAATACATTGAAAATTGTAGGTAAATGTAGCAGTAAAATAATGGACAAATAAATAGACAAATTACATCTGTTTATATAGTTCATGTTTCAAATGTTAGTTAGCATTTAAATAATCACATTTCAAATTGACAAATAAGTAGATATTTTAAACTGTTTATTTAATTAATCAGAAAAGGTGTAAAATATTTGTAAATATTTTATATTTTTAAATGTTGCATTAATTATCCATTTATTTTTTATTTAGCTACAGTTTTTTTAAACATCAATTATATAAACATTTTTAAATATGTCAGTTTAGTTTTGTCAGCTTGAAAACATTATTTATTTACATTTATATTTTTGAATTAATACACTGATATATCGATTCGTGTCAAATTAAATACGAGGTTTACAATGATGATCAAGGTCTATAGTGATGCTAATAGCATTGTGCAGATCAAAACAAGAAGAGCACATTTTAGTCAGCACTCAAATTCACATTATGCTTATGTAAATGTTCTATGCTCTGGTTTATAGTGCCCAAAGATGGCAATTGGACGACACCTGGAGGAGAGCACAAAATCCCACCTAACCATGATGTGTAATCTGGTGGGGCGGCAGCGGCAGGAAATCATGGAGCTGAGACGCGAAATGGAGGAGCTGTCGGTGAGTCACGACGGCGTTCTCATCTGGAAACTGACCGACTACTCGCGCAAGCTGCAGGAGGCCAAACTCCGCAACAACCACGAGTTCTTCAGCCCGCCCTTCTACACGCACCGCTACGGCTACAAGCTGCAGGTGTCCGCATTCTTGAACGGCAACGGCAGCGGAGAGGGCTCGCATCTGTCCATCTACATCCGCGTGCTGCCCGGCGAGTACGACAACCTGCTGGAATGGCCCTTCTCCTACAAGGTGACCTTCTCAATTTTGGACCAGAGCGACCCGTCGCTGTCCAAACCTCAGCATATCACGGAGACCTTCAACCCTGATCCCAACTGGAAGAACTTCCAGAAACCGTGCAGCACCCGGAACTCGCTGGACGAGAGCACGCTGGGTTTCGGCTACCCCAAGTTCATCTCGCACGAGGAGATCAAGAAGAGAAACTACATCCGTGACAACTCCATCTTCCTCAAAGCTTCCATAGAGATCCCACAAAAAATCATGGCCTGAGGACGTTTATTGGGGCGTATTGTCTTTATGGACCCTTCTTCCTCTCAGAAACTCTACCGAAAGACTCAGAGCTCGTCTATCTGGTTATTTGGCTGGTTTTGAGGTATCTACATGTAGAAGTGTTTCGCAAAATCATCACTTTAAAACGTTTTGGATTTGCTTTCTAACACTCTCTTCCTCAATTTACAGCAACGCCTTTGGACATTCAGTAGTGCCTAGAACATTTATTTTAAGTTAAATGTTATTTTTAAAGCGTGAATTATGTTATTTCTCTCACAAATGTCAAGTGAACGATTGAAGCGGAATGTGAAAGGCTATTCGTAACCTTTGCACTTTGAGAATGTTCTTTCGGAGGCGAGGCAACGGAGCTCTGCGACACGATGGCAGGCATTCGGCGTACACACACTAACCCTCTTTTTACCCTTTTGTGTACACGCTTTCATCCAGCACCGGTCCTTGATAAGAAACTCGACGGAAACTCAAAAGAACATTGATTTCCTGTTTGACTCGTTTTAAGTAACTAACAACAGCTGTGAACTAAATGTAGCTTAACTCACTCTAGCGGTTCGAGACTTGTTCGACACAACGGTGCATAGTAGTACTTGATGATACGTTATGTTTTTCAATAGTAGATGACATTTGGGACAGATTCCGAGGTGCTAAAGCATGGTGGCAAGCTTTTTTTCCTTATTGTACAGTGGGAAACGACACATTTTTCAAGCTCATGCACTCCGTTTCGGATCGAAAGCCATGCGAGAGATTGTTTACATTCAGTCTGTAGGTGTTTGTGAGGGTTGCATTCACAGGTCACATGTTCTATGACACGGACCAGTTTTTTTGTACTGTATACCTGTATTCTTAACCAGCGTGTGAGGGCTTGCGGCGGACAGACGAGCAAAAGGAACCAAATTTTTTCTAATATGTGAAAAAAAATAAATGTGAGCAACTTGTTGCGTTGGTGTCATAAACAGAGGGGGATTTCGAATGTGAACTCTGGACTCACATGCTCAGTTGACTCTTTCTGTTCTTTGTCTTACTCTGTCGGTCGCTGGCAGATGATGAATAGAAAGGTGCGGGCACTCGCGACAGCCGCCCAAAAGCGCGTTGAGTGCGAGGGCGTCATATTCGAGTGGCGCTGGTAGCCATGGTTACCCGTGCCTGTTAAAGCAGCATGTGAACGAGAGGAGAGTTCTTCCATGTGCCTGAGGAAGATGAGCCTTGTGCAATATGGCTGCCATTGCTCCATACAGACCAGTGGAGGACTTTGTCGATAGTTATTATATATTATATGTGAATACTAATAAAAAAACATGCAAAAGCACATTCTTCACATTTAATCTTGCTATGATACCAGCTAATATTTTGCAATGATTTTGAGAAAACCTGGAAAAAAAACAAAACAAAAGACATTTTTGCTAAGATTCTGTATTTTACAAAGTACTTCAGATGTTTTCTACAACTCTTTTTGACGATGAGTTTCGGGGGCTGTACGTTGACGTTTTATGGACCCTTTTTATGTTTCACCTCTGTGGCATTTGCTCGATCATTTTGTTTTGTCTGGTTTGGATTTTGCATACTATGTCTGTATTATTTCCTCTTGAGAAGTATTTATTTGAAAGCGCCATGACATAAGCTTGACAAGAAATGGTGCAGATGTTTTTATATGTTGATTTGATGATTGCTTGTCAAATATCACTTGAAATAAAACAATGTCTACAAGGTGTGCTCTGATCAGGTGTCGTCTCTTAAATGTTGCTGAGCTTTCAGTTTGTCTCACGTGACAGTCGACATCTCAAAGTTTACACGGCCCGCAGTCGCAAATGTTTACAAATCTTGCAGGAGCCGCCCACAAGACCAGCAACTCAAAGCTTTTGTAGAAGAAACCGCGCACAGTTGACCAAAAAAGAACGACATATATTTAGTCTCAACTAACTTTGGAAACTTTTCATAAGCCTCGTTCAGACTGTCAGTCCAAATCCAATTTTTGTGCATATCTGATTGGAATCCAATCATATTTAGCAAGTGTGAACAAAGAAAAAAGAAGAAGATTTACAAATCCATTTTGAGCTCCATCATATGTGGTTTGAAATCATATTCAAATCGGATTTCTGGAAATCTGTTTCAGTCTGAGGGGCTGTTTAAACGACACCATTTTCAACTGAAAACGGAAAACTTTTTATGCGTTTTGGCCATTGATTTACACGACAATGGCGTTTTGGGGGCCTGAAAACCCAAGCTTTTGAAAACGGGTTTCAAAGTGCAAGGTTTTGAAAACGATACCTTTTACTGTCTCCATGTAAACAAAAACGCAAATCTGTAAAAACGGTGACGTCATGTGCATGCGTGTTACATGTTCATATGTGTATTACATGTTCATGGGGTGTTTCTCGACAAAGCGACATCGCCAACTACTGGCCTGGCATGCATAATACAATAAAAGTCTTTTTAGTCTTTTTTTAGCTTTATTCCATGCTGGCATCTCCACCGGTTCCAAAACATGTCTCCTGTTATACTGGCATTTTCTACAACAACACAACCTTGTTTCTGCAGCGACTTTCAGCATGTTTCCTATAAGAACATCTGACATTTATGTTTTACATGGAGTAAGAAAGTCACATAAACCACGCAAAATCCGATCAGAGTAGTCAGACTGAAACACATTTACAGAAATGCGATTTGAATAGGATTTCAAACCACATATGAATGTAGCTCGAAATGGATTTGTAAAAATCGTGATTTTGGCCTTTCAGACTTGCTAAATCTGATCGAATTTCAATCGGATATGCACAAAAAACGGATTTGGACTGACAGTCTGAATGTAGCCTAATTGGATTTTGTGTGGTTTATGGCTACGTTCACACTGTCAGTCCAAAACCGATTATTTGCGTATCCGATTGGAGTCTGAGGGGTTTGACAACTGCGCCTTCTGGACAACTGCGATAAACTGTGAGAAAGTCACATAAACCGTGAGAAAGTCACATAAACCATGCGAAATCCGAGCAGAGACGTCGGACTAAAACGAAATTCCAGAAATGAGATTTGAATAGGATTTCAAACCACATCTGAATGTAGCTTGAAATGGATTTCGCATTTCAGGTGATTCTTTTGCCGTTCACACTTGATGTTGATGAATCCAATCAGATTTATCTAGTGTAAATGGCAAAAAAAATCACATGAAATTTTTTGAGCTACATTCATATGTGGTTTAAAATCCTATTCAAATCGCATTTCTGGAAATCCTTTTCAGTTTTACGGTTCTGATCGGATTTGGTTTGTGTGACTTTCTCACGCCACATAAAACGTAAATATGCCAGATGCTGTTATAGGAAACATGCTGAAAGTCACTGCAGGAACAAGGTTGTGTTGTTTCAAAGTGGCGGTTGAGCAGAAAATTACAATATAATGGAGATATGTTGAATTTTGAAAGCAGTGGCGACGATCGCACAGAATAAGGCCCCGTTTTGTTTTAAAACGCATAACTTTGCTACGTTTACGCCGGTCGTCTACACATCACCAGTGTTTTCCAACCTCGAAAACTGAGACTTTCGAAAACGCTGCAGACCCTGTTTTAGTTTGAAAATTCCAGGGTCACGTTTCAGTGTAAACAGACCAAAACGGAGACTTTTAAAAAAGATGGCGTGGCTGCCCACATTGCGCTTCCGGAAAATAACAGACCAGGGCGGCGTTTCCCAAAAGCATTGAACATTGAAGTTGATCGTAGAGACTGTTGGTGGCTATTGTTACAATGCTTTTGGGAAACACAGCCCAGAGCCGTCTCTCTCAACGGCTCTGTAACATACCAGCCTCGAGTCGACGACCGTGTAAACAATAACACGGAGACAGAACTGCATGCTTTGCTGACTTTGTGGTCCTTTTTAGCAGCCGTTGTGCAGTTAAAAGCTGTATTGTATAATACTGCAGCTGTCTACATGCGCAAATGGCAACTGTTTACACTTACACGCGCATGTCCAGTGTGCATGAATGGTCATGTGACGTGTTTTCGGTCATGTAGTGTGGGCAGAGATAGTTTCTGAAACGCAGTGGAACGCCAGTATAGACGAGGAACATTTTCAGCGTTTTAAAAAGTAAACGCACTAGTGTAAACGGGGCCTAAAGCTGCGCATATCAGCCTCCTACGTTTCTGCCACTGCCTCAGAAGACGCAGTAGTCCAGTGTGGCGGCTACACATTGTCATGTTGTAAATAAGAGAACATTTGTATTGCAAACCTCTCCATGTTGCTGCTGCTGTTGTTGTTTTTGGCGTATGCCTACCAACGCAATGTCATTGCCGTAGAAACCAATGCAGATATTCCGAAAAACAAAAGACCACAGGACACACAAATCGGATCTGAACAGTTGTGAGACAGTGTGGACACAATCATTTAGATCAGATTGCAATCGGATACACAAATAATCTGATCTGAACTGACAGTGTGTCCACAATAAGATAAAATAAAATGATGTACAGCCAAAGTTCCCATGGTTGGGATTTGGGAATAACAGGGAGTTGGGTCTAGAAAAGTTATAAAATGGAAACTTCTATTGTGAATATACATTTTCTAGTTGCACTTAGCTCTAAAATATTGCATCAGCTGCTCTTGTGGAGTGCAATCTCTATGAAATGATTAAAAAAAACTTTATTCAGTGATCACAAACCGCTGGAAAAGTTATGGAAATGCATTGGTGAAAAGGTGTGGAAACCCTCAAAGGTCTTTACAGCTACAGTTTGGCTGAAATGGCTTACAATGTCACAGCTTTTATTTCATTCACTCCATTTCCAAGCAGTCATGATGGGTGCCAAGTCTGCACAGTTTTTTATTGCTTTGTTTTAACAATAAGTGAAAGGGAGCTGTATCTCATTACTACACTCACATCGCCGCTCCATGTGCTGATCTCCTCCAGAGATGAAGGGGGAGGAAGTGAAGCAGACACGTGCTCAACTTTGATGTTGTGCCAGACGTTTTCTCTGGACTCTGTACGGGTATATGGGAGGGTTTTTCTTCTTATTTTTTTTTTGAGACTCTTAAGTCCCCCAGAGGAGAAAAGCTGTGCAGTTAAGACAGGCCAACCCTGAAACATCACTTTAAAACTTTGTGTTGAGACCTAAAAGTTAGTTCGAAATTTGTGGAAGGGTCATGTACACTACCATTCAAAAGTTTGGGGTCAGTAAGATTTTATTAAAGATATTAATACTTTTATTCAGCAAGGATGCAATAAATGGACATAATCTATTTCAAATAATATTAAGCAGCACAACTGTTTACAACACTGATAATAATAATAAATGTTTCTTGAGCAGCAAATCATCATATTAGAATGATTTCTGAAGGATCATGTGACACTGAAGACTGGAGTAATGATGCTGAAAATTCAGGAATAAATTATAATATATTCATTTTTATTTAAAATGTATTATATGTAATACTATTTCACAATATAACCGTTTTTACTGCATTTTTTATTCAAATAAAAGAGACTTCTTCTCTTCTTTTAAAAAATCTTTAAAAACCTTACTCAACCCAGTCTTTTGAACCGTCCAGGTCATATTTTACCCCAGAATCTGAAACAATTAGAAATTACACTTTGTATAAAGAAATTAAATTACAGCATTACAGCAATTAGGATCAAATGAGAATCATTGAGAATGATGGGAATTATATATATATATATATATATATATATATACACTGATCAGGCATACATTATGACCACTGACAGATGAAGTGAATAACACTGATTATCTCTTCATCACGGCACCTGTTAGTGGGGGGTATATATTAGGCAGAAAGTGAACATTTTGTTCTCAAAGTTGATGTTTTAGAAGCAGGAAAAATGGGCAAGAGTAAGGATTTGAGTGAGTTTCACAAGGGCCAAATTGCGATAGCTAGATGACTGGGTCAGAGCATCTCCAAAACTGCAGCTCTTGTGGGGTGTTCCCGGTCTGCAGTGGTCAGTATCTTTCAAAAGTGGTCCAAGGAAGAAACAGTGGTGAACCGGCGACAGGGTCATGGGCGGCCAAGGCTCATTGATGCACATGGGGAGCGAAGGCTGGCCCGTGTGGTCCGATCAAACAGACAAGCTACTGTAGCTCAAATTGCTCAAGAAGTTAGTGCTGGTTCTGATAGAAAGGTGTCAGAATATACAGTGCATCACAGTTTGTTGCGTATGGGGCTGCATAGACGCAGACCAGTCAGGGTGCCCATGCTGACCCCTGTCCACCGCCGAAAGTGCCAACAGTGGGCACGTGAACATCAGAACTGGACCACGGAGCAATGGAAGAAGGTGGCCTGGTCTGAAGAATCATGTTTTCTTTACATCACATGGATGGCCGGGTGCGTGTGCGTTCACTTACCTGGGGAACACATGGCACCAGGATGCACTATGGGAAGAAGGCAAGCCGGCGGAGGCAGTGTGATGCTTTGGGCAATGTTCTGCTGGGAAACTTGGGTCCTGCCATTCATGTGGATGTTACTTTGACATGTACCACCTACCTAAGCATTGATGCAGACCATGTACACCCTTTCATGGAAACGGTATTCCCTGGTGGCTGTGGCCTCTTTCAGCAGGATAATGCGCCCTGCCACAAAGCAAAAATGGTTCAGGAATGGTTTGAGGAGCACATCAATGAGTTTGAGGTGTTGACTTGGCCTCCAAATTCCCCAGATCTCAATCCAATCGAGCATCTGTGGGATGTGCTGAACAAACAAGTCCGATCCATGGAGGCCCCACCTCGCAACTTACAGAACTTAAAAGGATCTGCTGCTAACATCTTAGTGCCAGATACCACAGCACACCTTCAGGGGTCTAGTGGAGTCTATGCTTCGACGGGTCAGGGCTGTTTTGGCAGCAAAAGGGGGACCAACACAATATTAGGTCATAATGTTATGCCTGATCAGTGTATATATTTATGCTTATTTACAAACCCGATTCCAAAAAAGTTGGGACACTGTACAAATTGTGAATAAAAAAGGAATGCAATAATTTACAAATCTCATAAACTTACATTTTATTCACAATAGAATATAGATAACATATCAAATGTTGAAAGTGAGACATTTTGAAATGTCATGCCAATTATTGGCTCATTTTGGATTTCATGAGAGCTACACATTCCAAAAAAGTTGGGACAGGTAGCAATAAGAGGCCGGAAAAGTTAAATGTACATATAAGGAACAGCTGGAGGACCAATTTGCAACTTATTAGGTCAATTGGCAACATGATTGGGTATAAAAAGAGCCTCTCAGAGTGGCAGTGTCTCTCAGAAGTCGAGATGGGCAGAGGATCACCAATTCCCCCAATGCTGCGGCGAAAAATAGTGGAGCAATATCAGAAAGGAGTTTCTCAGAGAAAAATTGCAAAGAGTTTGAAGTTATCATCTACAGTGCATAATATCATCCAAAGATTCAGAGAATCTGGAACAATCTCTGTGCGTAAGGGTCAAGGCCGGAAAACCATACTGGATGCCCGTGATCTTCGGGCCCTTAGACGGCACTGCATCACATACAGGAATGCTACTGTAATGGAAATCACAACATGGGCTCAGGAATACTTCCAGAAAACATTGTCGGTGAACACAATCCACCGTGCCATTCGCCGTTGCCGGCTAAAACTCTATAGGTCAAAAAAGAAGCCATATCTAAACATGATCCAGAAGCACAGGCGTTTTCTCTGGGCCAAGGCTCATTTAAAATGGACTGTGGCAAAGTGGAAAACTGTTCTGTGGTCAGACGAATCAAAATTTGAAGTTCTTTTTGGAAAACTGGGACGCCATGTCATCCGGACTAAAGAGGAACAAGGACAACCCAAGTTGTTATCAGCGCTCAGTTCAGAAGCCTGCATCTCTGATGGTATGGGGTTGCATGAGTGCGTGTGGCATGGGCAGCTTACACATCTGGAAAGGCACCATCAATGCTGAAAGGTATATCCAAGTTCTAGAACAACATATGCTCCCATCCAGACGTCGTCTCTTTCAGGGAAGACCTTGCATTTTCCAACATGACAATGCCAGACCACATACTGCATCAATTACAACATCATGGCTGCGTAGAAGAAGGATCCGGGTACTGAAATGGCCAGCCTGCAGTCCAGATCTTTCACCCATAGAAAACATTTGGCACATCATAAAGAGGAAGATGCGACAAAGAAGACCTAAGACAGTTGAGCAACTAGAAGCCTGTATTAGACAAGAATGGGACAACATTCCTATTCCTAAACTTGAGCAACTTGTCTCCTCAGTCCCCAGACGTTTGCAGACTGTTATAAAAAGAAGAGGGGATGCCACACAGTGGTAAACATGGCCTTGTCCCAACTTTTTTGAGATGTGTTGATGCCATGAAATTTAAAATCAACTTATTTTTCCCTTAAAATGATACATTTTCTCAGTTTAAACATTTGATATGTCATCTATGTTGTATTCTGAATAAAATATTGAAATTTGAAACTTCCACATCATTGCATTCTGTTTTTATTCACAATTTGTACAGTGTCCCAACTTTTTTGGAATCGGGTTTGTATATTTATAATTATTTTGTCTATTTATACTGTGTATATAATATCAGATAAATGTATATTTATAATCTAATTTCACTAAGAAAGGTGACTTGCACATGTTAAGAAACTGGAACTCTTTTAAAAAAAGTTATATATTTGAAATGTGGATGTGAAGATAGGGGTTACTAATGTGCAAACTTTGTGTTTTAGGAAATCATATTTACATATTTCATGACATTATACTAACTGAAAGTGAGTGTTCTGAGTAAGTTTCTCCAGCCGTATCGTTTTCCACAGCCATGCTGAACACAGAGTTATTTAAAGTTAACTGCAATAACCCAAAGCCGTACTAATGGCCCCTATAAGTTTCCTGGCACAGGGAGTTCAAACAGCAGCCCTGCACTCATCTAGGGCAGAGTTCAGTGAAAATAGTAACGTCTAATTACACATTAGCTCATACATGTTTCTCATTCGGAGTGGAACAGTCACGTGTGGCACAGAGCCCAGCTACAGGCTGCTCAGTGCTCTCTCTGTGTGTCTCAATAAAGCCTCTCTCTCAAATTCAAGGACTAAACTCTGTTTATGTTTTCCTACTGTAGGTGAGGCTCTCAGCAAACTACATCAGAAAATGTCAATGAGTGATCTGTGCTAGCTTGAATGAGTCCTGTGAGCCCTGTGTGGAAAGGGATGGGATGTATTTTCTGACTCACTGCTGATGGGTATTTATAATGACAAATATTCTAAAGAATATTAAATATATATATTTAGCATATAAGCTAATAGCAGAGTGTTCTGTGTTCAAGTTTGTTGCAGTGAGAATCCTATACAAATAGTGTTTATTAAAGGCTACAGATCAAAGAACTAAATGAAATATTGATTTGAGTAATTATTTTATTAGCTTATTTTGAGAGACACCATGAGAACATCTAGGAAAAACAAAATACCAAAATAACTCGTTTTTGTTTCCCACACAATAAAAATGTTCCAAATATATTCTTATTTATTGTCGGTTATATGACAAAAAGATACTTCAGTATTGGCTGTTCAATCAACGACTTGTGTCCATTATCTGCACATTGTTTATAGAAGCCATTTTTTCCTCAGAGTAAAAAAAATGAAAAAGTGATTGTGAAATAAAGTTTAAAAGGAGAAATAAAGTCACATTGCAAGTTACCAATGTAATGTTGATATTGTGAACTAAAATTAGCAGTCTAAATCTAAGACTATTAAAAATTGCTTTCTCTAGCCTAGATGAAACGTGACATTTTGTCTTAGCAACTGAAATAAAATACGTTAGGTACACTATACACGTATGTACACTATGTATTTCGTTTAAAATGATCAAAATGTAAATAAGTCAATACATCATAAATTCCAAACAGGGGCGGTTCTAGACCCTTTTTAGGGGGGCTTTAGCCCCCCTGTCTGTCATTTCAGCCCCCCTAAAACTATCAGCTATCAAAATGTATTATTTATTTATTAAAATAAAAATGAAAATAACTAAAAATGACAGGACATGTCGATAAGAAAAATACCTCTTTTTTCCTAGAGTTTTAAGTTTTTATTATCGTTGCTATTCTGTGCGTGCGTGATAGCCCACCGTTAGAAGTGCAACGGCGGCTTGTGGCGGGAGACGATGTCAAAAAAATCACTTTCATGAGACGTTTCGTGACGTCATAGAAGGTATTTTCTATGATTTTTTTAATTGTTTAGCTTGCATTAATGCATGTAATCTGTACAATGTCTACGGAAATTTGCCATGATATGAAACATCAAACTAGAAACTAATTTAGTTTACAATTAAGTATTCGTAATTGTTTTCATTTAGTTAAATCGTGGTGGCTATGATTTACTAAAAATGAGGGAATAAGTTGTGAGAACGAATCTTCGTACTGTAGTTAAAACGGCAGTAGCTATGTAACTTTTTTGTGTTCAGAATGTACACTCATAAATCCATTTTCAAAACCGTGTTCTTGTCTTATCCTGAATCACTACGGTACACCTATAATAAGTGTTTATATTCAGACTATTTTATACCGGTTCGGGTCGCACCGCGGCGGAGTATCACAGTACCTGCGTGACTGTCATAGACATAAACAGAGAGAAGTAGCTCCGGCTACAATGTTCTTCCGCAAGACGCATGCAGTTCTGTTTAGAGCGCCAAAAGTTACGGACTGCAGCTTTAATAATCATCATTCAGTATATAATTCATCATTGCTTGGTCACGCTTTGCAAACTGAAGCAATTTAGTTTTTTGTTGACTGTCATAAAATGATAAATTTCTTGAATACAAAGTCTATATTTTTTGCATTTAGTTAGCTAACAGTAATACTGGTTGATGATAATAATGAGATGGTGACTAACTATTGTCAGGCTAAAAAGACTAACACTATAGTGAAATTTCATGATTGTTAAAACCAACTTTGGTAGCTACTACAGAAAAAAATATTAATGCAAATAAATAATTTATTCATAAATAAATTTAAAAATAATGGCCTTGGTTTAAATACACAAGTAAATATGAGTGAAAAATATAAAAAATAAAGACTTTATAAGCAATAAAACAAAGACTGCAAAGTTTTTAGTTATAGGTTTATTTAACCTAAAATAATTCAGCCATGAGCACTGATTCTGTCTTTATCTTGTGCACAGAGATTACATTGGTTCTTCACATATGTTTGCATTTATATTTGCTATGGACATTCTGCAATACACAGCCACAACATTAGGTAGCGAGAGCTAAGCCCCCCTGCTTCCAAAGCATGTTTTTGTCTTACCCTGATTAACTATGGTAAGCCTGTTATAAGTATTTATATTTTAGAGATGACTGGATGGTTTTCGCGGGAAATTGCATACATAAGTCACTCGCACGTGCGTGTCTCTTCATATCCGTAGATAGAGAACCGTTGCAACGAGCGAGAAAGCTTGACTATGAGCAGCTAAATCTTGAACCTCCGTCTCCGGGGAATCACCCTTTTTTTTTAAAAAAAAAACGCCGAACAGAAGAGAACTGCTGGTAAAATAACACGACAGAGTTCGTAGTAAAACGAGAATCAACACTGTTTTAGCTTTTCGTAGGAGTGATTTGAAATGTTGTAAAAACGACGCGGAGATGACGTTTTTAATTACTAAACATGTGAGTAAGGTTTCTTTTTTTTTTTTTTTTTAAAGTTTAAAACTCATAATGTGTAAAATTTAAAAACTCATAAATTATGTAAACAGAACAAAATGACTGAAACAGAGTAAATTAAAACTGAAAATATAAAAATAAATGTGAATAAAATATTAAGTATTATAATAGTATATAAATGCACGCATTTGAAGTCAGTTTATTTATTTTTTTTTTAACCTTTTAATTCTTTGAGGGAGAAACAGACTTCCTAACATTATTTATCACTCTGTTAATGTTGTCCTCCTGGCCATATCCTGGTTGTGCATTCTTTTGCTATGTTTTGGAAGCTGTCATATTGATATTTTTTCTCCTTTTCACAGAGCCAAATTTACAGGCTCTTTTCACTTCCCTACAATTACTGGAAAAGCAAAAGATGCAACTACATTTTTAAATTTTTGAAGAAAACGTGAGTGGTGCATGTCTGTAGAACACTCAACATCACAATGCATGTTCTGCATAGTTGCCGGGGCGTTGCAGTTGCTATAGGCTGTTCTGGATAGTTGCTAGGGGTTTGCTAAGTAGTTCCAAGGGTGTTCTGTATGGTTGCTAGATGGTTGATGGGAGGCTGATCTGATGGCACTCCATTCATCTCTGTAACAGAAATGTTTTCATTGGGCCGACTCTGTAATATGTAAATTAAGCGTATAATTGGAGTTTCATATGCTTCCAGAAAGACATGTTTTCAGAAGGGTCTGGGTTTGCTGCTGTCCTTGGATGCTAAAACGCTTTGAAATAGAAGTTCAAAGGATGTTCAAATCAAAGTTGACGTCCTGTAGTGTGACAGTAACAGGGGGTCAAGATCTCTTTTTATTTCAGTTTCCCTTCCTCCATCTCTTTCTCTCTCCCTTGCTCAATTTATTATATTTTCTCTTAGACCAAAGGTGCCAGTATTTAACATGCATGTGAGAGTTCCCACTACCTCACATATAAACGCGGTCTGGAGGTGTGTTTCTAGACAGAACAGTTCAACTCTCAATGTCTTTTGATGTCAAACAATTTCATATTATAGAATGTTGCTGATTTGTTAAATGCATTACAGTATGAATAAATGATGCTATTACTATAATAGGATTGTTGTTTTGCTTTATTTATGCTGTTGTTTTGTCATGTTAATTTGTTGTGTGTTAAAAGGGATAGTTCACCAAAAAATGAAAATTGCCATCATTTACTCACCCCCAAGTTGTTCCAAATCTGAGTTTTTCTTTCTTCTGTTGAACACAAAAGAAGAATGTTGGTAACCAGACAGATGACCGTAGCCATTGACTTACATAGTAGGAAAAAAAAAAATACTATGGAAGTCAATGGCTACCGTCAACTGTCTGGTTACCAACATTCTTCAAAATATCTTCTTTTGTGTTGAACAGAAGAAAGAAACTCATACAGGTTTGGAACAACTTGAGGGTAAAAGAGTAAATGATGGCAGAATTTTCATTTTTGGGTGAACTATTCTTTTAAGTGCTTATCTTTTTACTTGATGATTGTCAGTTGTCGCCGTTGTTGAGGTCTATGTGCATCTGTTTAAAATGATGGCACTTAATGTCTTTGCTGTGCAAGTTGTTCCTAAAAAATATTCTGTAGATGAATCAATAACTGATCATTTTTGAGCATGAATTCTCAATGCCGCCTTATGCCATTCTGTAGCTCAAACAGTAAGGCATGGCACTAGCATTGGCAAGGTCATGGGTTTGATTCCCAGGGAAAGCAAGAATTGATATAATACCTTGAATGCAATGTGAGACTATGTTCAGACTGCAGACAAATGTGGTCCAAATCCGATTTAGTTTTTTGCTCACATGTGGCTCAGATCTTTTTTTCTCATGACAGTGTGAACAGCACAAACCACATGGAATCTGATCTTTTCAATTCTGATTTGTGCCACTTCCATAGGTGGTACTATAATCCGATACAGGTCAGATGTTTTGCAATGTGATCTCAGTCTGAACAGTCATATCGGAATTCATGTGATTTTTACATCATTCGTCACAAATCTGCGCTCATGGGAGTCACAGCGTGCTGCGTGATGTCTTTTTATTGTTCTTTTTGCGCATGCGGGTCAGTTCAGCACTGCCATCTGTTGGTGAAACATAAAATTGAAAGTTAGAGTTGTTTTGACGCGATCGACCCGGGTTCGAATCCGCCTTTTGCCGAGCTCGCTCTTCTCCCTTTTCCCATCACATATCACATCGGAAAGGCATTTACTTTCAGTAAAAATCAAGAAAATGTTCTAAAAATGGAAATAAAGTGCCTAACAAAATATTTAATAATAATAAAAGCATTTATTGGGTAGGGTTAGGGGTAGATGTAGGGAGGGCATTTATTGTCCCATTAAGGTGCCATCCATTTAATAACTTTAATAAACATAATCATTTACACTCTGTTATTATTGCATCCTGTTAATGTACAACAATACTGAGGTGCAAATAGCATGTATCTGTCAAAATAAAGTATAAATTGCATGTAATTACACATATTGCAAAGAACTGATACTTTTACATGGTGTAAATAGAATATATCACTATTTTCACTTAGTGTAAATAGCAATTATCGCTAAGAAAATATGCTATTTTCACTTAGTGTAAATAGCAATTATCGCTAAGAAAATATGCTATTTTCACTTAGTGTAAATAGAATCTAGTTGCTATTTTCACTTGGTGTAAATAGCATCTATCACTATTTGCACTTAGTGCAAATAGCCGCTGCCTTTCTTTAATGTCATTAGCTGCGTTTCCATTACCCTTCAAATTGCGCGAATTGAAAATACGCTCAATGGAAACACGTCAATTTCGCGAAAGCTCCCATGTATCACAAAAAAGTTTTTATGTTTCACATTTTTATGCAAACATTTTTCAGGCAATTCGAAAAAGGAATATTTTGCAGAACCGCAATGGAAATAGTTTTTGACAGATCACCTGGTGTACGTAAAACCGATCATTCTTTAAAGATGGTGCGGTATGTTTGGACAGAAGACGAGACAGAGTTCTTTATTAAACTCCTAAAAGACAAAAGAATTACGGGAATACTGGATTCTAAACAACAAAGAAATGTCACAATTTATCAAGACCTTGAAGCAGAAATGAAACACCCAGAAACACCTCATACTGTACGTGGCCATTCCCAAGTATAAGGGGCTTTCCTTGCCATTAATGCTTGGATAACACACCTACGTCTCCTTCGATCAAAAACAATGGCTGCGATATGTAAACATCCGTTGCCATGATTTTCAGAATGACTTATCGCGAGAGGGAAAAATTATGTTTTATTTATCATTTTGCAATAGTTTATTATTGACATTTAGAAAATATCACAAAAGTTTTGTGCAAATCTGTAATGGAAACGCGACTATTGTATGTTTTGAGTTTAACAATTTTTTCATTTCAATTTTATTTTATGTACTCTCTTAATAATGAAATTTTGTTGGGTTTTACCAAACAGTGCAGAGAGTCAACACTGTTCACCATGAGAGTGAAGGCAGCATGCATAAATTTACGTCAAACATGTTGTAAGAATGGTAAAAGTCCTGACAAATGAGTAGAACTACAATATCCACTTAGTCCCATGAGCATGACTCACTTTCTCTGTCTATACCCCTCTCTCAGATAAGAATAGACATAAACTTGATGTTTTATCCACAAACAACAGCACGATTACGCACTGGTGTACAGCGACGCATCTTTTATGAAGCTGAATTCATGCACAGGGTTTCTGAGAGCAGACACAATGTCTTTTTCAGTAAGTTTGCGTCAGTCATGCTCTCTGCTCTTAATGGAGGGCACTTTATTTGGGTATGAGAGACAGGATGCCATTATTACAGCCTGTGGGCATGAGTTTCATCCTCACAAAAGCTGAATGCTGGAGATGGGTGAGATGCATCATTGAGCTCTCATTTTAGATTATTGAATAAATTAAATTGCAATACTTCAGCTCATAATTTCTGAACTCCTCTCAGCTAAAGTGTGTATCCATCCTACCTTTTCTGTAAATGAACTGTAACTCATGGAAAATGTGCCTTACTGACGCATTGATGAATGTGTCTTTTCATGCTAAACTAGGAGCTGTTTCTCCTGAGCCAGGAAACTGTTGGTCAGAAGCTGTGTAAGGTTAGTGTTGCTCTTAGAGTTTTAAGGAGATGGAAAGAGTTATGATGTGGAGGTGAGAGATGAAGAACAGGTTGTTCAAAGTGTTCAAAGAAAACTGAAGTCCCTGTTTGGGACTCACAACAGTATTTTATAACAGGTGTAACTCAAACTGTAGCATTCACACAAAATTGTAAAATTGTGTGTAAATAATCTTTCACACATTAAACCCAGTAAATTACTGTAAAATTACCAGAATTCTGGTAAATAGTAAAAATACCATTCACACATCAGTGTCAAAATACCAGCAAACTCTATGATGTCAATAATCATAAATGAACTCTAAACCCTGCACCGTTTTCTTCATCCACTTGGATGAGAAATGCATTAAAGGGATAGTTCAGCCAAAAATGAAAATTAGCCCATGATTTACTCACCCTCAAGCCATCCTAGGTGTATATGACTTTCTTCTTTCAGACGAATACAATCGGAGTTATATTAAAAAAATGTCCTGGTTCTTCCAAGCATTATAACGGCAGTGAATGGCAGCCCAAAATTTGAAGCCCAAAAAAGTGCATCCATCTATTTTAAAAGTAATTCACACAGCTCCAGGGGGTTAATAAAGGCCTTCTGAAGCGAATCGATGGGTTTGTGGTCCGCCATACCACCTTCCGTATTCAACTGACGAAGAAAGTGTAACGCCTCGCGTAGTTCAAAACGCTTACGCTATGTCCGGCGTCATCATCGTGGCAATTACGCCTTTTTCGTAAGTTGAATACGGAAGGCGGTCTGGCGGAAGCTAGATATTTTACTTTATAAAGTTTTAAATATGGATATTTTTTTCTTAAACAAACCCATCGATTCACTTCAGAAGGCCTTTATTAACCTCCCGGAGCCATATGGATTACTTTTATAATGGATGGATGCACTTTTTTTGGACTTCAAATTTTGGGCTGCCATTCACTGCCATTATAATGCTTGGATTAACCAGGACATTTTTTAATATAACTCCGATTGTGTTCGTCTGAGAAGAATGTCATATACACCTAGGATGACTTGAGGGTGAGTAAATTATGGGATAATTTTCATTTTTGGGTGAACTATCCCTTTAGGGCCAGTGTGTTACCCCACACGTTGTCTGTTGGCATTGGTAGGTGCTTGTTTTTGCCGATTAAACATCTGAATTGAATGTCTGAGAATGTCTTGGATTCTTGGGATGTTTCATGGGGTGGGCGATATGAGCAAAATCTTATATCCCGATATGAGTAATTTTTTTTTTTTTCACGATTATCACAATATAGTTATTTTTGCTTTAAATAAGGTTTTTATGATATCAATTTGATACCACTGAAATTTCATAATTCTTATCACCGTTTTCAGTATCATTTAAAATATAATACTAGCCTAAAAAACTCTCAAGTTTACTGAAGACAAGTAAACTGTCATAAAGAAAGAGCAAAGAAAACAAACTACAATAGAAAAGTAATTAAATGTATAAAAAATAATGCATAGTCTTTACTGTGTAAATTAAATATACATTTATTCTTATTAAATTTACCAAGGTGATTCAGTCAAGAGCAGTGAGAGATTTTCTCTTTTTTTGTTTAATTAACATTAATAACGACTGCAGGTAAATTTGGATGCTGTCACTTTAAGACCGACTGCACAGATCCATTATACTCGTGCGTGGTATAATCGATACTTCCTGCAACGTTTAGCTCCAACCCTAATCAAACAACTGAACCAGCTGATAAGATCTTCAGGCAAGTAGTGCCCGCTGCAGAGCATCTGGAGCTCAAGGGTGGAGCTTAACCTGTTTAATGGGTGGAGAGATAGGGTTATGGGTAGGGTTAGGGTGTGGTTAGGGGATGCAGCTCCACTCATCATGCCCAAAGTAGGTCAAGAGAGATACTACCATATTTATACTATATAGAACATACTTTTTTAACAGTTACAAAGTTCAAATTCAAATGTAGTACCTACTCAAACAACTAGTTGTTAATTACAGTTCTGTTTACAACTCAGAATGTTGTCGAAACTGCAATTGTGAGGTTCTGAATTAAGCAGTTTCCAGGCCATAACCCTCATACTACAGTATTCCATTTGACATTAAACCCCTTAAACTGGAATGTCCTGGAAGTTAACCATGGGAATTTAGATTTCGAGTGCACTGTTGATGTGAATGAGAGGCTTTTAATCTGGCCCGACAGGAGAGGACGCATACTTGAGAGGATGGCAAACTTCAGAAAAAGACCCACACATTTTGGCTCTGGACCGATAGAAAGCTTTATCTGTAGCTGCCTACCATGTGTGACGTTCATGTAAATATTTTCACCATGTGTTACTTTCATAATGTGACATTTCAGTATTGAGAGAACTGTTGGAGTAGGAGTTTATTTATTTTCAGTCTCAGAAGAGATGATACTGTTATTGACTAAATTAGATCAAGCAGGATTAATGAAAGTGTTGTTTCTCATTTGTCTGTCTACAGTTCATCATTGAATTCATAAATGCTGCTGTCAAGATTCTGAAGTCAGATCAGGTGTCGCTGATGATCATTATTGTTTTAAAGTGTTATTAATTTTCCCTGGTTCATCTTGCACAGTCAGATTCAACCATCATAATTTGTCAAGGTCAAAGGTCAAATTCTGAAGCGCTTACCCCAGGACTGTGATACGCTGTTGTAACCACATCATAGCTCGACTGCTAAGCTGTGCTAATCCTATTACACACACTTTCATCATAACCCAAACATCTCCATTAGATCTCTCTTTTATAGCACCTTTCCTCCCTGCCAACAAAAGAGATTTGCCCTCTCAAGCTGTCAGATGAGGGATATCAGTAAAACATTTTTTTTTTTTTATGCTTGTGCAGATGTTGGGAACATTTCCAGGTATTTCTTTAGACACTTAAAAACTCTTTACTTTGTTTTATTGTAGAAATATCTATTTAATGGTGAAGTGTGTCATTTCTGCGACACTAACATCGCTAAATTAAATTTTGCTAAATTATATTTGAAACATACTTTAAATATCTCTTGTAATTGTAAACAACATGGTTGAAAGAAATATATTTTCCAAACAGTACATTTTGTTTAAATCTTAAGATTTAAAAAAAACAAAAAAACAAGAACTACGTAAGAATTATTATTTTTATATTATATTTTTTAAATATGTTTTAGACAAGATTTTGAATTTTAACTGTGCAAAAATGTTAAAAATATATCTGGTAAAATAACTAAAATACGGTTAAAAATTTTAATATTTTACAATAAATTTTAGCAATATATTTTCCTATTTTATTTTTTGTCATCAAAACAACGATTTGTTCAAATGAACTTGGGAAAAAAATGACTGTGTCACCAAAATCATGCCATTGGTTGAGCCAAATCTGGTTGGGATATTCAAACCACATGGCTATGAACTGTCTCAAATGGAAGTAGGGTACTTTAATTTGTCTCTGCATATTAAGCTGAGAAAGAAAGTATTTTAACATCCAAAAAACCCCCAAAAAACATCACTTTTAAGTACCAATATAATATAATATAATATATATTGGGTGGGGGTGGTGTTGGCACCTGGGGTTTGTATGAATGCCATTTGTCTGTTCTCTCATAAAAGCTCACAGATTTAGTTATTAAAAGGAGGCAAAGCAAACAGTGAGAGTGGAAAATCTGCAGCAGATGGTCAGTGGAAGATTATGCATGAACACTTCACAGCTGACCTCTCTACGCCGCTCACACAACATATCGGAGAGTAGTTTTAACATGAAGTCAACACATTCTCTGAGTTTAGGGATTGAAATAGGTGAAACTGCTGAGCTTGCACTGTATTTTCTGTATGTTTATTACAGCACTGACGGTTTTCCACCAGACACATCTGGGTGGGAATATTCAGCACCTCTCTCTGTTGTCAAATGATTGTCTGTGGAAAAAAATAAGGTCCGTAAAATATAGTAATTATATTTTTTATAAAATAATAAAACATTTAAAAAGTTGCAAATTAAAAAAGTAAGTGAATGTTACTATTTAAAAACAAATCCAGATAAATAAATAAAAGAAAGGTTAAGGAACAATGCAGTTAAAACAGAGGCAACTGCACAGGTATACCTGCTGTTAGCCTACTATTCCCATACATTCTGAATTGAATCAATGTGGAGATTGTCCTCATAAAGTTAGATAATGTCCTACTCAACAAATTAGCATGGTTTTGCTTTGCCTGAAAAATCCATGGAAAATCTTTTCTTTCAGAGAGGCAGAGAAACCAGTTACCGCCTCGTGTTAAAGAAATGACGAGTCACAGTTGAGAGCACGTGCTGTTATGACTGTCTGCCTGTGAGAAAACCTGCCAACAGGGAAAGGTAGAGAGAAGCGGTTGCCAGGGTGAGGAGACTCTTTTCCATCAAGCTTGCTTCTGATTGGCCGGGTCCCTGTCTGAGGGAAAGGAATCCTGCCAATTGGAAACAATCAGTGTTTTGTTGCTGGGTCTAAGCCATTCCACAAAGCTGACATTTATTGGCAAAGGGTTTGCCCCATAGGTTTAAAACGAATACACTCAGACTCTTCAGCTTATTAGCTGAATTACTTTTCCAGTAGGAAACCTACAAGAGTCTAGGAAGCTTTTGGAATACAGCAGCTCTTTTACTGCAGAAAGTCATGTATTTAAATATCTGTTTGTTTGTTTTTGCCGAGTTTGGCCCTTTCTGACAGACTAGTTCTAAGTCTTCAGTTATACAGAGCTTGCAACCCTGAATATAAAGAGTTAAATATGTTGTAGCTCCATATCTTGTCATATTAAATCTTTCTGAGCATGAAAACAGAGGGGCCCTACTGTTCAAATTACAGTATTTTAGTTGTTATTAGTCATGTTTTAACTTGGATATACAGTAGGCCTATGTTAAATTAAAAAAAAGTTTAAAAAAAAAACTGCCATGAAATATTTATTGGGACATTCAGCTTCAGCATAATTAATGCTGTCTTTATCAAATCTAAATTTAGTTATTGCTTGTTAAAAGTTATACTTCAAACTTAAGTAAAGGGGTAAGTAAACCGCATGGTTACAAGTGAGGAATATTGGCTCTGTTTACATATTTTATTGAACTGGAGCCACATGACAGACAAACCCTCCCTTATTTAAAAAACCGAGCATGAATAATAGTCTCCTTTGGGTTAGTGTTTGATGTCACATGACTCTTTCTCTGGCTGCTATGTATTGCTTGTTGACAGACTCTTGTGCTGTCGTCTGGGCTGCTGTGGTTAGACAGCCATGCTGATGAAGAACAATGCGTTTTACAAGGCCTTTTGTTGGCTGACCCCCAACATCCCGTTTGCCATTTTTCTTAATCTTAGCACAACTTTTACTGTATTTCTTGAGGGAGACCACCAAACACTTCCAGACAAGACTATATTTACAGGTGAATCTCACACAGTCTGTCAAGAGTATGTCTAGGTCATATTTTATTTCCTAATAAGAAAATTGTAAAAACTATAATAATAATAATTTTATAAAATAGCTCTGTGAAATCGATTAATCGCTTCTAAGATAAAAGTTTGTTTATATAATGTTTATTTATTTATATATATATATCATTGTACTTGTAGTATTTGCTATACATTTTTAAAATGATCGTTGTGTTCGGATAATACGATTATCATGTCATGCAGTAATGAGAATCTAATGAGAACAATTGTTACACGGTTAAATTTATATTAACCTCGGCCCTCCCCTGTTTCAGTGCCATATGTTGTCAATCCACGTAGACGTTGAAGTGTACAGCTATTTCGTTGTGCCACTGTGCAGACGGATGATAGCAGACAGCATTGTAGCATCAAAATAAACCAACACTGACTGCATTTGTCTGGCTTTCATTTTAGCCCCCTGGCCGCTCTCTCGCTCAGAGACAACGACAACTAAGATTACATGATGTTGAGATAAAGCACCCACAATTATGCAGCACATCTCGAATCAAACGTAAACTGTGGTCTATGCGGATCACTCAATGAAAAAGAAACCTTCCAGGAACTAAAACTGACAATCAGTAAACAAGCATTCATACTGTAATGAATTAATAAGCAGTAATCTTGGTCTAATGTGAGATGACAGTGTATCTAAATGTCACCCACACTCATGCCCAGGGCTACCAGACAGAAACTGCCAGTTGGGCATGAGTAATTGAATGGGGGAAAGATTTGAAACAATAGATTTTAATTGCATTAATCCGTTGCCTGTGACAACAATGAAGGAGGGGACGGGGAGATGGAAATGGGCTTCCCCACATTTATAATTACACCTAAATCAGCAACGTTGGCCTATAATTAGGTAGCAGAATTAAGGTTATAAAGGCAGACCTCCAATTAATCCAATCCACAGGCGGCGTGTCATATTTGCTAATAGGGAAGGTCTTATCAAGGCAGGTCATCAGCGTTTTAATTAATATGATGCCATATATCAGCTCATTCTTGGAGGGTCTGATGGTTTTATGAGACTTTGCTGTTGCAATTCAGTCATCTGAATGAGCTGCTCATGTGCACGAGTCACATGGAGGGTGGGTGGCGTTTGTGGATTGAGTTAGCAGGCCAGCCTCTGTTTTGGGACCATTGTCTGTCTGTGTGTGGGTGGGATCTGTAGATCCAAAGACGAAGTACATCTGGAGTTGTGGCCACATAGCGGAGCCAGGCGCCAGAGCTCCTATCCATCTGCCCTTCCCTCTGTCTGTTTTCTTGCCTCACATATGCTTGCACATGCAGGGCTGCCTGTGACACTCGTGCTGTTTCCATGCAATAAACCAAATCCCTCATGAGGCTTGAAATGAGTGTGTGAAACATATTTCAGGTTATGCCGTTTGGAATGGTAATGTCACTTTTGATAGGACTGGGAATGTCCACAGAGAACTATAGGGCCCTATCATACACCCGGCGCAATGTGAAGCCAGGCACGACGCAAGTGGTTTTTGCTAGTTTCAGTCTGATGCAGTTATCATTTTCACGTCCAGCGCCACGTTGTTTAAATAGCAAATGCACTCGCGCCCATCTGTTCGCCCATGGGCGTGCTGGTCTGCAAATGAGGTGTGTTCAGGCGCATTGTTGCTATTTTGAGGCAACTGAAATAAACTGCACCATTGACCAACAAAAACCTGCTCTAAAGTCAATGGTGAAATATATATTTTTTTGTTATTTAAAGAGCGCGTTAGTAATATGCACCTATAGATGGGTCCACAACGCGTGTACACTCTGCTTATTACACACACAGGGACACACAGCAGCACACAAACATTTTTAAATATGAAAAATGAAAGGATTAAAATGTAAAAGATTATTATTGCGTACATAAATATAAAAATGCCTACATGTCATAACGGATAGAGCAAGCAAGCGTCATTGGACGAGCAGATCCGTTCCCTCGCTAGCTAGAGAAGCGTTCAGTCTTTCCGCTCACAAACGCCATGTAAATAGCGAATCCACCATGGCGCAAGCGCAACTGGCTTTTAAAGGGAATGGGAGATGAGACTCATTACCAAAACACACCCATGACTCATTAAGAGAATAGGGACAACCCTTTTAGACCGTGCGCCGACCATTTTTCCCATCGTTAAACTAGCAAAAGTGGATTCGGACATGCCCTAAGTGCACTTGCGCTGTGCGCTTTAGACCATGCGCTCAGATCGTTAAAATAGGGCCTATAGTCTTAGTCAGTTCATACAATCTTTTATTTTTATCCAGGTGATACAACTGTTCTGTATTGAAGCCTATTTCCACTACATAAAAAACAACAACTTTGCTTTGGTAAATCATAATTATGACATAAAATGTCAAAGTTATATTTAAGAAAGTTATATATCAAAGACACTGACATAATTATGACTTTTTTTATGATGTCCATTTTTTTTTTCATAATTATGACTTTTTATTTCATAATTCTTATTTCGACTTTGTCAATTTTGACCAGTATAATTATGACTTGGTATGTCACAATTTTCACTTTTATGTCAATTTTTTTTCCTTATGTGGCAGCAATGGGCTTCCATAGGGCTGAAAGGAGCATAAAGAAATTAGCCTCACTAAAAGAATGTTGTTACTGAAAATAAAACTTTATTAAATAGTTTGGCATAATATTTTATTATTATTTATTTCTTAAAACAAAAGTTTTCACAAAACTGCTTATAAATATTTGAAAAATATATTATGTTTTGAAGTAATTATTAAGATGTGTACACTCACATGTATTCAGGGTTTAAGGAAAATATGTGTTTACATTTTGCTTCATGGTTTCACTATGTGACATTGTTAGAGTCATTAAATGTAAACTTATCTTGAAAATTATATTTTTTCAAAGCAACATGAAACCAATATAAATACAAAGAGTTTTCATATCAAACATGGAAAGAAAGTAAAACATTTCTCTAATATTTGACAAAGCTCAAACATTTACTTTCAGGCAGGCGCACATGCCTGCTAATTGTTCACAACTTTGTAAACCAATTCTGACTGAGTTTTGGGAACAGATCCAGTCCGTCTGTTTCTAATTAAAACCCATCCACGTGTTTCAGGCGAATTAGTTGGATCTGCAAGAAATCCAAGGACGGCCAAGCCCACACCATTGTCTTGAGCTGAAACCTCCTTCTTATGCTTTGGGAGCTATGATTACAGTTAATTTGCCTTGCTGCACAGACATAATGTTATCATGTGAGGAACTGTAATCATTGTCATGGAAAACTTGGCCAAGATTTCCATGTAGAGAAGAAATGATAAAGTATTTCTGCATTGGTATGACACATATTCTTCTTATAGCTCACACATATTCTTGGTGCCAGCAACTGGGCTCATATTTGTCTCTGCTTTGAGTCAGCAAAACCAAAACAGAGGAAGTTACTGAATGCTCAGTGGGGCAAAGAGGAAGTAGTCGGAATGTGAAGGAAAAACCCACAAGGGGAGAGTAAATTACACTGTGGAGCCATCCTGAACTTCCAGTCATCTCTCAGGATGAGCAAATTTAAGAGGCAACTGGGAATGTCACGATGAAGGGGAGTACCATCATGCTATACTAAGCTGCTCCTTGGCTCAACTCTGACAGGCAGCTCTAAATTACTGGCCTTTAGTGCTTCTCAGGTCCAGTTATAGCGATTTTGGAGGGAGGCGGGTTGCAGTTTAGCAAGCTAGGGTGGAGGAGAGGGGTTACGCCACGTTTTGGCCCCATGTCTATGGCTCAGGAGGAAGCCCTCCATCACCAGTGTGCCTCTCCATACTGCTGTGCCTCAATGCACAGTGTCGGATTTCAACACATGGAGCACATTATCCCCTGCGCTGACACAAACTTCCATGCCCAGTTATGCCCCACCAACCCTTTTTGTGTCATATGGGGCTTTTCATTGTTTTCTGTGCAAACAAAGAGTAAATTAAATGTTTTGAGTGGAAGGAAAGGGCAAAGGTTTACTGGTGACAGACAGTAGTTGAAGACAGTGAAGTTGGTCAACAGACTGGCCAAGACAATAATTTGCAATAATGGGAATTCCAACTGCTAAAAGGGAGTATCTTGTTTCAAGTGTCACAGCACTGGGACTCTCTCAAAATGTGCATAAGCAAAAACTAAATGTCTTAATTCTCCTTTTTGAGTCCTATACCCCCCCATTGTCCAATATAATATTTGATAAAAAGTTATTCTGATACTTTTGCTGTAATCATTACAACTGCTTGTTTTTGATTTAATAATTAAACATGATTACTTTCATGATTCAAGAAGTTTTTGAAGAATTGCATGTTCTTCAAATACATACAATAGCATATATAAAAATACATTTTATTTTATCATATTAGTCTACATGCTGTACATCTGTATTTTGTTGTTTTTTTATTATATGAATTAAAATTTTATATTAATTAAAATAATTTGAATAATCTTGCAGCCCTCTTGGAAGTGGTCCGAGGACCCCCTAAGGTTATTTTCGTAAACGAAAACTAAGACTAAAACTATTGGTCAAAAACATTTTCGTAAACTGAAATAAAGTTAATCATAATAAATGAAAAAGTAAAACTAAACGAAACCAACAACAGTAACTGAAAAACTAACAAATAAAACAATTAGCAAAAATAAATAATCGTTTTCGTAATTAATAAGCTCTTTGCTGTGGCGGAAAATCTGACCTGTGGCTGTTTAGGGAAATGTCTGTATATGGCGCTACATGCGCGTGAAGTGAGCTGACGCGATTAACCGCTGTCCTGTGACGCGCTCAGTGAACGTAGAACACATCGCTAGTCCTACGCGGCTGTTCACAAAGAATGCGTGTGTGGCAGGGAAATGGGAAATGAAGGTAATGACACATGTTGAACTTCTTTTAACTTGAGCGCAGCGTTTTTAGAATGCCGTTTCATGCGCGACGAGAGACGCGGGTGCAACAGCAAAACAACTCCGTCAAACACAAAAAACATGTAAAGTACTACTACTGTATGTTTGAGATCATGTTTGCATGATGGTGACAGGCTAAAAGGTGCTGTTATTATCATTGTTTTTACAAATCATTTACTGCTTATAACATTATTATCCATGTGGAGACATTTCCCCACAATGTAGAGAATACCAGGACATACACACACACACACACACACTTCATATACACTTCATTATTTAATCACACTGGCTTCACAGCAGGTTGTGTTGGCTGTAGTCAGATGACTTTAGCTGTTTTTTGTTTTTTTTTGATGTACCAGTGGTCACACTGCTAGCCTTCATTGTACTGCTGAAAAAAATTAAAACAGGCATGTTTAACAAGATTTCATCTTTAATATGAATGAGTTTGTCTGGAATTTTCATCATTTTTACTTTTAAATTTCTAAGTTGCATTTATTTGGTTCTTTGTCCAATCTCTCAGACCATTATTTTATTTTTATTATTAAAAAGATTAGAGTTAACTCTAATCTGTGTAAACATTAAACTTTGCTGAAATCTTGCTTTGGTCTACACGGGAAGTAAACTATAATTACTAAAACTGAAACTAAATATATAAAAACTAAATAGAAATGTGTTCACAAAATAAAAACTAAACTAAAACTAGCAAAACAATTTATGAAACTAACTAAAACTAAACTGAAATTTATAGCAAAACTGAAAACGATATTAAAATAAAAACTAATTAAAAAATGCAAAACTATAATAACCTTGCATCAGACCACTGGTTGAGAAGCACTGTCTTAAAGAATTAATGTAACAATAAAGCTGAAAACTAGCACAAATGTGTTACATATGATACAGTTCTAACAATCTCAATCTCAGGACACTTGTCCATAGCAATGTATACAGTATATTATTACAGTAACAGGATAACAGTAATAGGAACCTATGGGTTAACTCAACAAAAGAGATTTGTGATCTCAGTAACTCTACACCGTTGTTACTCCCACTTGAAATTAAAATGTAAAACTTTGTGTAACCCAGATTCTTCAAAGGTGATGTGTGTAATTTCTGTGCCCCTAGTGTCAGCAAACAGAATTACAAAAATAATGTTTTCAAACAAGTTTTTCTGAGCAGACCTCATCTACTATTGGTTGAATAGTCCCATTCCCAAATGAGGAAGTGTTGATGTCAGTTTTTATGCTCAAACTTACAGAAAAATGTTTACATGGATAAACAGACAAAAAGACAGAAAAATTAGATGGATGGATGGATGGACAGGAAAATGAGATGTATAGACAGACAGAAAAAGATAGATGGATGGATGGACAGACAGACAGGAAAATGAGATGTATAGACAGACAGACAGAAATAGATGGATAGATAGATAGACAGACAGACACCACAACACCTGTATGTGGGCTGAGGGTCATGCAGGCCTTGTGGGGACATTGTTCTCCTTGACCTTGCTCTGTGTAATAAGCGGTGTCGTGTTTCATGATGTAATCAGTGCAGCACAGAACGCAGCCTACTGTAGGTGACACAGTGGGAGAGAACAGCACGGTGAATACTGCCAGGACTCTCACTCAGAGTGAAGTGCAAAACAATCCGGGTGCCATCTTTAATGAAGGCAGGGGGTGGCCGGAACGCAGAGATAAAATGATGAGGATACAAAAGTGATGGACGTCATCTGCTCATGAAGCGTGTAATTATACCAGCAGCCTGCTCATGCCAAACTCCTGCAATTACTGCCACTGACAAAAACAATCATTTAGAGAAAAAGCGGAAAGACGCTCACCTGTGAGTGAAGGATTTTTTTTTTCTCAACCTGTTTCCTGCTGCTACACATCTAAGCCCTGTATCCTGTTTTCTATAGTTCCCCACCTCCGGAAGACTTAGAGGGAATACGCTCTGATCATATATGATGTACTGACACAAGGAAGGAGACATACATATGTTAACATCCATAAAATCCAGCAACATATGAAATGCATGAATAATATGCAGAGAGACTATTTATGTGATAAGCCATTATTTCAAGTTTTAAGACTCTGATACAGCTGAGTACAGATCTTACAGAAGAGAAATCAGTTAAATATGTCAGAGTCTTAAAGTATTTTTTACTGATAAATTGATTGATTTATTGATTGTAATATTTATAATTTATTATTTCATTACTTTTCATGGACCTTTAAAAAAAAAAAAAACTCTTAATTTATTTTACCACAGACAGACAGACAGTAGGTAGGTAGATGGATAAATTTGTGTAAAAATTTTTTTATATATATATATTTAAATGGCTAATGACTATTTCACTCTTACCCTCTTAGGCAAGGGCATTTCTATATATAAAATGCATTTGAAAAGTAGCAAAATAAATGATTATATCATATAGATATGCTTCTTTTCTAACTGATTATTATGTGCAGATCACCTGTTTACACAACATATTATTATATAGACGACGTTGCTCTATATATCACCCCTCCACCCAGTTTAAGAAGTGACATTTTCTTTTCCACTGTAAAACTAATATGGCCTTTTCACTAGAGTTTAAATGCATGGGCGTAAGTGTGTTTAGACTGGCTGCCATTGACAGTGGAGCTCACTGAAAAATAAGCTAGCATGACCAATTTTACTAAGTTGTTTTATTGCTGTTATGTGTTGTTGGAGAGAAATCCACTGTAAATGATATGATGGTGTGCAGTAATAGGGATCACCTTACCATGTGTAAGTCCTTGCAGATTTTACGATCTCCTTTTTGATATTTAATAACCACCCCCTCATAGCAGTATACTGGGATCAGAAGGGTCACTGCGCTTGCAGAACAACAATATTAAACAAACCGCTAACAATGAGCTGTTTTTTTTTAATTTTTTTTAAGCACTGTTCCTACTTTACCTTTGCGATGCAAGTGAAAATTATTCAATATTTATTATAATATTTATGGTTAAAGTGCAGTCACAGCTAAATTCCATTGTCGATGTATGGAGCTCAGCTCAGAAGTCACTTTCTTTCAAAGAAAGCAGCTTTCTGTTGGTCAGCACGGCAAATTCGTGTGACCAACTTTCACCCACACACAAAATTCTCACAAATTACTGTTCAAGTGTAAAAATGCCAAGTAGCATGTGATGTTTTATTTTTGCAATCATGTACAGTGAAAGATTAAAAAAAAAATTAAGTTTAGAATAATCCTGAGGGAGGATAACACTGAATTTGGAATAATAGAACTGCTTTAGCCAGAGGCGTCATGCCCATTCAAACTGAGGATTTTGAGCCAAATGGATTTGAATTGAGCTTCCAAAAGAAAATGTCACATTTGATTAATTAACCATTTAAAGCATACGATCACACCGGTGTGATTAGAACATTCAGTGAGTCACGTTATCAACTGCTAAATTCAAATCTGCGTTCGCACCGCGGTTTGGCTGGCGCTGAGCCAGAGACGGACGCGCTCGGCGTGCGTCATATATCACAACTGTTAAGTGTTTTCAACCATAATATTCATTTTATGATTCTGACATTTAAATACAGATAAGTACAAGCAAAAACATGTATAGTTTGTAAAATATAGGCTACATTGACATCTATTGTCTATGGAAGCGGCAATAATCCTTTCAAATATATTGATGACGTGTTTTTATCCAATAGCCTAGTCTACACATAGTGTAGGTACAGACTTTTGGTGAATTTATTAATTTTGAAGCTAAAGTTTGTCACACGGCCTAGGCGATTCGTGCAGAACCATCCAGTTTTCACGTGCAGGTGGTTGGAGGAATCCATCCAAAATTTTACGAAATATACATTTTTTTTAGCCTTCTGTTAAATTGAATTTTACAGATCGACCGAACTCTGAACTTCAAAGAACAGCTTCTGATTCACAAAATGCGCTGTCAAACGCTGAGATAAGGTGCAGTTTGCCTTGCGGTGTAAGTGCACCTTATCTCGGTGTTCGACACTTGGAAGACTGAATCGAAAGTAATCGAATAGGCTATTCTTAATATTGTGGAATAGCGAGAGTAAATGCATTAATAATGTATATAATAATTAATAATATGTAGGCTGTCGAATAAGATGATGATTACAGTAATTATTGCAGTGAAAGCTTAAGTAAAGTTGTATTATACATTGTCACTATATAATTATTTCACTATAAAAACTGTTAATATTATAAATAATAATTAGTTTTATAGTGAAACACAACCCCCCCCCTCCTCCTCCTCACCTGGTGCCCCCTCAAAAATACTGAGTGCATGACACCCCTGGCTTTAGCAACTGGAGAATTAATACCTTTATTTTATAAATAAATAAATAAACACAAGCTCTTGGTCTTGATAATCATAAGCATTTTCTACAGAGTAAATGAAAGGATCCAATAAACTGTACATCCCATTTACTGTACATTAAGCAACAAAAAAAGCAATGTACATAAAAAAAGCTGTAATGAGTTTGTGTAATGAGTTTTTTGCCTAATATTATGTGACATAACCCGTATAATCTGAATATAAAAGAAAGTGGTTGCAGTAAATGCGGCTTGTTTTTCTGTCGAACAAACATGAAAACAGTTGTGCTGCTTTATGAAAAGTTAAAAAGAACAGCATTTATTCGAAATAGAAATCTTTTATAACGTTTATAAATGTCTTTACTGTCACTTTTGATCAGTTGTTTATGCAGAATAAAAGATTTAACTTCTTTAAAAAAAACCAAAAAAAAAAAACCTTTTGAATGTGAGTGTACATTTGACAGAGTAACACAAACGATGCACAACTCTTCTGATATCAGATTTCAAAGCAAGAAAAGAGTGAAACAAAAGAAATGTGCCTGATTGCCGTTCATTGCACTCTGCATCTCTGCTTACATGACCTGTGTCAGCTGATCTTATCTGTGAGATACTTGATGCACCCAATAAGTGATATGTCAAGGACCAGTGAGAAATCGCACCATAAGACTCTAATGGCCCTGAGGGGGGTGTAAATTTCAGCTTGATGGAAAGGGGGGGTCTGGGCTTATAGTGAGCTGCTGAGGTTGTAGTTTGGACCTCTATGTAGAAATTGAATGATTTGAGAATAAGGGTGGTAGAGGTGACAGACCCCTCCCTTTAATCAGCCATTACCCATATTCCTCCTGGAGGGGGTCGAAGGTGACATATTCACATGACCCCAGAGACAAATAGGCCCATCCAACAGCAGGCCTTGAGCACACGAGCTCCACAATACCGTCCTCTTCTCCCGGGCCAATAAAGTTAGTTTGCTCAAACAGAACTATTTACAGATTTGACCCAGTTCCAGTAGTTCTCGCCACCCACAGAGCTCTCACAATAAGCAGAAGGTGTTGGGAGCCACAGGGCAGGAGAGTGTGACGTAACCTGATCTGCTGTTCGCCAGCATGCAGGCAGATTGATTTCAGCCTGCAGATGGACAAAGTGCTCCATCAATGAAAGGCCTTCCATCCAGCTGGCCTCCGCTGACCCCTCACCCCCAGCAAGGACACTCTTCCTAGGGGGCACATGCACCCTGCCTTTGCCTTAGAGAAGGGGCACACAATACACACAAACTTATTAGCATAGCCATAGGCTATCTCTTTATTAGAAATTAATAAAGCCTTTGTTTTCTGGTTTAGGCTAAGTTCTAGTTAAGTTCTGCTTAACTTATTAGGTCTGCTACGAACTTCCTAACCCAGCTGGAATGGATGTGGGGGTGTATCTCTGGAGAATAGTATCCTGTTGCAGTGGTTTCCAAAATATTGCCAAGGACCCACAAATATGATGATCCTCTTTCAAAGGGACCCTCTTTTTAAAATATAAAGGCAGCAATTGATCTAATGACTCATTAAAAATAGTAAGTGTGCTATTGTGAAGAAAACATTTGGTGTTTACATTATCATTGGACAAAAGGCAAAAAAGGTATTAAAATATTATCTGGAAAAGTATTATTAACTCAAAATAATTATCTTCCCCAATCCTTTGGAAACCCCTGCTCTAGTAAACATGTATGGTAATTGGTAAATGTAAATGGGTTTGATTCTGGGAAAACCACTTAGGTACATTTAGACCCAACATGGTCCAACATTGTGTGTGTGTGTGTGTGCTTGTCTTATGTAATGCATTGTGCAGTCTGCAGAGAATATTTTGCCTTGTCAAAAGAATATTGAATATTCTCCCAGGGTTATTGAGTTGACTGAGTGTTGCATTTTCCAAAACAGTTTTTAATGGCCTCAGTGTGGGATGTTGACTGCTTTGCTGAGCTGAGACAATACATTCTCTCCCTTGCAGTGGCCAGTACGGAACCCCGGACACTAGTTGCCCGCAGAGTGACGGAAGTAGCTCAGTCCACTCTCGATATGGTCTCCACCGCAGTGGACTACCCTCTCTGTGAGTGCTATCTGACATTATCGAGTCCCTCACTTTATAAAAACCTAGAGAGTGGAGTGCACGCATACACTATATGATGTAGTCTTAGTAGGTTAGACAGGTACACTCGCGCATTTAGAGTGTACGCTTTCACTGCATGATTTAGTCTATTAAAATGCATTTAGAATAAGATAAGGGGGAAAAAATACTTCTATATGTCTTTTTATATTTATAAAATTTAATGCAGTTAATCAGTATCACATGAAGTGTTGTTGTTTTTTTCTCCAAATATCAGCATGATTACAAATGTGATATTGATTTAATACAACAGTTCAATAAGCAAGTTAATATTAAGTGAGTTACATTTTAGACACAATATTGCCTGTTTTTGCCAACGAGTTCCAAACAAAGCCAAACCTTTGCATTTTTTGCTTACAGACAGCAACGTTGTCAAAATGATCCCCGTTCACATGGATCTGTGAAAACGACTAAAAACGCTGTATTATTCATGCTAGGCTAGTAGTTGGCGATGTCACTTTGTAAAGAAACACTACACGCCTATAGACTGAACACATAATATGTGACCCTGGACCACAAAACCAGTCATAAGTCGCACGGGTATATTTGTGGCAATAGCCAACAATACATTGTATGGGTCAAAATTATAGATTTTTCTTTTATGCCAAAAATCATTAGGATATTAAGTAAAGATCATGTTCCATGAAGATATTTTGTAAATTTCCTACTGTAAATATATAAAAAATTTATTATTATTAGTAATATGCGTTGCTAAGGACTTCATTTGGACAACTTTAAAGGTGATTTTTCTCAATATTTAGTTTTTTTTTTTTTTTTTTTTTTGCACCCTCAGATTCCAGATTTTCAAATAGTTGTATCTCGGTCAAAACATAAATCAATTGAAAGCTTATTTATTCAGCTTTCAGATAATGTATAAATTTTAATTTCAAAAAATTGAACCTTATGACTGGTTTTGTGGTTCAGAGTTTTTGTTATTTACACAGAGACAATAATGGTATAATTTTCTGAAATTTGCACTTTGAATCCCGTTTTCAAATGTTTGAGTTTTCAGGGCCTCCAAAACACCGTTCTCAGTATTTAAGTGTGTGTGTGAGTGTGTGCGTGTGTGTGTCCTATCTCCCAAATAGAAGGAAATAACAGAGAGAAATGGGATGATGACAGAAAGTTGCAGATTTACCTGTCCCTCTCTAGTCAGCTGTAACTGATGAGCAAATCTAATCAGTGATAGTGAAATGAGCCACTGTGGTGAACTGATTGATGCTGAAGAGAGGCTGGACATTTACTGGCATATTTACATCAGTGGCGAAGCTACTGGGCCAGCCTGGGCCCACCCACTTTGAATTGTGGCCCACCCAATAAATAGTTGGTCATTTTCCAGAAAGATGTATGAAATAATTTAATAAGTGATAATAATTATAATAAACGTCTTATCACACTATAATTTTATTTATTTAGTTAAAAGAATGATTAAATGCAGTTTTCCATGGTCAACTGAAGGCGGTTTCGTAGTTTCCGTTTTCACACGCTTGTCAAAATAAAAAAAATCTGATTCGTCAGTTTCTGTTAGTCCCGCCCCAGGATGTAATGGTAAGATTTGCGTGTTTTGTATGTTGAATTTGAAAATTGTGAAGCAAATATCAATCAGTCGATATACTTTAAAAGCCTAATTTGGATATATATTTGGATATGTAATGCCGCAAGAAACCAAGCCATGAACCGCGCAATTCCCATAATCCCAGTGTTTAACCAGAAGCCCCGTCGTCTCAGAGTAATATTGCAGAAGGACATGCAAAGGTAAGTACAAACATTTATAGTGTATCATTATCATTTATAGTGTATAGTTATAGTTTTGAATTAATTCTAAACAGTATTGTCGCTGTCATGCACCATGTATCTCCAAAATAATTTTTATTTATTTATTTCATAAATCATTACTATTGGTCACCCTTTATGTCTCTCTGTGGGTTTTGAAATATTTAACCAATGAAAAGTATTGAAAAGAGCTTGTGACTAAACCTCGTAACTCCATTGGCTCTTCAAACCGTCAGTCAAACCTCATAACTCCAAACGCCTCTATCGTAAATGAAGTGCCACACGTAGAGAGATCTCTGCTTGTTTACAATATTAGGGTAAATAAAGAACTGTTTGTTTGAATAAGTACAGAGTTTTCTTTACTCAAGAAACACTATATAGAAAAACTAATGTTTTATGCGTTTGAGGAGCGGAGAAGAGTGTCTTAGTGTAGCATTTGTCAGAGTCATGGCCAATACTCTCTTAAAGGGATAGTTCACCCAAAAATGAAAATTCTGTCATCATTTACTCACCCTCAAGCAGATCTCGGCAGCCATTGACTACCATAGTATTTTTTTCCCCCACTATGGTAGTCGATGGCTACCAAGTCTTCCAAATATGATCCTTTGTGTTCAGCAGAAGAAAGAAACTCATACAGGTTTGAAACAACTTGAGGGTGAGTAAATTATGGCAGAATTTTCATTTTTGGGTGAACTATCCTTTAAATGTAAAGCACTTCATCTTTAATAACATGAAATTTTGGCCAAATGTCAGGAAAAAAAACTAAGTACCTGCATAGCTACAGTAAACTTTATAACCTGTAGGTTGATGAAAACGTAATGCACTTACTGATGACGGACAAAACATGCATCTCTGATATTCTCCGAAATTTGCTGGTCAAAAACCTCATAACTCCATTTGTGCTTGATTTTGGTAAAATGTTAATAATATAGTGACATGTGCAAGTGTCTGGCCATACAGTGGGAAGAACAAGTATTTGATACACTGCCAATTTTGCAGGTTTGCCCACTTACAAAGCATGTAGAAGTCTGTAATTTTTATCATAGGTACACTTCAACTGTGAGAGACGGAATCTAAAACAAAAATCCAGAAAATCACATTGTATGATTTTTAAGTAATTAATTTGCATTTTATTGCATGCCATAAGTATTTGATACATCAGAAAAGCAGAACTTAATATTTGGTACAGAAACCTTTGTTTGCAATTACAGAGATCATACGTTTCCTGTAGTTCTTGACCAGGTTTGCACACACTGCAGCAGGGATTTTGGCCCACTCCTCCATACAGACCTTCTCCAGATCCTTCAGGTTTCGGGGCTGTCGCTGGGCAATACGGACTTTCAGCTCCCTCCAAAGATTTTCTATTGGGTTCAGGTCTGGAGACTGGCTAGGCCACTCCAGGACTTTGAGATGCTTCTCACGGAGCCACTCCTTAGTTGCCCTGGATGTGTGTTTCGGGTCGTTGTCATGCTGGAAGACCCAGCCACGACCCATCTTCAATGCTCTTACTGAGGGAAGGAGGTTGTTGGCCAAGATCTCGCGATACACGGCCCTGTCCATCCTCCCCTCAATACGGTGCAGTCGTCCTGTCCCCTTTGCAGAAAAGCATCCCCAAAGAATGATGTTTCCACCTCCATGCTTCACGGTTGGGATGGTGTTCTTGGGGTTGTACTCATCCTTCTTCCTCCAAACACGGCGAGTGGAGTTTAGACCAAAAAGCTCTATTTTTGTCTCATCAGACCACATGACCTTCTCCCATTCCTCCTCTGGATCATCCAGATGGTCATTGGCAAACCTCAGACGGGCCTGGACATGCGCTGGCTTGAGCAGGGGGACCTTGCGTGCGCTGCAGGAATTTAATCCATGACGGCGTAGTGTGTTACTAATGGTTTTCTTTGAGACTGTGGTCCCAGCTCTCTTCAGGTCATTGACCAGGTCCTGCTATGTAGCTATGTTTATACAGGTAACGAGTTCAAACAGGTGCAGTTAATACAGGTAATGAGTGGAGAACAGGAGGGCTTCTTAAAGAAAAACTAACAGGTCTGTGAGAGCCGGAATTCTTACTGGTTGGTAGGTGATCAAATACTTATGTCATGCAATAAAATGCAAATTAATTATTTAAAAATCATACAATGTGATTTTCTGGATTTTTGTTTTAGATTCCGTCTTTCACAGTTGAAGAGTACCTCTGATAAAAATTACAGACTTCTACCTGCTTTGTAAGTAGGAAAACCTGAAAAATCGGCAGTGTATCAAATACTTGTTCTCCCCACTGTATATAAATTTGTTCATTCATGTAGGTTATTTCTTATTTGCTGTTTTTTAACTTTGAACTTGAAAGTGTGCTGGGGGTTTTTTTTTTCTTCTGATAATTTGGCATGCAGTTTTCATACTCGATACGATTATACTATTTGCCCACCCTGTTTTATGAAGGGCCACCCGTTTGAACGTTTCTGGCCTCGCATTTACATGCATCTTCACACCCTGCAAGTCTATGACTCAGCTTTTGAATGCCTCGAGATTTATCTTGCACTCAGAATGAACAAATGTAGAAGATTAATCGATGATAGTGAATCTCTCCATCACACCACTTCATGTAAAGCCATGTACATTTGAATAACAGTAGTAGAAATGATATTCACACCGTAGAGTGTTGTTTTCTACTATAGTTTCTGACATCTGCTGTATTTAGTCAAGCATTCATCAATCAGTTATGTAGCACACTTGATAAGTGCTGGGGTTGAGAGGAAGATTTGTCTTTGAACTGCTTCATGAATAAAATACAGAAACATTAAAGCCCCAAAAGGCATTAACTTCAATATAACAAACACCTATTTTTGGCAGTTCTGTTTTTCAAGCTTCAGGCCAATTTCTCTAAAATAAATCTGCAATCCACCAAAAACTACATCATTTATTACCCTTAATAATGGCCATACATCCCAGAGCCTATTGGAAACATTCACGTCAACTGCAATCTCAGCGCTAAACCCCCTCCCTCCCCCATGTATAGCAATTTTCCACACATTATTTTTCTTTCTTTCCCTGTGCTTCTTCTGAAAAACTAAAATACAGATAAAAAATGATGTGTAGTTACGCTTGCAACAGCATTACCCGAAGGACTTGGCTGTGCTCCAGAGACAATGCTGATGAATTAGAGTGCTGTGAGAGAGACTGCATGGAGGGAGAGGAGTTGCATTTAGAGATGGAACTGCACAGATTATTGCTCTCCAGTGTTGATAATTCTTATCACTGCTGTATTTTCTCATGGCAGGGGGAAATTTAAATAAAAAAATGGTTGCTTTGCATTTTAATCCATATAGTCTAGTGATGTATGCATTGATGATGTGATGAAATGCTGTATCCATCTCTTGGCTCTTGGCTCCTGGCTCTCTGCCTCAGGAGCATTTGGAGGAGCTTTAGGTATGTGCTCAAGGAGGTGGCCTTTGCTGCCAGTCGGGCCAGTGCATTCAGTCAGATCCTTCAGGTCTGCGGCAGCAGCACTTGGCAAAAACTCATAGTCTGCTTGCAAACCGAACCCCTCTTTCTGCCTTAGATAACTGATTAAGGCTTAGACTTTCAGGGTGCTGCACTATAAACTCTTTCTAAAAGGGATTTTAGTGGTGGATATATATATATCCACCACTAATCAGGCATAACATTATGACCACCTTCCTAATATTGTGTTAGTCCCCCTTTTGCTGCCAAAACAGCCCTGACATGTCGAGGCATGGACTCCACTAGACCCCTGAAGGTGTGCTGTGGTGTCTGGCACCAAGATGTTAGCAGCAGATCCTTTAAGTCCTGTAAGTTGCGAGGTGGGGCCTCCATGTTTGTTCAGCACATCCCACAGATGCTCGGAATTTGGAGGCCAAGTCAACACCTCAAACTCGTTGTTGTGCTCCTCAAACCATTCCTGAACAATTTTTGCTTTGTGGCAGGGTGCATTATCCTGCTGAAAGAGGCCACAGCCACCAGGGAATACCGTTTCCATGAAAGGGTGTACATGGTCTGCAGCAATGCTTAGGTAGGTGGTACGTGTCAAAGTAACATCCACATGGATGGCAGGACCCAAGGTTTTATTCACGATAAAACACGGCTATGACCGCTTCACCCAACAGTTCTGTGTATCACTGCACAACACCCTTAGCAACCACTCTTAGCAATGTAAACATATGTTTGTTCTCATTAATATTATTCATTGAAGCTTACTGTATTATGTAGAAGAGTATTGTGTGAGAGAGAGCAAGACTGAGTGAGAGTGCATTACCTGCATTCAGATTTAGCATTTTCCTTCAGGTCAGGTCATAATAAAGCTCATGTTTATAATAAAAAATCAGTTTGAATGTCCACTGCGATATCTCTTCCTTTTAACAGTTAAGGGGTTTTCAGGTGCCCTGACACTGACAGCACTAGTCAAAACATTTGTCAGTTGCGTCTTGTTCCCGTGTTCACAAGTTTCAGTCCTATAAATTTATAAGTTGTCGCTACTGACTGACTCACTCATAAAGACAGTCTTTGTATGAAATGTAACTTCTGTTGCTGTTCATGTTCAGGGACTATTTTTTCCACTGGAAGGAAGGAAGGATTTTTACTTCATGAAAGTTGCATTGATACATATTTTTTGGCTTTAATATTTGTATTGATGCAGGTCAAGTGGAATGGGGAAAAAAAAGTGCAAAGTCGTTTTAACTTGAGCGCCATGATTTTAGAATGCCATGTCATGCGTAAGACGCTGCAAAAGATGTGAGCACAATGCTCAAACATGTCTGTCTTGCCTGTGTTTACATTGAAAATTAATGGAAAAAATTGTTCTGTGTGAACGACCCTTTAGTCCAGTCTTCAGTGTTACATGATCCTTCAGAAATCAGTCTGATTTCTTCAACCCTGTTACCTCTTAATTGTTGTCTATTTAATTTTGATGCTTATGTAATATTTATTGTAAGAAAATAACATTTTCTAACACATTTTGTTAACAGGGTAGCAAAAAATGCAGACCTTATAAAAATAAATGTAAAATAAATCTGATGACCTGCTGATGATCAACATTTTCTGAAGGTAAAGAACCTCTCTTGTTGAAAATACAGGTCAGAAATACAGCGAGAGATGGGTTTGCGTGCTTGAAACTGATTTGAGTTTAAGCATTGTGATCTCAACTGTTCAGACGCCCCTCAGGGTCAGTGAGGCTGGAGTGTGAATGTTGCATGTTACTCACTCATTACTAGGCAGAAAATCCTTAATATGAGCTGAAAAGTGAGTCATAGTGTATGTGTGTGTTTGTATGTTCCCTATAGTCTTTGTCCACTCAGAGAGAAAGTGAACTTGATCACCCTTTAATCCTGTAAGCATTATAATGGCCCATTAGAATGGAGGTGAAGACACCTGATTGTTATCGTCATTTGAGACCAAGAAGGTCCATAATACATGTCTGTTAGCATTTTTAATGCACTATAAACCCTAAAACACTTTAGTTAGTAGTAACACTTTACATTTTGCTTTTCATCAGCATGTTTTACTGATTTGTTTTCTCGTTTTAAGTAAATCGTGCACACAATATAATTAGTTCCCTCGATTTACTAAATTGCGGCCATGTTGTAATAATTCGTTCCCTTGTTTTAGTTAAATAAAAACGAGAAAACAAGTTAGTTTAACGTGGCCATGATTTACAAAACAAGGGAACAGATTAATAAATTGTGGGAACAAATTCTTAATTCGTGGCCAAGATTTAACTAAAACGAGTGGACGAATTAGTAAATCATGGCCATCATTTACTAAAAAAAGAGAACGAATTCTTAATTAATGGGAATGAATTCGTAAAGGCACAATTAAAATATCCAAAAACCACTAGAACAATGTTATATATTTTGTTGACTTGTGTACTTGCATTATCCCAAATGTTTCCAAGAATGTTTAAATCCAGAGAAATAAGCAATTTTAACCAGGACACGGACCGTGTCCGTGCGTCGCATTTCAATGACATCATACCCGCGTTACCCTCGAGAAACCATGGAAACACCAAAGACGCTTTAATATATTATGTGTTTTATTAGACAGGTGAGCAACTTGTACAGTCTGACGCAACTTGTACAGTCTGACGCAAAGCATGCTGGAAACTAGATCTGCTGTAACTCATTCATTTTAAGCTCAGTGTAATATAATTTATTTAGTTCACATAACTTTTTTTCTATCAAGTACAATAACATTTCAATAATATTTGAGTGAAATGAACTCATTCATTTTGTTAATTTCACTGTTCGGTTTTACAGTCTGGCCAACAATGGAGAAAGATGCCTTGTTCCCCCATAACAGTGTAGTTACAGTTTCTACCAGCAGGGGCAAACTTGTTTGAGACAATATGAAGTATTGTTTCATATTCCAATATGAAGTATCAGATACACATCTGAGTATATCCTCACATTACATCTGTATGTGCTGAGTGAAGTTAATGTGCCTTCCTGCAATCAGGACCATTCAGGAAGTCTCGAGAGGTCCGATGGGGCTGCAGAAACTGAGCACAGGAAGTGAGTGATTGATGAAGTGCGCTTTAACGCGGAGAGAATCTAATAAACACTCATTCGCTGCAGCACACATCCTGCACTTCAGAGAACTGTGGGGGCCGCTGTGAATAGACAGGAAAGCTGAGTGGACAACTTTTGAAGCTTTATCACCCATGTCAGTAAGAAGTGCCTAAGTAAGACAAAGCTAAAGCAATCCTTCTCCTCTCTGAAGATCAGATTGGATGAACTTGCTTTGGTGTAATGGAATGACACTGAGTCAGTGAAATCTCAGAGAGATCAGTGCGGTTTCCCAGCTCATGGTGGTCTGTAGATCACAGGCACTTGTATAGCTCAGCAAAGACAGGTGCTGTTAGCGATAGCTCAGGACTCTGCATCTGCTGCTGACAGGGTAACTGTCCCGCTCAGCTGTAAACCTGCAGCAGGTTTGGAGGCCAGGAGACTCATTCCGCTCCACTAGCAGGATATGAATAGGGCAGGAAGTTGTAATCCTAGATCACAAAATTGCCAGAGTAGAATCTGAACGGTGAACTGACAGACAGAGGGTTAAATGACAAATGGAGAGTAACAGAGTCATAGTGAGTGACATAAATAGAGTGGTAGTTAATTTACACTATCTAGCATCCAGCACAAGTCAGTTATGGACAATTGTATGTAACTGGTTGTTTCTTAACAACAGGCACTTTCATAGAGATTTTTTTTGCAGTATGAAGGTCATATTAAAACTGTCTTGTAAACATTTTATCATGCACTCATATTTTTTTGGAATTTTTTTTCAAATGCCTTTTATGAATTTTTTTTTTTTAGATTTGTGCCAGACCTAAAATAGCCATTGTTATAGCCATTATAAAAAATATGATTTTCTGTTTTAACTATGATAAATACAAAGAGTGAAATAAATATAAACCATTAAGCCAATTTTTTTAAAAGAAGTCTCTTATGCTCACCAAAGCTGCATATGGGTCAATGACATGACGTGCATATTTTTGTGTCCAAGTTAAGGATGCACCGATACCATTTTTTTCAGAACCGATCCGATCCGATGCCAAAAATTCTGAGTATCGGCCGATACCAATACCAATCCGATACCAGTGCAGTTTTGTTTAAAAATTCAATGTAGAATTTCTATACCTCAGTGTGTTGAATTGATAATCACTCTTTTGTGTGTTAAACACAATCTACTAAATACAGACAACTTCATTATAAAGAAAAACAACACAATCACAATCTATGACAAAAATACTACTATAAACTAGATGGTGGATAAACTAGATTAGTGGATAATTCAGCAGCAAAAGTTACTCTAGAAAAATCATGAGTGCACAATAATTGTATAAAATCTAAACATTTAGTGAAGAAAAAAAAAAACATTTAGTGGGGAACAAATAAAACTGAATAAGTGTAGAACTAAATCTGGTAAAATGTTACACATTGTTGTAAAATACATTGAAAAACAAGTAAATATATTTATAGAAATAGGGCCTATATACTAAGAAATTAAAAGACATTTATTTTAAATGTATTGCGCAGCTTTTTTAATGAGGCAGCAACATATTATAGATAGGGCAGAACAAGAAAGGCTATTAATAATCTTTCATTGCGCAAAAGTATTATAATACGAAAGGCTCCAATACAGAGCGGCACAAAGGCGCGTATGCACATCCCGTGTGCAGGATGATGCGCTTGAGGCAAATAAATTTGCCAGGGGGGGCAGATGGCAAATACTTATGTCATGCAATAAAATGCAAATTAATTACTTAAAAATCATAGAATGTGATTTTCTGGATTTTTGTTTTAGATTCCGTCTCTCACAGTTGAAGTGTACCTATGATAAAAATTACAGACTTCTACATGCTTTGTAAGTGGGCAAACCTGCAAAATCGGCAGTGTATCAAATACTTGTTCTCCCCACTGTACATTTTTGTGGAAGTTCTGAAATAGTTTCCAACACAACCAACTATTTTTCCCACTAATAAAGTTTTATGAAAAGTACATTTGTTACCAAGGAGACCGCATTCTTAGTGAAGAGCTTGAGATGAAATATGAGATTTAAAAAAGTAACTTTTTTTTTTAAATTTCATTTGCATCACCAAGCTGTAATTTGTCAGATTATGCAAAACAGTGTGAAAACATGATTTCATTTTGTGTATTTAAGATACATAAAAATCTAGCTATGAAATAAGTCTTAGCAAGACAAAGTTGTTCATTTGATGCCAACGATGTTAAAAATGTCATTTCCACCACAGTCATAATATAATTTGGGATGTGGTATAAATAAGTTGTTTGATGCATAGAAAGAAATTATTATTCTCCTTTGATTCATGTATTTTCACTTTTGTACTGTTAGTAGACAAATGAAATAAACTTATAAGTTAAAAGTTGATTTTAAGGGAATTTAATTCTATATCGCCGATATTAAAGAAACCATATAACTTATTTTTTAAGGAAAGACATTTCTGGGTCATAAATGTATTAGAAAATCATGTAAAGACTTAAGGAATGCATGGTTTAGCACCTTCACAGACAGCGTGCCACGTCTTTAACAAGCTCATTACAGCCAGTGATCTGACGACCATACGCTAAGCTAATTTAACCATAGCTTTATCCTTCGTGTCAGCCAGAAAACAGGCCTCACTAAACACACTCACACAACCAATCCGCTGCTTCTGATGTGTTGCATCGTGGTGGAGTGTGCAGAAGCATTCATAATTACTTCAGGAGTTAATTAATTTACATAAGGGCCAGTCTAGTGGCGCGGAGGTGGCACTCTGCCTGTCACGGCGCTGAGGCGAATGCTAGCGACTGCAGCATGCTGGTAATGAGCTCTCTGCTACAGAGAGATAAGCCAGTTACAATTCACCCAATTAAACACTGGAAGAGCATGCGGAGGGTCTGGGCTGTCGCCCTAACACCTCGTGTGCAAGCTCACAGGCTACTGCACCCTTCTTTGGGGTGTACGGAGCACATGGGCCACTGCTGCCATCTCTGATCCCCTCATTAACCATGTTAGCATTCACCTTAGGCGCAGCTTCAAAATGGACTGCAGCTTTTGGCCTGTTGGTTGCGGTGGATGTGCCCTGTCATGATGATGTCACAGCTGAGGGGGTATTTATAGACTTGGAGAAACCAGAATGTCAAGCAACATTATTAGGATGAGTGAGTCACTGGCAGAAGAGACGTGAAAATTTTCAAAAGATAAACTATTTCTTTGCATTTACTTTTGGATTCACTCTTACTTTGTGGATTAAGTATTACCCAGAATGCTTTACTGAATAAAGATCTCATTACTACTTCCATAACAAGTTAGTTTCAAATTTTACTCCTTTCAGAGAAATAAAATAGACACAAATGAGATATATTATAAATGTGTTCATATGTAATGCATGGTTCTAGAGCACATACGTTTGCGTTGACATTTTACATATGAACAGCTTTAGAGATGATTACTGATTCCGTTTTATTTATTTGGTGACATTAATTAAATATGTTCAAAGCCTTCACATTTATCTGTCACATTTACCTAATTTCTGTGTCATATTCAACTCGTTTTGAAGGATTCCATCAGTGGTGTGCACAGGTGGGGGGCCGGGAGGGCTTGTAATCGTGAAAGTGAACCCTTTTCGATCGTCCCGCAGTGCCCCCAGAACGCAATTTCTAATTCGCGAATCTGTCTCTGTCTCTGTCTGTCTCTCTCTCTCTGTCTGTCTCTCTCTCTCTCTCTCTCTCTCTGTCTGTCTGTCTGTTTCTGTCTGTCTTTGTCTGTCTCTCTCTCTCTCTCTCTCTCTCTCTCTCTCTCTCTGTCTGTCTCTGTCTCTCTCTCTCTCTCTCTCTCTCTCTCTCTGTCTGTCTCTGTCTCTCTCTCTCTCTCTCTCTCTCTCTCTGTCTGTCTCTGTCTCTCTCTCTCTCTCTCTCTGTCTGTCTGTCTGTCTCTGTCTCTCTCTCTCTGTCTGTCTCTCTCTCTCTCTCTCTCTCTCTCTCTGTCTGTCTCTCTCTCTGTCTGTCTCTCTCTCTCTCTCTCTCTCTCTGTCTGTCTGTCTGTCTCTGTCTCTCTCTCTCTGTCTGTCTCTCTCTCTCTCTCTCTCTCTCTCTGTCTGTCTCTCTCTCTGTCTGTCTCTGTCTCTCTCTCTCTCTCTCTCTCTCTCTCTCTCTCTCTCTCTCTCTCTCTCTCTGTCTCTCTCTGTCTCTCTCTCTCTCTCTCAATTCATTCAAATTCATATAAAAAAAAAAATGCAATCTTACAGCGCTACTTTTTCACTTCAGAATTCTAATGAATCCATGACAGCTGTTATCTTGTCCATGGTGGCAAATAATCATGGCCACCTGACTTGAATTATATAAAATAATTTAATAGCACGGTCATTCAGAACCAGAGGGTCTGCCATGTGCATAGTAAAGCGATCTCCAACAATCATTCAACATTGACAATAAGAAATGTTTCTAAATCAGCATATTAGAATGATTTCTGAAGGATCATGTGACACTGACTGGTGTAATGATGCTGAAAATTTAGCTTTGCATCACTGGAATAAATTATATTTCAAAATATATTCAAATAAGTATTGTATTTTTGATTAAATAAATGCAGCTTTGGTGAGCAGACTTATTTCAGAAACATTAAAAAATCTTACAGACCCTTTCTTAAAGAACTTTTGAATTGTAGTGAATGTATATAATTTTGTTTAAAATGCTGTCAACATGTCCATGTTTGTATGTTTTAGACATTGAAACTCTATTAAATAAATCAGGAAGCTTATATGTGAAATTACAAAGAAACTGTAAGGCCCGCCCAATCGTCCCAATGACGGCTTACGATTAGCGGGTAAAGGTTTCTGCACGTTCGGTCTTTTCAGCGGGGCAAAGTAATTTAATTCCAATTTACTTTTAACCGACTCCATTTTATCATGACCTCGAATTTAGGTTAGAATGCCGATTGGTTATTTGGTCATTTGTATAATAGTTTAACTACACATTTGATTATTCTGTTTAACCCTTTGTTGAAATTATACCCGTTCATCCAGATTCCGATAACACTTTGAGTCTCGCACCGGCCGGGTTTACGATCTCTTTGTCACAAACTTGTCAGTCTTGGTCACTAGACAGAGGCGATTAACTGATATTCTAGACGCCTGTGCTCCACGTTGATAATATTACAATAACCAGGAATTGAGGCTCACCCTATTTAGATTGGTCTAACAACTTTTTGTTGCTCTAAACGGAAGACACATTAGGTCTACTAGCCTCTACAGTCTAAGTATACGTAACTAATGCCAATGTGTTAGTCGGAGCTCTAAAACATCAATCTGGTGTGCCCTTATGCTTCACCGAAACTGTGTTTTAGTCCGCTACTAACCTGAGCGTAGATATGTGGTGTTATGGACTTAACGTAATCTACTAGAGTTAATAATTCCAGAGTAATCTCAGAATTAAATCAAATGTAACAATATATTATTAGTCAGGTAAATGTATCATACCAATTACATAATCAATTCAAAGATAATCCATACATAACATCAAATGCTCTGAAGTAAAGAGTAAGAGATGCATACCTGACCTCAAGGAAATAGCATAGCATTACGGGCTGATCTGGCTACAGGATCGCGCCCGGACCCTTCTGCAACATCCCTTAAATACACAGACCAAGACAGAAACCTCTTTCAAATGTAAACACGAGTTCACAATGGGAATTTCCATTAATCAAGTACTGTAGACCTGTAATTTACACCTTATTGAGGACAGGAGGTAAAGACCAATTGGCAGAGGACACACCCACCACAATAAGCAAAATATCTCTAAACTCTTAAAACCTTTGTTACCTTTTGCTTTACTTCTGTGGGAATGAGACCTTTGTACCAGTCGCACTGAGACATTTCAAATGATTTTAAACATGTATAATACTGTATAGTACTTGTTCACAATAACCCATGTAGATTTTGGGTGAATTATGGAGGAGAGATGGGGGAAGAGGCAGTGAAGGGAAAGACATGTAAATTAAGGCAATACTTGGGTGATCAACTCAGTGTGACGTCGTCTCGGATGGGGACACTAAATGCACAAGAGTGAGTTCAGATGTTAATTTCCTTTGTTTTCTCAGAGAGTCGCCATCTCTTGTAGTTCTTCCAGTTTCTCCAGTCTTACAAAACTAATTTTCTCATTTGGAATTTTTCTTTCATATAGGCAGGACAGCACAGTTTGAGACATTAATAAGATCTCTTCTGAAACTCTAGAGGAGACTCATTTGAGATTACTAGGACCTTTTTCTCAGGAGACACATCCAAGCAGAAGACTTTTCTCTCCATTTAATCTCATTTCTGACTAGGAGAAAGAACAAGATATTGAGAAATCTCATTTGAGGTTTTTTCCGCTCCTATAAGTAGGACTTTTATTAAACTTTTCTGTCTATTGTATCATGTTCCCACTTGTAGCATTGGATTAAAGAGTACTTATAGCCCAGACAAGTGCAGGATTTGCTGTCTAGCCACTCAGTGGGACACACACACACACACACGTATGTGGACACACAGCTGCAGCAGTGCTGATATAGCTGGCCTCTTCTCTGCATGTGATTCAGTGCCATGGTGAAAATGTTCAGGCTGATTAAACCATCTAGATTATGTTTCATTGTCATGACGTGTGAAACACAACTCTTCAACCACACACAATTTGTGTTTTCATTACTGTATTGCGGACGCGGTTAAGTCCCAATGGGGACTTGGCTTATATGAATCATTTACTTGAAATTCAACAGGTTAGCCCTTTCAGGCGACAGCTCTTAATTTAGAGAGAACTGCAATGTGAGGCTCATGGATATGCACAATGATGTTTCTGGATGGTCATTTATTCTTTAGGCATCAAACGGATCACATTTCAGTGACTTTGTAAAGCCTGCGAATTAACCTTAAAACCACTGCAATATATTATTCCAAAATAACCTTATAGATTCAACATGTGTGTGTAGGAGGGACCTCCTTCCTTCAGTCAACATCAGTCTAGGCCCCTTTACCTTAACCGCTTGGTTATGAAATATAGGCAGAGAGACTCATAAATGGAAAATTGCTGGCAGCATGTTACACAGCACACCTGCTGCCTGTTGGACCTTGTCACCATTGCCATAAATTAACTATTGTTTTCCAGTTTCCATGATTGCACGCATGACATGTCAGAGAGTTTCAATAGCCTTTAACGTAACACAGCTGGCTCACCTCATACCTGATGAGCACCTGAATTCACTAAATTGACATTCTCAAGTTCACACTTACAAATGATTAGACGGAGTAAAAGAGTATGCGTATTTGGCGTGCTGTCTGGGGGTGGCTCTGAGCTCGGAATGTGGCCCGAACCCAGAGTACTCCCCCGTATCTCTGGTTAGGATAATAACCAGGCGAGTGTGAGGAGACAGGGTGGTGGAGGGATGCAGAAAAAACTGTCGAGGAACATAGGTGAGTCGGCTACGTATTTATAGACCTCCTCTTATGCTGATTGGGTAGATCTTTTGAACATGCTCCTCCCGAACTTTGTTAATAAAACATAATTTCTGCATCACAATGCAATCACACTAGGCTTTGAGCATGTAAAAGTACTTCAGCCACCAAAACAAATATATAGGATATAATGTCTAGGGCTTCTGTTTTTAATTAAGCAATATTTAAGGGTTAGTTCACCCAAAAATGAAAATTAGCCCATGATTTACTCACCCTCAAGTCATCCTAGGTGTATATGACATTCTTCTTTGAGACGAACACAATCGGAGTTATATTAAAAAATGTCCTGGCTCTTCCAAGCTTTATAATGGCAGTGAATGGCTGATCTGTTTTGAAGTCCATAAAAGTGCATCTATCATAAAAGATATCCACACACATATATACATATTTAAAACTTTATAAACTAAAATAACTAGCTTCCAACAGACAGCCGTACACATCGATTTATGGCAAAAGAGTAACCCCTGATCCGACGCATGACGTATTGACGAACGCGGAAGCGCAGAGGATAGAGCAAAACAAAACACCGGTCACGAATTAGAAGTCTAAAACAAGAATTTTTAAAGAGAAAATGTCAGAGGATTTCGATATAAGAGAAGAGGGGCTTGAGTTTGTTGCCCAGCCCTATTTGTTTGAACCGCGAGAGGCGTCAAAGCTTGCGATACTCCTACATCTTGCATCATACATCGCGTCAGGGGTTATTCTTTTGCCGTAAGTCGGCTTGTGTAGGCTGTCTGCCGGAAGCTAGTTATTTTAGTTTATAAAGTTTTAAATATGGATATTTTTCTTACACAAATGCATCGCTTCGCTTTAGAAGGCCTTTATTAACCCCCCAGAGCCATGTGGAACACTGTTATGATGGATAGATGCACTTTTATGGACTTCAAAACAGCCGTTCATAAAGCTTGGAAGAGCCAGACATTTTTTAATATAACTCCGTTTGTATTTGTCTGACAGAAGAATGCCATATACACATAGGATGGCTTGAGGGTGAGTAAATCATGGTGAAATTTTTCATTTTTGGGTGAACTATCCTTTTAAATGAATAAGAGAGCTTTTGTATATCAGCACGGTTTTGATTTGGCTGTAGCAAAAAACTGATAGTCAGACCAGTAGTGAGTGTGACATTGCTTTTATATAATAGTTAAATGCACAAGAAGTTAATTATTGCAATATATGTGCGCAACATCACAACAATATTGCCAGTTACTTTATTTTTTTCTCCACCGACAAAAATAGTTCCTAACAAAGTCAACGAAGAAGTGTGTTTTGTTCCTCTATGATGTTTTTGAATGAATTGGTTAAGTAAATGATTCAACAACTGCACGATTAAGCGCTAAAAGATCGCAATCTCGATTCAAACACCCACATCTTATTCTTAAATGACAACGATTCTGCTATGTCTATTACGCCCGTTTCACATCACAAGCATCAGCGGAACAGCGCGTATTTTGACGCTGCCCATGTTAATGAATGAGAGGGTCGGCCGTCACGCTTCCGATATGAACGCTCTCATTCATTATCACACATCAGCGTGTCGTGTATGTATTGGCAGTAGCAAGTCCCGTACTTACTCTGCAGCAGCAGCAGCGTAGTAGATCTATATATCAACATTGTCATACCCATTACCGTGTCAAAACACTAAGTTGTCATGACAGAAATGTTGTTTCACTATTCAAATTCGTAGGTCACAGTTCAGCAAAGTTGAGGAACACAAACCTTCTTTGTGTGTTCTTGCATTTCCGTTCTCCTGCGTTTGAATGCAAATGAATGAAGCACGAGGCTAGACTATGCCCAATTCACCGCTACTCAACGACTACACCATGATCTATTTTGTTGCACCGTCACTTCACATCTCATTTCCTGGATACTTTTATTCCATTCAACACCTTTATTTGCAGTTATTTTGACATATGAAAGCTTGAGGCAGATAATGTGTGTCTGTCCTCACTGTGTTATGACATAAAGTTCAAATCAATTTTCAGTGTATAGCTTCTTAATCCAACACACTCTCTTTTATATTCCCCTCAAAGGACGTCACAAACTTTTTCAACACACACACACACACACACACAATCAGAAATGACCCTGATCAATCACTGTTAGCTACTAATTTCCACAGAGGAACACTGGATGACAAATCGCTACCATGCAGTCACCTCAGTTTACCTCTACCAGAAGACAATTTTAGGTTACACTTTATTTCGATGGTCCACTTTAGACATAAGTAACTTTGCAACTACATGTCAACTAAATCTCATTAGAGCATTAGTAGGTAAGGGTTAGGGTTTGGGTTAGTAAAATAATTTGACATGTAGTTGCAAAGTTACTTATAGTTGGTAGAATGTCTAAAGTGGACCATCGCAATAAAGTATTGCTCTTTAATATCTCAGGAGACTTAATGGTCTCACGTATAATATCCACTTTATCTTAGATGTTTCTCCTAAAATTCCTTATGAGAAATAAAACTTGACACAAAATAAGACATATCGAGTAGTGTTATAGTACAATGAAAGTGAATAGCATCTCAGGTTGTTATGACAGTATTTTATATTTGAGTAATGCTTGAGTTTACATTGAGAAACTGGCATTTAATTGCAGAATTTGGTATCTGAGTACAGTTTGAGAATTTTTTTTGATTAAGAAGTGATTAAGTCAGTCAAAAAAGCACTTTAAAGTTCAGCTAACTGCATTTAATATAAACTATCATACATTTTAATTTAATTGCAATTAACATGCAATTTAGTGTTTAAAAAAAATACATTTAGTTCACACTTTTTTCATAAAAAGTACGAAAGTATGCTAAAGTGTACTTTTTGTGACAGAGGAACACAGATTAATTAAAAGAACCTGGAAACTTAAGATAATTAGCAAAATTACTCATTACTGTCAATGTAATCTCATTGCTGTACTGTACAGGAGAAACTTTTTCATAAATTAAATGTTGTCATGATGCTCTGCACATTTTCTTTCGGCTGTCCTTGAGAATCAACAATATGTGTAAAAAAATAAATAAATAAATAAATAAAAAAGTATCCTTTGGGGAGTAATGATAGCACACCTGAGGCTAAAATTATCCACAGGTTTGAAATGATTTTAATAAATAGTAGAAAATTGCACTCTCATAAACCCACTGCATTCAGTGCTACACAAACCCCAGTGCTGAACATCCCCGTGCTCCTCCATCAACATTACACACACACCCACAGGAATGATCTAATTCTCAGTTTGGTTCCTGCTGCAGTAGTTCTACGTCAGATACCAAATCAAATCTGAATGATGTGAGGCATTATCTAAAGTACTTTTTTTAATAACAATGGGTGTCAATCATTTCTCATCATGTAAATGTTGTCGTGGGTTGTTAGAAGTATTAAACCAGCATGAGAGAAGTAATTTCAGTGATTGTACTGGATGCTAAGCTTCTTTTCAGTACTATATGAGGAAAATGTATTTATTTATTTTTTATGGGTAGCTGAAGCCATGATGTGCTCACATTTGGCCTGTTCTGTAGTTTCCCTCTTGGCGAAGTGATAAACATAAATCTGTCAAAATTCATATTGTGTTTTTCACCATTTAGGCCAAAGGCTGTATATTACAAAAGCTTGGCTGTGGGTTTAAGAGCGAGGGCCATGTGTTCACTGTGTTGCATCAGCCATGTAATGCGCAGCAGCAGTTTACTTAAAACAAACTATAAAATGACTGTTTAGGGTGTCTGTAATGTTCTCAGCCCTCTTACAGTACATGCAAACACAAACAGAGTCAACTGACTGCAACATGTGGTTCTGATCAGCATATGGTTATAGCCATTAAAAGCATCAATACACTGTGATTATTTTCTGCTATTAATTCTACACGGCACAATAAACCCAATTGCTTATACAATCCTTGACTATTAGCCTAAACTAAGAGAAATCTATTCCCACATTTCTTGTAGTCTAATGCTGCTTTCGTGTCAGAATGTTCATATAAAGCTGAAATGAAAAATAGTAGATGAACATCTACTATTGCTTTGGTGCCTAACTGAAAATAAGTTGAAGTACTAAAATAACTAAAACAAAAACTGGAAAAAAATTACAATAATTTAATAATTATTTTATAATTTTAATCATTTAATAATCATTTAAAAATATAAATGACAAAGTAAAATAAAACTAACTGGAAAATATAAAAAATTAAAAACAATTCAAAATGTTAATACTGTAATCACATAAATAATACTGAAAATAACTATATACACCAACCAGGCATAACATTATGACAGGTGAAGTGAATAACAGTGATTATCTCTTCATCATGGCACCTGTTAGTGGGTGGGATATATTAGGCAGCAAGTGAACATTTTGTCCTCAAAGTTGATGTGTTAGAAGCAGGAAAAATGGGCGAGCGTAAGAATTTGAGCGAGTTTGACAAGGGCCAAATTGTGAAGGCTAGACGACTGGGTCAGAGCATCTCCAAAACTGCAGCTCTTGTGGGGTGTTCCTGGTCTGCAGTGGTCAGTATCTATCAAAAGTGGTCCAAGGAAGGAACAGTGGTGAACCGGCAACAGGGTCATGGGCGGCCAAGGCTCATTGATGCACGTGGGGAGCGAAGGCTGGCCCGTGTGGTCCAATCAAACAGACGAGCTACTGTAGCTCAAATTGCACAAGTTAATGCTGGTTCTCAATTACACATTTTGATATACTAAAAATAAATATTTAAGAAAAACACTATTATTACTATTATAATTTAAAATGTACAAACTCAGTTAAACTTCATTGGACTACTTGAAGGCAGAATCAACAGAGTGCAATACTTTCTCCAGAGTAGATCTGAATGATTTTTACGTTCATAGTACTACTTTGCACTTTTATTACATTTCATGCTTAGTATTTGCACTTACATTTACAATGCTGGCACACTGCTGACACCAGCAAAATGAATTCTTTTTACAGAAAAATCATGAGATGGTGTTATCTGTGTCTGTGGCATCCTGACAACTTGAGTCCAAAATGAGAAGGTATAAGAAGAAAATATGAGTTGGAACTGGTGCATTCTGGGACATGTCATCCTAGGTGTCACCCGAATTTACCTCTCATCTGACTCCACAGCCTACAGCGTAATGACCGAGACTGTGAATCCATTAGGGCTGCCAATATTGATAGGCTGCCCTGACAAATGAGCATATGCTCGATATGAGCGTTTGGATGCCAGAATCTGTTGAAGTGAAACGCTACAGCTCATCTGTTACATTTACATCCAGCATCATTAACTGTGGCAGTTTAATTCTTCATTCAACATTCTTTTAAAAGAATGTTCTAGGCAGGGCTTGACATTAAAACCCTCCAATATATAATACATTTTTGTCAAAAGTCAAAAATATCGATTTATGTCAATACATATCAATACTGAAATATCTGAAACACTTCCAATACTAATTTCCCACAGAAGAGAGACACGATACCAGCTGCGCTTTCTCGCTCTCTCATCTCTTCGACTGCGAGTTGACAGACAAACCTGCCTCCTCTCACCAACTCGTTTCATTTGCTCCGGATGAATATTGTTGGTGTTACAGGGCTTAAATTTCAACATAGGATTGCGCATATTGCACAGAATTTTACTCATTCCCGCAGATTTTGTGCTCACACCCAAATTCTGCGCACACAAAGCCGCCTCTCAGTTCTAAATTGAGTTCTTTTTCGCTGCTTATTGCGCTTAAACAGTCAAATACACACAAAATAATGTCAACTCACTTGATGAGTATTCATGTAAACACAGTCAGTTATGTTTTAAGTGAACGTAAACAGTTGAGAAATAAAACGCATGTGTGACAGTATAATGGATCTGTGCGTCAGGTCTTAAAGTGACAACAGCCTAATATACCTGCTGCCAAATTATGAGATAATATTAAAAATATCTATATGGTAGTTTTTCCCCATGGTATCAATGTCAAAATTGTGGCCAGTGAAAATGCTGAATGGCTAGTAACTTTGGAAAACCACTATAGCCACTGTGGCTGGTGAGCAAAAAAAAAACTTGTCAAGCCCTGGTTCTAGGTTCAATACAAGTTAAGCTCTGTAGATGATGTCAATATAGCACAGAAAATCAAATCATTTTAACTCTTACCTCAATTTGTAAAAAACGAGCACAAAACCTCTGTTTGCAAAGTTCATGGCATCATACGGTAATAACAGTTTAATAACAGTTTTGAAAGAATCACAAATGACCAAACTTGTCTCTTAAAGTTATCAAGCATGAATCAAGACCGTTTCTGACCATTTCGGTGCCCTACACTCAAATTAAGCCTTTTTTTAAGGTCCTTTTTTATGGTCCTTTCCTTTGTTCCATTAAGATTTATACAAATGTTTTAAGCTCTATTTTTTTACTTATTTAAAATTCTTAATTCATAATACGAATATGTAAGGATTATTCAATTCAATTTGATTGAATTTTACTATTAATTGAAATGCTAAATCTTGAAAAAAGTTTAATAGTAACCTTTCTAAACAGTGATTTGATAAATAAGCTGTCTCTTAATAAGCACTAAAATTGTTTACCAACTTGTTCAGTGGTTCAGCATACCTAAGTTAGTTATAGCAATGAAGCAACGTGGATTTCGAGTGCACAGTATCCAAATCTAAACCAGTTGATTGTAAATTGATTTTCCTGTTTACTTGCTATAGACACTTGTAATTCAGCATTTCTTTCTCCCCACCACTCGGTATCCAATGGCGATCACTAATAAAAAAATCTCGCTCCATATTCATTCCATGTCCATGTGCTTTTAAATAATACCAATCTCTAGACATACAATGTATTAAATGAAAAATAAATGGACAATGCTTATAAGAAAATAATGCAATAGTATTGTTTTTTTTCCACTTTTTTTAATGCAACAGTAGCATATAATTTTTTTCAGTAAAACTTAAACATGCATTATTAAAACGCTTAAATTAGTCCAATGAAATTTTTGTATAGGAATATACTTTCTTCATTCTAAGGAAATTAAAATTAACGAAAACAAAAATATTCCTGTGATCATCACTCCAGTCTTCAGTGTCACATAATCCTTCCGAAATCAATCTAATATGCTGATTTGCTGTTCAAGAAACATTTATTATCATCAATGTTGAAAACCTATTCATTTCTTTAAAAAAAAAATCTTACTGACCCCAAACTTTTGAACCAGTAGTGTAAATAATATTCTAAAATTAATGAAGAGCAATAAATACTAATACAACAGACTGTAAAAATGGAAATTAAATAATTTGTTGCACAGGGTGTTACACATGGAACAATGTGCTGTTTAGATGCAGTTCGTGCTAAAGAGCCGCTAACAACTCAGTTATTTACATCATATTCTCCCGCTTATGATGTAAATATGTGTAAATATCAACACTGAGGTCAAAAATAATAAACCGGCCCCTGGCATGATGATGATTTCAAGATAAAGACGTCCCAAACCTGTTGCTCTCTTATTCGCTACTTATAAAAATGTTTTTCCAACATTGATTTGGATGCTGTTTACATTGTGAAGTCTTGAAGTGTAATATTTCCACTTGAGTCTCCATTAGCCGCTCCCAACTTGCTCAATTTAGAAGTTGGGAAATCATCATTGCAAAGAGATGTTTGAAGTGATGGCGACACCCAATCTGATCTTCTGGGCCAACCGGGGCATTGATCTTTGTGTATGCTTGGACCATTGACTGCCAGCAGTTTGCTAACAGACATATCACACAGGGACAGGCGGCCCCAGACAGCTGTCTCATCCGTCTTCAACACTGTTCCAGTGCACATCACTGATGTCGGATCTCCCTTTCCCAGGACACATGCCTATAACTGAGGGAACTGCTTGAGACAATCTGCTGTGTGGTAGAAAGTGAAAGGGTCAAGACCTTGTGGCTGACCAGCAAGTGAATGATGAGTTTCACTCGGCACAGTTGGACTCTCAGCAAGTTTCATCTCTTATCTTTTGCACTTTCTCTGACACATTCATTTTTAGGGACCAGATGGCTGCCAGAAATATTGTCCATCTTTCCTGAGTCCCACTGTGGCATTTACATTTGTCATTAAGCACAAGGGTTCAGTTTTCTCGCATATTGCTGTCTTTATAGCTATTAGGGGATTATTATTAGGAATAAGCTACAAATGAAGGATGCAAAAGTGCCAAGCAGATCTCACATTTACATTTTTGCCATTTTGTGGCAGATTAGTTCAAATTTATATGAAAATATATATATTTTTTTTAACTAGGCATGAAGTATACATTTTGAAAAACATGTAAAATACTTAAGAATTGCCATGAGAGTGTGTTGAAAATAGATTAGCTGCATCCGAAATCACAAAGCGCTTGAGTAGATACATACACTATATTGCCAAAGTTTTGGGACGCCTGCCTTTACATGCTCATGAACTTTAATGACATCCCATTCTTAATCTGTAGGGTTTAATATGGAGTTGGCTCACCCTTCGCAGCTATAACAGCTTCAACTTTTCTTGGAAGGCTTTCCACAAGGTTTAGGAGTGTGTTTATGGGAATTTTTGACCATTCTTCTAGAAGCGCATTTGTGAGGTCAGGCACTGATGTTGGACGAGAAGGCCTTGCTCGCAGTCTCCGCTCTAATTCATCCCAAACGTGTTCGGTCGGTTGAGGTCAGGATTAACTGACCTATATTATGTGTTTTTGCAAATTTACTGAATAAATATTTTGCAGTAAAAATCTGTTTAAAACTTAAACGTTTTGCTTATGACTAACATAACAAATTTAAAAAGTTCCCTAGCTTTACATTTTAAATGGCTATACTTCATGAGTTTTTAATTCGTAAGCCTACACTTTTACTTTTTTCCTCCCAGTAAAATATCTAAAAAATGTAATGAAGAAGCAACACTGCATAAGACATTAATATTAATATGATAATTCATTCATATTGATTAGATAATAAGGTGAGTACTGAAAATAAATGGTGTAGGATTTACTTTGAAACACACAGAAACTGCTAGTAAATTTTACAAATAAATGCAAAGAAATGGCAAACACATTGAATTAAACATGAAAATTTGATAAACTCAAATAGTATTTTCTTGTAAAACTTACTCCAAAAATGTTGTTTTATTTACTAAAACTTTGAGAAAATTTTTTTTTGAAAAAGTGTATTTCTTACTGCACTGGAAGAATTTTTCACTTGTTTTTAACTTGATCGATCATATGTAAAACAAGTGAAAACAAATGTGCCAGTGGCAAAATACACTGGTATTAAAAATACATTCTCTGAAAGTAAGTCTTAATTTATTAATATAAATGCTGCTTAAGTAAACTGATATTGTATGAATGTATACATTTTCAGTCTTGAAAAAAAAAAAGTCCATGAAGAACCCTCTTTTGGAACCTTTAGTGTAGATTTTTAACTGAAAAATAAGACAAAAATACTAAGACTAGGATTTTATTTGACATTGCATATTGTGAACAGTGTATAGTAGAGTTAATGGGAACAAAACCTCTTACAAAGACAACACTGTACATCATTAGATGTTCCCCTGATGAGGGTATGGAGATGGTATCTAATCAGTGTACTCTGTTTTGAGAAATGAGACAGTGATGTCTGGGCAAATACAACAACTTGGTCTGTCTATCCCAGTTTTCCAGTGTGTGTGTGTGGGAATGCGGGTATGTGTGAACGATCACAGACGTGGTCGCTGATATGCCTTGACAGTGTTTTGGCAGAACAGTTCTGCCATGAGCAAACACATTGAGCTTCAAATGCGGGGTCTTTGTGCTTTCCCCAGGGCCGTTCCTCGCTTTTTTTGTGTTAGCTAGTGCTACAGGCTGTTCAGGCCCGTCTAGATGTGCTCTAGCAGATCAGGCTCATGCGATCAGTCCAGCTCCTTTCAATTCTGTCTCTGTTTTTCTCATCCGTCTCAGGCCTCCAGCTGATTCACAAAACTCCCGCCCACCGGTCCCAGCTTAGCCAGCTCGAGCGGCCCAATAGCCAGAGGCCCAGCGGACCTGCGGTATTTCCGCCCCCTTTAGTGAGGTATGACACATGTTTTTACATACTGCATGAGAAAGTGCTCGCCCAGTGTGGGAAACACACATTCCACACCCTGTTGTTGACCTGCATGAACTCACACACATACACATGTCTCAGTACTGACTTCAGCCAAAGGAAGAGGAAGTCTGACCTGCTCAGCTGACAAGGTCAAACACACATGCACACACACACACACACACACACACACACACACACATATATATATATAATATATTATAGACACACACACACACACACATTTATGTGCTGGGAACACAGATGCAAAAGCCCCAGGACACGTGAGATCAACCATGTGTTCAGTGTGGAACATGATACACAAAGCTTGAGAAGACCTATCTAAACATCACAGAGGCTTAGGAGACAACGGATTTCTGAAAATGGTCTTGTTTTTTTGTTTTTTTAATTGTCCATTTAAATGTTCTTTGAGTGACAAAATATATAGAAAAACTTTTATTTTATAATAAAAAAATCTGTCTTTGAAAGAAGTTTGTGCTCACCATGGCAGCATTTATTTGATCAAAAATACAGTAAAACAGTAATACTATTACAATTTAAAATAACTCTTTTCTATTTAAATATACAGTATTTTAAAATATAATATATTCCTGTGATGCAAAGCTGAATTTTCAGCATTACACCAGTCTTCAGTGTCACATGATCCTTCAGAAATCATTCTAATATGCTGATTTGCTGCTCAACAAACAGTTCTTCTTCTTCTTATTATTATTATTATTATCATCAATGTTGAAAACAGTCGTGCTGCTTAATATTTTTGTGGAACCTGATTTTTTTTTTTTTTTCAGGATTCTTTGGTGAATAGAACGTTCAAAAAAGCAGCATTTATTTGAAATATACTTTTTTTTTTTGTAACATTATAAATGTCTTTACTGTCACTTTTGATCAATTGAATGCTTCCTTGTAGAATAAAAGTATTCATTTCTTTTTTTAAAGTTTTAAAAAAAAAATCTTCCTGAATCCAAAACTTTTGAACGGTAGTACATGAACATATTATGTGTTGTACTGTATATTTAATAGATGTTGAACCAGCAAAAACATTAAAACAAATGAATTTCAGATAGTTTTTTTTTTTTTTATGCATATATTTGTTAAGCATGTAAAAGGCAAAGAAAGAATTGTTTTTTTATACACAAGCACATAATTTTTTTGTGTTTGGAGCAAAATGAATGACAGTGGAAAGCAGAGATGGTACAACTATTTTAAGAGTTCGTTCTTATAAATACCTAGGTATATGGTTGGATGAAAATCTATATCTAATTGATTATGGCAACCTTGTTTATATGCATGCAGCTTCATCTTTATTAAGGAAACTGGACTCTGGATGTCTATCATGCAGCATTATGCTTTGTGGTGCAGATGCATGTACTCATCACTGTAGTATATATGAATCATTAGCATGGACATCTTTACATTATAGGAGGAAATTGCATATGTATATGTTCATTGCTAAGGCACTTTTAGGTAAATTGCCTTTTTATGTTTCAAATCTTTCAACTTTTTATACAAAGAGTTATCGTACTAGATCTTTGTCGCACATTCGGTTAAAATTTCCAATACTCAGAATTTGGCAAACATGTTTTTTCTTTTCATGCTCCCTGGGCCTGGAACAATCTGCAAACTTTTAAATGTCTTCCGCAAACTGTAAGTGCTTCTCTTGATTTGACTTTTATTAATGGTTTTGTATGAGTATTGTTTTTTTTTTGTGGTTATCTCTGTGTGAAACTCTACAGTGCCCTGCACTAATATTGGCACCCTTGGTAAATATGAGCAAAGGCGGCTGTGAAAATAAATCTGCATTGTGTATCCTTTTGATCTTTCATTAAAAAATTCTAACCTTTCATTGAAGTAAAACAATTGAAAGTGGGGGGGAAATCTCATTATGAAACAAATGTTTTTCTCTAGTTCAAGATAGCAGCTCTGAGTCTTCTCCTATAATGCCTGATGAGTTTGGAGAACACCTGACAAGAGATCAGAGACCATTCCTCCATACAGAATCTCTCCAGATCCTTCAGATTCCCAGATCCATGTTGGTGCTTCTTCTCTTCAGTTCACCCCACTCATCTTCTATAGGGTTCAGGTCAGGGGACTGGGACGGCCATGGCAGAAGCTTCATTTTGTGTTCAGTGACACATTTTTGTGTTGATTTTGATGTTTGTTTTGGATCATTGTCCTAATGGAAGATCCAACCACAGCCCATTATAAGATTTCTAGCAGAGGACGTCAGGTTTTGAAAATATTTTTTATTTTTTTTTATTTATTTTTTTTTATATCTGTTGGTATTTGCTAGAATCCATGATACCATGTATCTGAACAAGATGTCCAGGACAGCAAAAAAATAGGCCCACAACGTTATAGATCCAGCAGTATATTTAGATTAGATAGATAGATATAAGGTTTAACATGGAGTTGGCCCACCCTTTGCAGCTATAACAGCTTCAACTCTTCTGGGAAGGCTTTCCAAAAGGTTTAGTAGTGTGTTTATGGGAATTTTTGACCATTCTTCTAGAAGCGCATTTGTGAGGTCAGGCACTGATGTTGGACGAGAAGGCCTGGCTCGCAGTCTCCGCTCTAATTCATCCCAAAGGTGTACTATCGGGTTGAGGTCAGGACTCTGTGCAGGCCAGTCAAGTTCCTCCACACCAAACTCGCCCATCCAAGTCTTTATGGACCTTGCTTTGTGCACTGGTGTTTGGGCCATCCCCAAACTGTTCCCACAAAGTTGGGAGTATGAAATGGTCCAAAATGTCTCGGTATGCTGAATCACTAAGAGTTCCTTTCACTGGAACTAAGAGGCCAAGCCCAACCCCTGAAAAACAACCCCACACCATAATCCCCCCTCCACCAAACTTTACACTTGGCACAATGCAGTCAGACAAGTACCGTTCTCCTGGCAACCGCCGAACCCAGACTCGTCCATCAGATTGCCAGACAGAGAAGTGTGATTCGTCACTCCAGAGAACACGTCTCCACTGCTCTAGAGTCCAGTGACGGCGTGCTTTACACCACTGCATCCCACGCTTTGCATTGCACTTAGTGATGTAAGGGTTGGATGCAGCTGCTCGGCCATGGAAACCCATTCCATGAAGCTCTCTACGCACTGTTCTTGAGCTAATCTGAAGGCCGCACGAAGTTTGGAGGTCTATAGCTATTGACTCTGCAGAAAGTTGCCGACTTCTGCGCACTGTGCGCCTCAGCATGCGCTGACCCCGCTCTGTGATTTTTACGTGGCCTACCACTTTGTGGCTGAGTTGCTGTTGTTCCCAGTTGCTTCCACTTTGTTATAATACCACTAACAGTTGACCGTGGAATATTTAGTAGTGAGGAAATTTCACTAATGGGCTTATTGCACAGATGGCATCCTATCACGGTACCACGCTTGATCGATTGCTTCCACCCCCTATTCTCTCTGATATTCTCGTCTATATAGCTGTACATCTATGGGATTTTGTTGTCCATTTTCTTGTCCACCAGGTGAAACTTGTGATCGAATCACCAAGCACACTCTTCATGATTTTAGGTATCATTCATATCTGTAGCACAAACAATATGGAATTATTTAAATGCAAAAGTTTGTTCAAAGCTAAGTCAAGCAACATCAGGCAAATTGTGCATACTATAGAAGCACCACTAAAACAGTTTTAACAGACTAGGAAAATCATGAGTTTAATTTCTTATGAAAACAAATAAAAAATGTTATTGCAGAATGTCTGCTGTTAATGCAGCCATTAATAGTAGCACATTAAAGTGCTCAGTCTCGTCATCATTTTGGCTACTGAAGGCAGGCAGATGGACTCTGAATGACTGTAGGTGATGATGCACTGAGATGAATCTCACCCTCAGCAATACTGGAAATGAACAATTGGCCAAGGCGCTCTCATATTTTCCCTTCTGTGACAGTATATCAGTATGCCACTTATAATCTGCAGCAAAAGGTGTCAACAGATAATTTCAGAAGTGTTTTTATTGTGCCTTTCAAAAGCTCCAGTAAGAACAAAAGCTTTGTGGCACTGTTATGTAACGTACAATGATGAATTAAACATTGAATGAAATACTGACAGCCTCAGACAGCGCAGTGTGCATTAGAATGAGGTCATTTCTGGCAGAGGCACTAATTCAGATATGTTCAGTTGTGTGATGGGTGGAGAGAAAAAGCTTGAACTGCACATACAGAACTTTACACATACAGAAACACTCTCTCTATTCCTCCTCGACTCACGCGGTGTATTAACCAGCATCTGGACTTTAATTAGACCCATCGGCCAGATAGATCCAGGTAGATTCATTAATAAAGGGCGAAACGTGCCTTTACTGTGCGCTTAATGCAGTTATAACTGACATAAGCACTTAAATCGCAAATGTAAAAATGATAGTGGCTGATGCAATAACTGCAAACATTTAAAGGAACAGTACACCCAAAAATTAAACCCTTTGACAGATCACTACATGCTTTCAATATATGGAAAAGAACAGTATTAGCATTCTTCCCCTTGTGGAAAAAAAGAACACTTCTTCAGCATACTTAAAAAAAAAAAAAAAAAAAAAAATTGAGTATTTATTACAGAAATAGTGTACTTTAAAAGAATATACTCAAATGTGAACTGAATGTAATGTTTTTGGACACTTAAATGCATGTTATCTGTAATTAAATAAAAAAAAAATATTATCATTTAAATTTATATTTAAATATGTTTGTAATGATGAAGTTGCAATTTAGTAAATATATTTACTTTAAATTTAATATCAAATGACACATTACAGTTACCATTTTAATCAAGTACGTTTAAATGTGCTTTAGTATGTTAGTCAACACATCAGAAAAATGATGTCTTTAAAGCATGATTAAAACATGATTTAAAATGTACTTTTATTACAAAGTGCACTTTTGAACTGTATACTTACAGGCCATTTACACGACACCTCTTTCAACTAAATAAACTTTTTATGCATTATGGCCCATTTGGGGGCCTGAAATCGCAAACTTGAAAACGGATTTCGAAGTGCAAGCTTTTGAAAAAACGTTATGATCTCTGTGTAAACTACAAAAACCTGAATTTGTAAAAACGGTCACGTCATGCACATGTGTATTACATGTTCAGTCTATAGGCGCGTTATAAAGTGATATCGGCAACTACTGGCCTGGCAGCATAATACAGCATTTTTAGTTGTTCTCGCGGATCCGTGTGAACGAGGATTGTTTTGACAGCGTTGTTTGTATGCGAAAAACGCAAAGGAAAAACTTTTCTGTTTGTAGTACATCATTAGCCCCTTTCACACATACAGTCTTTACTGGTAAATTACCGGTAACAGATCATGTGTGAACAAGACCTTTTCAAAAATACTGGTAAATTGGCTCCGGCAATTTACCAGTAAAGGAAGTTGTAACATTATCAGTAAATTACCGGTAATGTGCTCTGTGTGAACGCAGAATGAAGATTACCGGTATATTCATGTATGAAATCAGAAAGCGCTGACATAAGTCTGCTTTGGGCAGTTTATGCATTGTCTCGCAGCTTTTTCAACATGTCGTGCTCAAGACCCAGCCTTCTTTTCCATTCATCAGCGCTGTGGCTCTGCAGTTGGATACTATTAAGCGCGTCTCGTGTTTTTAAGAGCAGAAACACATTCTGTTTAATCATCTGTTATGCCTGTTACTCAGACGTCAAAAAGATGTTGTCAAATTGAACAGATAGTGATACTTAAGCGCTTCTCCTCATGCGGTTGGATGAAGACAGCGGCGCAGCGTTTAAAGATCATTTCTGATAACTGACATCACAGAATTTACTGGTATTTTGCTGCTGATGTGTGAATGGTCCCTTACCGGTAAAAAGCCAGAACGCCGTTGCTTGTGTGAACAGCATATTTGTGTATTTACCGGTAAAGTCATTCTGGTAATTTTACGGTAATTTACCAGTATTGTTCTGTGAAAGGGGCTATTGTCGTGTAAAGGTACCCTTAATACATAGCTATACACAAGTGAATTGGAATAAAATGTAACTTAGTCCGAATAAGAATAAAAAACACTAGGTAATAAGTAATATACATCTAAATGGAGTAAGCAGAATACGTACTGTTAAGAAACAGTCATGAAAGTATGCATAAGTGACCTTTTATTTCAATATTATATTATCTACAAGTAGTTGAATGTCATTAAAGGAATGACATTAGAGTAAATACTGACCAAATATTAATTTTTGGGAAAATATTCCTTTAACGGAAATGACTGTTTATGAAATAATCTCTATATTCACATTAAAGATTGTATATTGCCAGCTAAATGTTTAAATTATCCGCTCTGAATGTCATTACATCAGCACTTTTTAGGTTTTAGTTTGAGTGACAGGCTCTTCTCGTTTCATAATTTTGCAGGTAAATAGGTAAAGCTTTCATGTTAATCTGCCAAAATAGATAAACCTTTACATAAATACATCTGGAAGGCCTCCGGGCAGAGAGAGTGCATATGCGAGTTTGGCAGCAGGCCCTGATGCCTCCAACTGACCTCATTCATCAGCGCAGGCAGGCAGCCGAATGCATTAGTGATGTCATAGTGGTTTTACGCGTCATTGCTGCAGGGAACCAATGAGGCGCAGAAGTGAGAGGAATGAGATCATAATCATGGATAATATATGATCAGCTCTCTTTCTTTATTCCATACTGTGCTCCTTGACACTGAATGTGGTGCATGATGTATATCAACCAGCTGTGGAATCATTCCTTGACGTATGGCTCCACCTGATGTGCCTAATGATGCAGGACTGCTAAATTAGCCCTAATGTAAAAAAAAAAAAAAAAAAGTGAAGGTATTATTATTATTATTATTATTATACATGGGGTCTTTAGGCAGTGTTTGAAGAAAAATTGTGATTTGCATTGTTCGGAATTCGTTTTCTTAAATATTTGAAGAAATTATACATACTGTGCATAGTATTTTTTTTTTTTTTTTTAAATACATGAAATTCCCAGGTGACCTAATACAAATTGCAAAACTATGCAGTGTACAACAGAGCAAACAGTACTGTATCCCACAATGCATTGGTATCGCATTTTCAGTAACACAACATCCTTGATATTTAATATTTTATATATAAAATTTAAGATCTTTTGAACTTTCTATTCATCAAGGAATCCTGAAAAGTTTTTTTAATGACAATATTAAGCAGCACAACTGTTTTCAACATTGATGATAATCAGAAATGTTTCTTGAGCAGCAAATCAGCATATTAGAATGATTTCTGAAGGATCATGTGACACTGAAGACTGAAGTAATGATGCTGAAAATTCAGCTTTGCCGTCACAGGAATAAATTACATTTTAAAATATATTAAAATGCAAAACAAATGTAAATATTAAAAATAAATATTAAATTTAAGTATTAAAACAATTCTTATGTTCATAATATTAATGTTTTACTATATTTTTAATCAAATAAATCTAGCTTTTGTGAGCATTAACTTTAAAAAAAATTATTGACCCCAAAATTGTAATTTAATTCTAACAATATTTAAAATACAGAAATGAATAGAATATGTTATAAACATTATTTATAATAATAAAAACAGTAAACTTGCTGAATTAGATGTAAGGTGGCATTATTTATATTTATTTATATATGTATGTATGTATGTATGTATGTATGTGCTGTCAATCGATTAAATATAATATTTTTATAATATTTTTATATTGTAATAATTTCAGTTACTCTCCAAATTAATGTAGAAATGACTTAGACTGCATATTTTAAATGTTTGTTTGATAGCTCATTTTTATGAATGAAGGCCAGTATCATACTAATATTGGTACTGATGTCTCTATGAATTAGATTTTTTTTTAAACATTAATGATAGACATTCAACATTACAGTACAACCGAAAGCTATCAATTTCAACATTTATTGGGCTTTAAAAAAATGACTTTTAATTTAAGTGAACTTAAAACAATCTTTATATAAACCCATTATAATAAATGTCATATTTACCTGTGCCCTTCTGTCTAACAGGTAGGAAATAAACATATAGCATATATATAATTTTCTTTTTTTTGCATTCATGCAATATACTGCATAGTATTCAGTAAGCAGCAATCTAGTATGAATTTAGTTTTTAAAAGAGCAACCACAGAGACATATAGCAGATGCTCTCTTTTCATCTTTGGGGCCCCATATTCAGCCATCGGCACCTTGGGGGGGGGGGGGTGTCAGGATGGAGGGGGAGAGTGTGAAACAAAGCAGCAGGAGGGGGAATGTATTGTGACATGGGGTGATGGTTGTGGGGGTACGACATATTTTCATGATAATGTGGCACACTTCTTTCTTGTATTGAGCGACCCCAGTCTTAGATCAGTACAAAAGGGGCCCAAACCCCACCGGTCTGTGTCTATCAGACCCTTTACAGGCAGAGGGCAGGGCACAAGCCGGCCGGACCAGGGCCCAAAGGCATGGATCCCAGCGCTCTGCCGTATGGGCCTCCACGTGTCTCTCTGTATGCGTGTTGCATCATTGCTTTCGTTTGTTGCTCCCCCGTGTATAATTTGTGCTGCAATTATTCAGCGTCTAGATTTTGGTAATTCTAGCACACAAGACTGTTAGTGTAACGGACAATCCTGTTTAAAATCAGCTGACACGTGCATAGGTTTCACTAAAGCAAATTTATAACACATCTGAGTGCAGTGTGGTTTGTAGAGATACACAAAAAAATAAAACTTCCAAAAGGGAGTTTTCACAGTGATGCTAGAACCATTTTGGATTCCCCAGTAAACAGTTCTTAATAGACCTGTTTTTTTTCTTAGAATGAAGAACGTTTTATTGATCTAAAGAAGCTTTTTCCAATGCATTTCCACTTTCGTGCAATAAAAAGGTTCCAATGATGTTAAAACTTCATGGAACCATAGATGCAAATAAAGAACCTTTATATTTAAGAGTGTATAGTGAACGCAAATATGCATCTGACTACTTTTAAAACTGATGCTGGGTATACTTCAATCAGTGATGTCATTAGTGGCTATGTTAACACAACAGAGACAAGTCAATGGTTTTAACTAGCATATGCCAACAATGGCAAAACTAGGACTAAAACTTAAACAGCACACAGTGCAAACAGCAATTTACATAAAAGTTATTAAGCTCCATATATTAGGAACCATTCTTTGCTTGGAATTCAATAGTACGGCTCTAAGATCATACTAGGTAGCAGCTGGCAAAAGTGTGATTAAACCTCTCCCTGAGGATCTCCCAGCATCCCACTGGGACTGTCTGGTGCCAACCGTCCTCTGTCGCCCTCTTGTGGCGGGAGGAGATAGGGACCGTAGAACAGAGTCCAGTTCTTTGTGTGCCTTTATTATTTATTATAATGGGATTGTGTCTTTTCCATGAAGGTAACCATAGCCACATCCCTCTCTATGTGCTCTTGTGTACATCTATGGTGGACAAATAAAGCTGCATATTTGTTGTGGACCTACTTTGTCTCATTGCGTAGTGCAAGATCATCACCTAGTGGTGTGACATGGAAAGTTAAGCATAAAAACAAAGTATCTTTCTGATGAAAGATTTCCAATTTCCTTTGGGGAAAAGAAGTATGCTTCATTGTATTGAATGTGCACATGCAGTGTCCTTCAAATCTTAAAAGTATATATTTTATATATAGATGAAATTTGTATACAGATGATATAATAATAATAATAATAAAAGGCCACTACTTAAAGTAGACTGTTTCTTAGCTCAGTACATCAGCTGTATGTAAGTTTCTGCTTACTCTGTATAGATGTATAATACTTATTAACTATTATTTTTAAAAAAAAATGTATGTTCTTTTTTAGCTTAAGTAAATTATTCTGAGTGCTACGCTTGTCAATAAATGAGTGAAAATATGACTGTTATGAGTCAGCATGACTGCACTGAGTGAAAGCATTCTATGCAGTCAACCGGAAACCACGTGAATTGAGTTCAGAGATAGCGGTTCAGCGATGACACGTGGAAAACAAAGGGTATTTTATGGAATTTTATATTCACAAAATGCAGAATAAGAATATATTTTCTATGCAAAGTAAAGCCGAATCCTACAGTATTATGAAGATGAACTTCCTTTATATAGTGGAAGGGTGTCGTTGGTGGATTTTGATAGTGTGTGAAAGCGTGCTAGCATTAGCCTGTGTGGTATTGTGGAGAGGCCGCAAGTTTGTGTTTGTTTTGGAAAAACATGATGTTATCATCATAATGCAGAAGACTGGTGAAAACAGGATCAATGTTTATCCACTGGTTAGTTTAAAAGGAAGTTTCTGTTGAAGTCATTTGCATGTCAAATATGTGAGATGGAGAACCGAAGACAAAACGTAACGAAAGTGCAGTCTGATCTGCACAGACTCACCGGGGGCTTCTGGATAGTTTAGTATGAATTTTGGAATGCTAAGGTCATTCTTAAGAAAGGTTTTAGTTATTGGAATAATTACTGATTCTAAGCAGATTTTGCTTATCAGTTCTACATAGGATTTTCTTGATTTATCTCTATTTTTTTCTTTTCAGGTCCCAGTCCAATGTGAAGACATTGATAAAGTGTGTACATTTGTTATGGTTCATTAAAATGGAGAACTATTAAATATTTGCTTGAACACTATAGATAACGTGTTGTAACTCTCTGCAGATTTCAGTTCAGTGCCAGGATGACCAATTCGGGTTGAATGCTGAAGTGGTTTGTGGAAAAAAATCCTTTCCCTTACGGAGGTGCACTCCATTTGTGACATATCACGGGTAAACCTTTGACATTTACCTTACACATACACATGTTGTAGTAGACGTTCAGTTTTAAGCCTTTTGATTTTGTATGATATAATATATTCAAGTGTAATTAGTTAGTTTCCCCCCACAATATTTTGTAGGGTAAGAGTTACTGGGCAGAATCACACTGGTAAGTAAACTAAATATTTTATATTTTACATACATACATATGTACGTGCGTGTGTGTATATACACTCACCTAAAGGATTATTAGGAACACCTGTTCAATTTCTCATTAATGCAATTATCTAATCAACCAATCACATGGCAGTTGCTTCAATGCATTTAGGGGTGTGGTCCTGGTCAAGACAATCTCCTGAACTCCAAACTGAATGTCAGAATGGGAAAGAAAGGTGATTTAAGCAATTTTGAGCGTGGCATGGTTGTGGGTGCCAGACGGGCCGGTCTGAGTATTTCACAATCTGCTCAGTTACTGGGATTTTCACGCACAACCATTTCTAGAGTTTACAAAGAATGGTGTGAAAAGGGAAAAACATCCAGTATGCGGCAGTCCTGTGGGCGAAAATGCCTTGTTGATGCTAGAGGTCAGAGGAGAATGGGCCGACTGATTCAAGCTGATAGAAGAGCAACTTTGACTGAAATAACCACTCGTTACAACCGAGGTATGCAGCAAAGCATTTGTGACGCCACAACACGCACAACCTTGAGGCGGATGGGCTACAACAGCAGAAGACCCCACCGGGTACCACTCATCTTCACTACAAATAGGAAAAAGAGGCTACAATTTGCACGAGCTCACCAAAATTGGACAGTTGAAGACTGGAAAAATGTTGCCTGGTCTGATGAGTCTCGATTTCTGTTGAGACATTCAGATGGTAGAGTCAGAATTTGGCGTAAACAGAATGAGAACATGGATCCATCATGCCTTGTTACCACTGTGCAGGCTGGTGGTGGTGGTGTAATGGTGTGGGGGATGTTTTCTTGGCACACTTTAGGCCCCTTAGTGCCAATTGGGCATCGTTTAAATGCCACGGCCTACCTGAGCATTGTTTCTGACCATGTCCATCCCTTTATGACCACCATGTACCCATCCTCTGATGGCTACTTCCAGCAGGATAATGCACCATGTCACAAAGCTCGAATCATTTCAAATTGGTTTCTTGAACATGACAATGAGTTCACTGTACTAAAATGGCCCCCACAGTCACCAGATCTCAACCCAATAGAGCATCTTTGGGATGTGGTGGAACGGGAGCTTCGTGCCCTGGATGTGCATCCCACAAATCTCCATCAACTGCAAGATGCTATCCTATCAATATGGGCCAACATTTCTAAAGAATGCTTTCAGCACCTTGTTGAATCAATGCCACGTAGAATTAAGGCAGTTCTGAAGGCGAAAGGGGGTCAAACACAGTATTAGTATGGTGTTCCTAATAATCCTTTAGGTGAGTGTATATATAAAATTTAATTTCCTTGCCAGTTTGATTACTTAGACGTAAATATAAATATATTAAATGTTATTTTTAAACATATATACACTGAACAAAATTATAAACGCAACACTTTTGTTTTTGCCCCCATTTTTCATGAACTGAACCCAAAAATCTAAGACATTTTCTATGTACACAAAAGGCCTATTTCTCTCAAATATTGTTCACAAATCTGTCTAAACCTGTGTTAGTGAGAACTTCTCCTTTGCCGAGATAATCCATCCACCTCACAGGTGTGGCATATCAAGATGCTGATTAGACAGCATGATTATTGCACAGGTGTGCCTTAGGCTGGCCACAATAAAAGGCCACTCTAAAATGTGCAGTTTTATCACACAGCACAATGCCACAGATGTCGCAAGTTTTGAGGGAGCCTGCAATTGGCATGCTGACTGCAGGAATGTCCACCAGAGCTGTTGCCCGTGAATTGAATGTTCATTTCTCTACCATAAGCCGTCTCCAAAGGCGTTTTAGAGAATTTGGCAGTACATCCAACCGGCCTCACAACCGCAGACCACCTGTAACCACACCAGCCCAGGACCTCCACATTCAGCATCTTCAATTTTGTTCAGTGTATATATGTGTGTGTGTGTATGTAAAATAATACATTTAATAATATTTATGTTGAAGTAATCAAACTGGTAAGTAAATTATATATTTAATATTCAATATTATATATAAGTTTAAAAATAATATATTTAATATTCATATTTAAGTTAGTGATATTGATTTAAGTTAATTTATAAATATATTGTTCATTGTTAATTCAATTTAATTCATGTTAATTTATACAACTTGAAATATTAATATATATTAGTAATTAATATTAACTTAATAATATACAGCTATATAACTATTTTTTTAGGGATGTAACGATTCACTCAACTCACGATACGATTCACGATACTAATTTCACGATACGATTTTCCTCACGATTTTTAACAAAATGAGATTTAAGACAAATTATACAATAAAAGTGTCCTTTTAATTCTCAGACAAAATTCTGCATACATCTTTGTAAAATGTAATTATATATTTTATATCAAATAATAACTCAATTGAAATTTTAAAACAAATCCTTACAAAGTCCCTTCAAGGAGATCTTCCAATGGTGTTTTCTTGGGAGGAGGTTGTTTCAGCTTCACCCTCTTCCTGCACTGAGGAACAGCAGAAATAAAAAGACTAGGTAAAATTTAAGTACAACAGTGCCAGAGGCTTCACATTGTTATAAAGGCAAGTTAGAAAAACACTAGTTAGAAAAACACAACACATTTAGATAAATATGCCATAATATGTATACATTTAGAGAGAGATAGTAAAATAAATACAACACCTGGTTCCGCAACAGCACAGATTTCTCCTTCAGTCTGTGGAACACATCCTCGCGCTGGTCTTTCTCTTAATGAGGAAGAGCCTGGAATCCATTTACTATGGCAGAAAACACTGATGCACCTTGTGATCTCCGTGGCAATCGCCTTCGACGCCGCGAGTGGGGCTGCAAATCCGCCGCTCAGTGTGGTTTGGCCTATTAGCTTTTACATGCAGACGGAGGTGACTGGAGCCTCTCACTGTGGTGATTATTAGTCTTCGGAAAGTTAAAATGCCGCCACACCTCCGATTTGAACGAGTCAACGTAAACTACGCGCTTGCCGTCGCCATGCTTCTGTTTGACGGCGCGTGCACACAGGTGCGCTCGCCCTCAACTTCCATATGAATGAACTGAAAACATTCACTGATTTCACTCTTCTTCGCGCTAGTGTGCACGCACAGTCCGTAACGCTAGTTACAACTTGCTAGTTGCTATCGTGCCTGTAAAGTGAGGCTGTTTAAAACGTGTATCGCGATTCGTTTGACATCTCAACCGACTAGAATCGTCACACATTTGTATCGATTTTCAAACGGCTTCGACTGAATCGTTACATCCCTACTATTTTTCATAGTTAGCATTAGCTAATGTTAACAAATTATACCTTTATTGTAAAGGTGTTACCAACATCTTTGTGTCCTATACAACATCTGTTATGTTGTAGCAATGGAAAGGCGCTATATAAATAAATTGTATTATTATTATTATTATTATTGTTATTATTTATTGTATATTTTTATGTACTATAAGTGTTCTTGTGGTATGCGTTGTTTCCATTTGTTTCACGTTTCCTCAGCTGCTGGTCAAGTGCAGGATTCATTTGCTGTGAATGGACAAATCAGTGCAACTGCAGGCTTCTCCACAAACACAGATGTTGTGGGTGCCGACAGCCTAATGTTCACAGATGGTGAGAAATTTCTAAAGTCCAAAATGCAACATAAAACACTTTATATTGATATGATTTGTTTCAAGGCTAAATAACAAAAAGGCTTGATGTACCTTGATGTAGGGATCTCTCCAGGATTCATGGTACCCGATGGCATGGGAGACAACGGCCATGAGCTAATGAACAGAGATGGATGCTATGAAAAAGAGAAGCGCGTGCATCCGAAGAGAAAGAAGAAAAAGCCTAAGAGAGGGGGGAGAGCATATTAAATTCACAATTATAGTGGAAAAAGTACAGCCAACATCAGATTGTTTTGAATTCAGTTTAAAAGATTATCTTCTGTTAATGTAGCATACAGTACACTATTTCTGTAAGCTTTACTAATTCTAAAAAGCTATACAATGTATAAATCTATACTCTAACTTTTTTTTTTAATGCTATTTGAGCATAAACATTTATGGGACAGTTCATGTCAGATTTTGTTGCTTATTTGAAATATGTCATTTAATTGTGAGTTTGGCAAGCAGTTTTTGAGATTTCAGATTCCCCCATTAAAATAGATAGGGCTTGGTCTTAGATGACCTAATTAGCTGGCCGGAGGCATTGCAAATATGGGTCAAAAGATTTCCTTGAAAGGGATTTTGATACAGTTCAGAGTGGCAGCAAAATAAACTGTTTGCAATGCAGGCAATCTGTAAACTTTATAAAAACATAAACAGGAAGTTGAGTGAAGGTGAAGTAATGAGTAGACAGAGTCAGAATTCATGGATAGTGACCTCTAGTGGTTGGATAATGGAATGACAGGCTTAGATGTGGAAACCAATGAATGCACTACATGGATCAAGCATTACAGGTTTTTGCAAACATATTTGCAGTCCTACAATATGATTTGCTCAAGATTACTTCCACTGGCTTCTAAATGGTTTTTCAAAATACCAACAGTCATGTTATGCTCAGTTGCATAGATATATAAACATAGATGCCTCATTAGTGGCTTTCTCTATGGGCCGCTATACGCAGTGTTTAGTAACTCGTAATTTATTTACAAAATAAATGTAACTGTAATCCGTTACAGTTACTTGTGAAAATGTTAACGATTACAAAGGGGGTTACATCTGAATATTTTCTGTAAAAAGCTAGGATATGTTGAATAATATTAATTTGTTGCTTTGCCTGTTTTTGATGTGCACGATGCCTCCTGCCATTTAAAGGCCGTTTAGTAAAGTGATGCTATTCTGATGCTTTTGATTGGTTCTCGTTTGAATTTGCAGTGCACCACGTCTGCCAATTACATCAATCCACACTGACACTGAAAGCTTTAGGTTGCAACCTGTCTGAGAGTTGCCACCATGGCGAGTGATAATGCGTTCCAGTGCTGGAAATTTAAAAATCATTTCATCCAGAAATCTATATTTAACCTCAGAACAATCTTAAAGTAAAAAGAGGTGCTAAAGTTTGGTTTTGTGGTGGCTGCGCTTTAAAATTTAAATTATTATAATCTTAATTCAGGTGATGAAAGATTTTGAAAGTCTGACAGAAATCAGTGTTGAGTATTATTGTAAGGTTAACCCTGCCTGGTTTAAGTGTTTGAAAATTGTTAACAGTTGAAAACATTTGTTAGAAATTTAGAAAAGTAATCAAAAAGTAATCAAATGTAATCAGTTACATTACTTTAATAAAGTAATTGAAATAGTTACACTACTTATTACATAAATTTTAAATAGGGTAATTTGTAATCTGTAACCTATATTATATTTCCAAAGTAACCTTCCCAACACTGGCTATATGTAAGGCGTCCGCCATATTGGAACAGTCAAAACACTGGTCCATGAACGCTCGAGAGCAAGTTGATTGAGCGTCTGCAACTGTAGTTAGACGCATATATGAATATCTATATCTGCAATAGACTTCAGCAGATGATTTTGTACAATTAACACAATACAACAAGACGAAGGCGTCAGCTAATACAACATTAAACATTTACCATAGTATAAAAAGTTAATAGTTAATACATAGAAAAACACAAACCAACACATTATCACCTGTGATGGGTTATCCCATCTCTTCGGGAATTTAAATCTCCGCGATTTCACAACCAGAAGCTGCACAATGTTGTGGTATCATATGAGTGATGACACGCTGACCGTTTCAAGATGGCGGGTGCGTCGACGTGTCTGGATACATATCTATGCTCAGTTGTGGTTCATCATGATGTAGTAGACCTACGATGTGAGTATATGACCAAAGGCATGTAGCATTTTAGGTGTGCCACCAAAATTTGAATTTAAAATGTACATATTCAATATAAATTTAAAATGTACTCAGATAGTGTGTATTCAAAATGCATAGTTGAATGTATGAATAGTTTTTTTTGCCTTTGCAAGCTCGCTGCTTCCTTCCATGTATGACCCATCTGGCTGATGTGCAGAAATGTTGTGTACAAGATGTTTTAAGATTGTGAAACCTGATTTCACCACCCCGATTGACTACAGCAGATTGTGGTAACACGTTATTTCGATGGTCCACTTTAGACATTCAACTAACTATAAGTAACTTTGCAACTACATGTCAACTAACTCTCATTAGAGTATTAGTAGGCTGTGTGCTTAATATCTGATAACACTTTATTTTGATGCTCCCCAACAGACATTCTACTAACTATAAGTAACTTTGCAACTGCACGAGTTAAGAAATAACTCCGCAACATAGGGCTACCGTCAATTTAATTGAACTCTTACCTGAAAAGATCTGCAGTTTGTTTACTTACATAACTGATAATAAGTCAGCAGGAATGGCTCTTTATTTGTCAGTTAAAATCGTAAATGCAAATAAGCAACAAACTATTTTTGACAGAGGAACAAAATAGAAACTGTAAGAGAGCCAGCCTAACATTCGTAGATAAAACATCTGCTGTTTGCGGGAATGCCAGTAATTATGATGGAAGAGTATTTCAAGCAGAATTACAGGAAGGGATGGGTGATACAGGAAATATTTTTTCCTGAAAGCTGAAAAGGATGCCTTCTATTCCACAGCATAAAGAGAAGACAAGGGAGAGACCGGCATGAAGCGAACATCTATCCCGAATGGACACAAATTAAGTGAACTTAATAAAAAGTGAGTGAACTTTTCAGAAAAGTTACAAGAGAAAAACAAATTCCGTTGTGTATTCGTTTCGGGAATGGAAGGCTGTCCAGATCCAGCTATGAGAACTTCCAGTTATACCGCTTGTCGCAAGAGGTAGGAAAAAACGCAACGACAAATACTTCTTATTAATTTAGTGTCATTGGAATACGAGATAACACTGATTTCCTTTGTATTGTAAAACTATGTATATAATATCATATGTCGATGACGGAATCGTAAGTGAAAGTTCAATTTGTACGACTTGACGTCACACATAGCGTCATACGTGTCAAGCAAGTACATCTGGAATACTAATGTGCAGCAGAATGTTCTCTGCAAGTGGCCAAAATGAAAAGGTAAAATTTGAATACAACCATGTAAGCCTGCAAGTTTTTTTTCTAAATAGGAGGAGGAAGAGTAGGCCTGTTGCAAATCTTTTCTTAAATACATATACCGTTAGATGACTTCAGTGTGGTATCTGCATGACCTTGACTGTCAATATTCTGTTCACCATGCTGCTGAGTTAACTTCATACTCTGGGTAATGACTAAAGTGATGATATCTATTGTTACGAAGCCATTTTGTTTGTTGTAGTCAAGACGAAAGGGGTTATTACTATTTTGGTAAATATCACTTAGTGGTTTGAGTCAGTCGTGAGAGTTTTTAACCAGCTAACCACCTGTATATAAAGCCACAGCAAAATTCAAATCTAATCGCCTAATCGTCAAACCTTTATGAAAACCACTCCATTTGGTTAATTTCCTTTTATCCTTCTGAAGCATCCCAACATACATAGCAAAAAACATTGTAGCCTTAGCATTATAGCATTTTTAGATGTCAGAAAAAAGCCATGACCTTCAAAAGACATTTATATTTTGTAAGCTACTTATTTAATTTTATTATCCTTTTTTTAGGGCCTGATGCATTGCTTGGTTTATTTATTTTTATTATTATTACGTTTTTATTTTTTTTTTGCTATAATGCTATAATTGCTTGGATGATGTCACTAACATTGCATGATTCACAAAAATTGTTGTCTGTAATAATAGGGCCTCAAACATTAAGAGCAACACATGGTTTGGCTATAAGTCATAAATCATAGAGTAATTAATTTTTGAATATCTACTTTTAAGCAACGTTTTTGAATAAAGTTCTACTTTCTGCTTCAAAAAGTTCTTAAATGTGTCTTTGTGTTATGTATACATTATCTATTATTTATTGGCATTCTAGTTAGTCCATTAGTACTGAAAACTGCTGTAAATTGAAGGGCTTTGTATGTTTGTGTTTTATTAAAGGTTTCCATGCAATGTCAGGATAATGCACATGGATATGGTGGGGAGGTGGTTATTGGAGATGAAACTTTTCCCATGACCTTAAACTGTATTCCAGATATGACTGGGTATTATCAATATATACGTAGGTAAGCTTTTCAAAATGTATTAAAAAGAGATGCCTTAAGACCTGTTCACACCAATAGCGATAGCTATAACGATAACTATAATGATAACTATATTAGCGTCCACACCAGCGAATAATAGCATTCTCTTTGTTTATTACTGTCAATATACAAACTGGAAAAAATGTTCTGAAAGTGATTCCAGCAATATCGTTTCTCTTTGCTGTTATAGCTGTGATGTGGACTCTGCTATTCTTTTATATTCAGAGTGATTTTTAGAACTATATCTCTTTATTGTTATAGTTATCATCCATTGTGTGAACAGGCCTACCACCATAGTACCATCACACATTAGAAACATTGCTCAAGTGTTTAAAGGCTTTAAGGTGGGATATGCAAAAGGCTAAAAATGTGACTGTGTGCAACATATGCTAATTGCAAAACATTTGCTTTCTGATCCTTTGTTTTCCAAAGAATGGACTTTGAATAAACTTATTTTTTTGTGTTTGCAACAGATGTGGAAATCTGTTCAATGAATCTGTTAATGCAGAAAATTGGAATGATGGTAAGATTCTCATTTAATTATCTAAATGGTTTTTCTATAATGACTTTAGCTCTTGGAAATTTCCTATTCATTTCAAGTGCATGTCTGTTCACTATTTATTTGTAAACACTTATAATGAAAAGCACCTTATCTGTTCCAGTTCAGCTCGAGCATCTTGCAATGATTCACATCCAACTGTGGGTTCACATGGCCGCTCTTTTGAGAAGGAGGAGGAGAAGAAGAACTTACGTCTTAAGGGGGGGAAATAAAAAGTCATTTCAATAGGAATGCACACGAAAGAGTTCCCCTTGCAGATTTCAAAGCACAGGCAAAATGCGAGGGTACGCTACAGATTCAAACACAGAAGTGCCAGTACTGCCTCTATGTTGCCTCTGTTTTACTATTAAAACCTAATTTTGAAAAAATACTTTGTTAACTGTCTTTCTATTAATACAATACAGTGAATGAGAACCATCTGTGGTCTCCCAGTGGCTTACACTATTGGATTTTAACTGTGACAAAATGATTGACAGGCCAGTTTACGGTGACAGGATGCGACAGAGAGCAACCTCAAAGACGCAATTGTACGACGTGATAGTATGTCCCAAATTGTGTCTACTTTTTCTTCACAAAAAGAGTACATACTTTTAGGACGTAGTATAAGTAGGCAAATTGGGACGCAGCAAGAGTGTCCATGGATCTGGCCTTTCAAATATCCACAGGAAATAGTAGATTAAGATACCTTTTGGATACTCATTCCAAATACTACAATTTGGGACACACCAATTCTAATTTCAAATACTATTTAAGACAGATAGTATGTGAATTGGGACGTACCAATAGTTATCTTTTATAGTTATTGCTCTTAGTGTGAACGGGCTTTTAGTAGTGTAGCCAGCAATTTTATTTTTTATAAAACGGTTATGGCACAAATATTAAAGTAAAATAATAAATATTTTGAAGTAAAATTATTGAATTGTTTTAAAGTAAATTTGTAGTAATTTCTTTAAAATAAAATCATTAATTGTTTTAATTTGAATTTTCAAATAAAAACTGTATCATCAATGCAAACTAATATTGCAGTAATTTCACATTCACGTTATTTGAACATGTTGATTTATTCATTACCTATTAACATTTATTAACAATAAGAATGACTGTCCTTAAAGTCAATGGTCTATTTCTTCAGAAAGAGAGGGAATAAATATCTTTAAAAAGTCTTTACCTAATTAAAATCAATTAATTTAAGAAGCCGAATACATTAAAAGTGTAATAACAGATTGACATACAGCTTGGATCATATCATACGTCATCAGCAGCAAGATATCCATCAAGGCCTACTTACGACGATCTTCTGTTGGCATAGTGATGAAGCTGAAAGATCTGGGCTGGTCACCATAAAGGTTGTTGTACTTGTGCAAAATATGTGTTGTACACCCTGCAAGTTCAAAGTATAAACTTGATTAGTACACACTTGAAGGGGACTTTTTTGGATAAAAAGCATCAGATGCATGAAAAAAATAATTACTCTTACTAGGTAGTAGGTCTTGACTCATCTGAAATAAGTGTGCCACGCGTGTCGGTCTGTCCTGTCCCATATTGTCCAGGTAACTTACCACGCAGGTTCCGCTGGGGGCGCTGTTGCAAAAAATGTGACTTCCCCTCATGGGACGTTCACTGAACTGCACAGAACGACACAGATCCGCAGAAGTGTGTTTACATTCTCAGTACTATGCTAAATACAACATACATTTAGTTTTCATTAAACCGTTGCATTAATCAAAAAGGCTGTAACGTTAAACATCTCAACTGCGCTCAGAACGACATCAAAGAAGAGGAAGGTTGTACATTGTTCCTCATCAGGCATCATCTGCAGAATGGATCGTCTGACGTCTTTTGGAAGTAAGTACCTTGAAAATCTGCTATTCGAGGGCTTATAACTACGTTACCTGCATTTATACGAAAAAGAAACTTTCGTTACAGAAATTTAGCATAGTAATCAGACGCTAACAAAATTACTGTGGTACTACCATAGGTGTTGGTACATGTACCCTGACAATACCATGTTTTTGTATCTTGATATCGTTTGAAATATATAAATACCATATTTCAATCATTTACCATGGTATCTGATACCATCACTTTACGGTTGTAACACATGTAAAAAATGTAGTACATTAAAATGCAAATTATATTTCCACATATATACAGTATATATAGTTTTTTTTTACATATTTATATTTTGAATAATTATGTATTTTATATATATATATATATATATATATATATATAGTATTGTATGTATTATATAAATATGTATATTATATATTATATTTTATAAACAATTTTAAGTGTCAGAATAATATAATTATATTTTTTAATAACGTTAGCTTACATAAAAAGCAATTTATTATTTATTTCTTAGCAATTTTCAGTTATAATGTATCTCAGTGACAAGTCAAGTCACCTTTATTTATATAGCGCTTTTTACAATGCACATTGTTTCAAAGCAGTTTCATAGTGTTAAACAGGAAAATAATGCAACAGAATTTGATTCGGCTGTACAGCCGCTCTGGAGAAACGGTGATGTCATCCAGCTCATTTCAATGATCATATATATCAATGCGGGCAGATCAGTAATATAGTTGAATATTTTGTGTCCCCAACTGAGCAAGCCAAAAGCCAAAGTGGCAGAGGCGACGGTGGCAAGGAACCAAAACTCCATCAGGTGACATAATGGAGAAACCAGGCTCAGTCGGGGTGCCAGTTCTCCTCTGGCCAACGAACAAACAGTGTATGATTATGATTCTGGCAACATTACAAGTCAGAAGTCATATTAGATCAGAATGTTCGAAAGATCTGAGTCATCACGCTGGAAACGGGTTTATTGAGGATGTCGTGTCGATGAGGCAATTACAGGGTGGAGTCTAATTGACACAGTCTCTGCAGACATTTCAGGGATGCGTTGGTCATGTCTAGGCGCAGGTCCGCCATCCCGTCTGGATACGGCCAGGATCCGGCCGACTGCAGCAAACCTCGGGATAAACAGAGAGACTAACATTAACGTAGATGCCATTCCTTTTATGATGTAACGAGTACATCTGGTGTTGTGGGAAGTGTTCCCGGTTCCAGCTGACCTAGTTAATGCAGCCTAAAACAATCATTTAACTGATTTGAATAATATAAATTGATAATGTTCTATGTGTATGCCATAGTAAAGATATGTGTTTTTAGTCTAGATTTAAACTGACAAGAGTGTGTCTGCTTCCCGAACAATGCTAGGAAGACTGTTCCAGAGTTTAGGTGCTAAATAGGAAAAGGATCGACCGCCTGCAGTTGATTTTGATATTCTAGGTATTATCAACTGGCCAGAATTTTGAGACCGCAATAGACGTGATGGAGTATAATGCGTTAAGAGCTCACTCAGGTACTGGGGAGCTAAACCATTTAGTGCTTTGTAAGTAATTAGCAAGATTTTTAAATTTATACGATGTTTAATAGGGAGCCAGTGCAGTGTTGACAGAACCGGGCTAATATGGTCATACTTCCTGGTTCTAGTAAGAACTCGAGCTGCTGCATTTTGGACCAGCTGCAATTTATTTATTAAGCGAGCAGGGCAACCACCCAGTACAGCATTACAATAATCTAGCAATAAGCTAATAGAGAGATACAACCACGATCGGATGATAAGAGTAAATCATTTGTAATTCTGATGAGAGCAGTCTCAGTACTATGATACGGTCTAAATCCTGACTGGAAGTCCTCACAGATACCATTTCTTTCTAAAAAGGAGCATATTTTTAAGGGCCCGAGTGTGCTCGTTGTACCACGGCATTGGCCTATTTTCTTTAATCTTCTTTAAGCGCAGAGGAGCAACTGTGTCTAAAGTGCTGGAAAAGAGAGAGTCAATAGTTTCTGTTGCAACATCGAGTTCCTCTAGGCTATCTGGGATGCTGAGGAGATGAAACTGATGAGGAAGATTATTTACAAAGCAATCTTTAGTGGCAGCGCTGATAATCCTGCCATATTTGAAGTAAGGGGACGGCTTTGCAGCCTTTGCTAAATTAAGTGTACATGATACTAGGTAATGATCTGAGATGTCATCGCTCTGCTGCAGAATTTCAACGGTATCAACATTTATTCCATGTGACAGTATTAGGTCGTATGATTACGGCGATGAGTGGGTCCTGACACGTGTTGCCTTACTCCAATAGAGTTTAGAATGTCTCTAAATGCCAATCCCAATGCGTCTTTTTCATTGTCTACATGGATATTAAAATCACCAACAATTAGGACTTTATCTGCAGCCAGTACTAACTCTGATAGAAAATCAGCAAATTCTTCGGTAAAGTCTGTATGGTGCCCTGGTGGCCTGTATACAGTAGCCAGCACAAATGTCAAACAGGATTTATCATTTACACTACATAACGTTACATAAAGCACCAAAACTTCAAAGGAATTATATTTGAAACTAGACTTCTGAGTAATACTGAAGATATTATTATAAATTACAGCAACCCCTCCCCCTTTGCCTTTAAGACGCGGCTCGTGTTTATAACAATAATCTTGGGGGGTGGACTCATTTAAAGTAATGTAATCGTCAGGTTTTAGCCAGGTTTCTGTCAAACACAGGACATCTAGGTTATGATCTGTAATCACATCATTAACAATAAGCGCTTTTGGGGAAAGGGATCGAATATTCAGCAGCCCGAGCTTTATCATTTGTTCATCTGTATTATATCTGTTGTTTATTTGTTGGACATCAATTACATTTTTACCGTTAAATGGTTTTGATGGTTTTTTGATGTATTTTCTCATTCGGGGAACAGACACAGTCTCTGTGTGATAATATCTAGGTTTGAGAATCTCTATGTGTTTGGATTTATCTGACTTCTGTGACGTGAGACAGCTAGCAGGCGGTCGGGTAAGCCAGTCCGTCTGCTTCCTGACCTGGGCCCCAGTTAGTCAAGGTTTAGCTCTAAGACTATGTGCCAAATTACTAGAGAGAAGAGCTGCACCATCCCAGGAAGGGTGGATGCTGTCTTTTTTTAACAGGTCAGGTCTGCCCCAAAAGCTTTTCCAATTGTCTATGAACCCTATGTTATTTTGCAGACACCACTTAGACAACCAGCCATTGAGTGATGATAGTCTGCTAAGTATCTCATCACTCCGGCGAACAGGGAGTGGACCAGAGCAAAAAACTTTAGCTGCCATCTTACTTGCAAGTTCACACACCTCTTTAATGTTAATTTTGGTGATCTCCGACTGGCAAAGTCGAACATCATTAGTGCCGACGTGAATAATAATTTTAGAGAATTTACGATTAGCATTAGCCAGCACTTTTAAATTTGCTTTGATGTCAGGCTCCTGGTAAACATGTGACTATGGTGGCTGGTGTCTCTATTTTCACGTGTAACACCTAAACACTTTTACCGAAAAATGATACAGGATACAGCTAAATGTACAGGTAGATATAGGATATACTGGTACAGGATATAGGTTTTGTTGATTCATTCTGTGAATAAATCTTTATGTCTTTACAGACGATCCTTTCGATAAGCCTCCCTGTCGTGGATGTTCGGCATATCTAGTGGAGCCCTACATTAAGTGTGCCGAATGTGGACCGTCACCTTTCCTCCTGTGTCTGCAGGTGGGTCTCTAGATTGAGGGTCCCACTACCGTCTGACTGCATACATCATATGCTCTCGCTGTCAATTCATGTGTACTATATTATCTTTCTGTTTCAGTGCTTTACAAGAGGATACGAGTATAAAAAGCACCAAAGTGACCACAAGTATGAAATCATGGTAAAGAGAGTTTGAATTAAAATTATTACACGGAATATAAAAGGTTCATATGTAAACTAAACATTTAGATTTAAGATTTAGATTAATAGTTGTTTGTTTTAAACATCGATTAAACCATAAATGTTCAAAACAAAGATATTTTTATTTATTTCAGTAGCTTTTTAAGATAAAATTGTTTATTTTAAGTTTTAAATGTTACATTCTGGGCCCCATAACTTGTATCTTGTACAATCTTGTGTCCATAAATGACATCTTGACTGTGATCTGCTTTCTTCTAGACATCAGATTTCCCTGTGTTAGAGCCTGGCTGGACCGCGCAGGAGGAGATGGCTCTTTTAGAGGCCGTCATGGACTGTGGTTTTGGTAACTGGTAAGTCTAGTTATTTGTTTCCTATCTCCAACTACTAGGGTTCAATTAGGTACTTTAGAACAAAAATGTTTTGTTTTGTTTTTTGATTAAAAAAAAAGAACAAAATGTGAAATCAGTGTTGTTATTGTTAACTTAAACTATTAAGAACTACTACTACTAAAAACTATTAAAATGTTTTTGTTAATAAAGCTGAAATCAGATAAAATAAAATCTAAATATTAGATGAAGAATTAAATTAAAGACAAAAAAAGAAAAAAAAAACTATAAAAAATATAAAAGTAAAAGCTAATTCAACATATAATAATAATAATAATAAGTACTATAATAGTATATACATAATACTAAAATAACACTGCTAATGATTAGGGCTAAATTGAAATTTGAAACTGATTTTTCGATCGATTCTCATTTTGCTGAACTGATATCGATTATCAATCCCAAGAACCAATTTTTTTTTTTGTCTATGCTGTTTTCAGTTGATGCATGAACAAATGTTCACTAAACATTATTTGTAGCGCATATTCCATCCAATAGATTAGTTACTTTTGATATCAAGCAGTTTCCACGCTCTTTAATGTGGCGTGACAGATTGCTGTAGCCACCTCAGTTTAAGCGCACGTGACTCTCTTCCTGTTTAATACTAGTTTAATACAAAATAACCATGAATGAACATCAGAAGGTATGTTGAAAGATACAGTACAACTTATCGAAATCAGGATCATGTCTCATATAATCGCTCAATCAGTGTTTCAACCGCAGAAAGACATCATTAAAACAGCTTCTAAGCAATGTCAACGTAACATTTACCCCAGAAAAGCCATTCATTGACCATAAAAATTACCATAGCTAAAAAAAACGAACTCTAGAGAGGAGCATTTTGATAAATATATGCACTGTATTACATATTCATTATATTTTTACTTAAACTGTTCTTCAGTATTTAATGTATGTTTGAATATGGCATTAAAAAGTTATTATAACTTATTATAAAAACTGCCTCATGTGCAATTTAAATGTTTGTATACAAATCGGTTGTTAACCTTTAATATTATAATAATGTAGCCTACCAACAGACAAGGTTCCCTGTATAGTTTACAGCATTTGTTGAGAGTGATTTCTTTTTCCTTGAGAAAAAAATAACGTAATGTGTCTGATATATATGCAAATGAATCCGCATAGAATCGAATTGAATGGAATCACAAGCTTGTGAATCAAAATTGAATTGAATTGTGAAATTTGTGTCAATGCTCAAGCCTACTAATGAACTCTCTGTGTGTTTCGTCAGGCAGGATGTGGCTTACCAGATGCGCACCAAGACCAAAGAGGAGTGTGAAGGCCACTACATGAAGAACTTCATCAACAATCCTCTGTTCGCCTCCACTCTGCTCAATCTCAGACAGATGGAAGATCATCTGTCCCGGTCAGCAGACACAGCCATTCCCTTTAAGCGTAAGTGAGCACCAGATACAAGTTACTGTTGTGTTGATTGTGAATTCTAAATATATACACACACACACACAAGGTGTGAACAAACTGCAAGTCTAATCAGTCCAGTAAAATATAATTAAAGGTACACCATGTAACTTTTTTTGTACTTTGATGCGTGTATGGTGTGGGAGTGGCCTAGGTTAGCTGTCACAATGAGTGAGAAAGCTCACTAAAATCTCGCACACTAAATCTCGAACCTCTAGGAATCACCCGTAAATAAGTGCCGAACAGAGGAGAGTCTGCAGGCAAAAAGAGAACGTGACAGCTTGTAATAAAGCAGAGATGTGTTTTTAAGGTATTTTATTGAACAGATAAATTGCTACATATAGCTTGTCTATTAAAATAAATTATATGTGGCCCGCCACGCATAATTTACAAATCATGTAGTTTCACAATGTCAACACAAGGTGACAACACTATATTTTAGGCCAGGGAAACATTAAACTTGCCAAAAGCAGAATGAAACAGCGCTACTCGTTTGAACCACGCAGCATGGGACATTTATATCTGCCGTAAACAACAAATGCGTTTACTCACTGACCGGTCTCAGTCACGCAACCTCTAAACACTGCAGTGATATCCAGTGAGAAGCGTTCGAGTTAGGTGCAGAGGTCTCTGATAACATCAAATGTCTTAGTAATGTAAACTAGATTAAAGCCAGTTAAAACAGTGCTGACTTAATCAACAACACTGACGTGGAAATCAGGAGAAATCAGGAGCCACAACGATACAGTTCAACCCACAATTCACTAACATTTGCCATGGATTTACTGTGGTAACACTAACTGTAACCGTAGTATTGTGGCAGAAATGTGGGAAATTAATATCGAATTTTATTAAATTATTAATGTAGACATATTAAAGGTATTACATGAGTAATGAAATAGAGGCCAAATACCATTTTTTGCCGCGAGTTAGCAGTTTTGTGCATTTGTATTTATATTAAATGTTTATAGATACCATAGAAACAAACAATATTGTTACTTTTTGTCATGGTAGTGAGGTGCCATGTGTGTTTTTATCTGTGGTAATCTAAATGTATGATACCATGAACTACTATTGGTTCATTTAAATAAGAGTAGAACTCAATAAGAACATTTAAATTTTAATATGATATTAAATTTTTTTACTTGTTACTGTCTGTGTATTAAATTTGCATCTCAACTCAAGCTAATCCTACTGTCAAGTCAAGCTTTTGTCAAATATGTCATTGTTTCCAAGAGACAAAACATCTGATGTAATATTATTTTACATTATATTGTAAAGATGAATACTATATACATATATATAAAATGATGCCCCCCAACATTGAATCTGGCCCCCTTTACAAAAAAATTGGACACCCCTATTGTGAAGGGTCATTTCATTATGGTTGATATAGCGCTGTGCTGGAATTTGTTTTCAAGCAAGTACCGTGTCTATTAAAGGGATAGTTCACCCAAAAATGAAAATTCTGTCATCATTTACTCACCCTCAAGTTGTTCCAAACCTGTATGAATTTCTTCCTTCTGCTGAACACAAAGGAAGATATTTGGAAGAATGTTTGTAACAAAGCAGATCTCGGCAGCCTTTGACTACCATAGTATTTTTTTTTTCCCACTATGGTAGTCAATGGCTGCGGAGATCTGCTTCAGTTTTGAGTGAACTATCCCTTTAATGGGTATAGCTAGTAGCTACATCTAGTCAGCTTGAGATCCTTTACATCTAAACTGGTTATATCTCTAGTAGTGAATGTTTTATGAGCCAGTAGGTTAATCTTTTTCTCTTTTTTTAGTTATGAGAAAGAACCATATTCATCCGCACAGTCACACAGAGCCGGAGTACAACCAAAACAATGTTCGGTAACACTTTAGAATACTGATCCATCATTAATGAATAACTACCCAGGAACAAATGAGTAATGCATTATTAACACTATAGTAACTACTATTAACTAACAAGAAACTCTGATTAATAAATGAGTTAGTAATAGCGCTTAGTCGAATGTGGTAGTTCACTATTAGCTAATTAGTAACTACTATTTTTTTCATAACTCTTAGAGGACTACTAAGAACTACTATATACAGGTTCATAATTAACATGAATAATGCATAATGTATAATTAATTCTAAAGTGAAGGTAATGGTAACCCACTAGTAATGACTCAAGTGTTACCACATCCTTCTAAAGGAATTACTAGTTATTTGGATCAGTATTCTAAAGTGAAACACATGATAACTCTGTAGTAATGACTGAGGTCATTGTAAGCTTTTGAGGTTTTTGTAAGGTTTTGGATAGTAACACTTAAGTAATTACTAGTGGGTTACCATGATCTTCACTTTAGAATAGTGTTCCAAATAACTAGTAATTCCTATAGAAGTATGTAGTAACACTTGAGTCATTACTATCCAAAACCTTACAAAAACCTCAAAAGCTTACAATGACTTCAGTCATTACTACAGAGTTATCATGTTTTTCACTTTAGAATACTGATCCAAATAATTAGTAGTTCCTTCTGAAGGACTTAATAATACTAGTCATTACTAGTGGGTTACCATTACCTTCACTTTAGAATTAATTATACATTATGCATTATCCAAGTTAATTATGAACCTGTATATAGTAGTTCTTAGTAGTCCTCTGGGAGGAGTGAAAAAAATAGTAGTTACTAATTAGCTAATAGTGAACTACCGCATTCGACTAAGCGCTATTACTTACTAATTTATTAATCAGAGTTTCTTGTTAGTTAATAGTAGTTACTATAGTGTTAATAATGCATTACTCATTTGTTCCTGGGTAGTTATTCATTAATGATGGATCAGTATTCTAAAGTGTTACCCAATGTTCTTCTGCAAAATACATGCAGTTTTGTTTTTTAACTGTTTTTAATTTTTTTTTTTTTTTTAACCAAAAGTTTTAAATCGATACTGACCACTTTTTATGGAGATTTTTAATGTAATATTTACTCTTTAATTTCATCCTGATCCTCCTTTAATACATTTAATAAGCATTGTGTGCAGTTGAAAAGTCTCAAAGCTCAACAGCCCCTGCAGGCATTGATTTATCACACTTTGGCCAGACAGATGAACAGCATGAATACTAGATGTGCTTGTCTGTTTCATGTGGTTTATAAGATGGCAAACAAACACACAGAGACCATCCTACAAACTGTGGATGTTTATTTATAATATATAAATATATTTTTAGGTAAGGATTGTGTCTTGTGTCTCTTTCAGCCACTGATGATCCTCCAAGGCCTTCATTCGACTCTCAGCTGTCCAGAGATATGGCTGGATACATGCCGGCTCGAGCAGACTTCATGGAGGTGAGTGATCTACAGTTAATGTGCTGTCTGTTGAGAACAAATTAATTTGTACATTATTCAAAGCTTCCCTTGTTCTCTTTGTCTCTAAAATTAGGAGTTTGATAATTATGCTGAATGGGATTTGAAAGATATTGACTTTGTTGATGATGACTCCGATATTCTTCATGGTAAGTGCAACAATACAAAAATATGAATCAATTCCATCCATCCATCCATCCTAATCTGTACACACACACATACTAGTATAGTATACTAAAGTTTGGTGTCAGCAAGATTGTGGTCAGAAAAATGATATAGTAATTGGTGCTGTCAAACGATTAATCACGTCCAAAATAAAAGTTTGTGTTTACATAATATATGTGTGTGTACAGTGTATAATTATTATGTATATATAAACACACAGAGATGCATGTATATATTTAAGAATTTTTTTATATTTATATATAATAATTATACACAGTACACACACATATATTTCGCAAACACAAACTTTTATTTTATCGCGATTTAATCATTTGACAGCCCTAATGGTAATATATATTTCAGTAAAATGACAGAATTTGCACGTAGTAATGAATTTCTTTTTTTGTATGTAATGAAATCACAGTGTAGTGAAAGCTGAGTTCTTGTTCATTTCTTTTTACCATATTTGTGGTATGTTTTTCAAAGCACTGAAGGTTGCAGTAGTGGATATTTATCACTCCAGGCTGAAAGAGAGACAGAGGAGAAAAAAGTAAGTAGGAAAAACACATGTTGTACTGCCATAGAACAACCACTAGAGGGCCACACTAGACTATTCAATTATGTGTAAAATTCAAGCATTATTTATATTTCCATTTAAACATGTTTCTCAATAAACAAAATATGTAAACAAAAAATATATGCTACAATGTTACCAATTGAAGAATTGAATCAAATTATCACATGCACATACAACTCACTAAAACGCATTCCTTGAATTGGTCTGGTGTGTTATGTAACCTAATCCATAGCAACTGATCAGCTAGCCTGATTCTTAGCACAAACACACAAACAGCTCTAGTGGTAACAGTAACGGTGTGTAAATCAGCATTAATGAGGCCTGGCTGCCCTGTAAAGGGCTTGTGGTATGTGTGCGAGGCGAGCTTGACCTCTGTTCTGTACTGAACTGAAGCCGCAGCTGTCGTCTGAGATCTCCTGCAGAGCGGCAAACAGACCAGTGACCCGCCGCTTCCACACAGCATCTGAGACCACCACTCTCCCCCATCACACACCACGAATGAGATGCTTTTAATAAAACATAGCCCGCAGCTGATAATGCCAAGCGTGGTTCAATAAAGCAGCAAACCAAGGCTGTGCATTACAGTGATTTTTATCATGGTTAAGTCTAGTTTCTTGTCTTCCCAATTCAATTAATTCTTTGTGTCTGTAGATGCTGTGAACAATAAACTGTACGTGACAATTTAATCAATAACATAGAATGTATTTCTAAGTGTTTTAGGCCTTAGGCATGATGTGAAGCTCCCTAATCATGGTATAGTCACTAATGCACACCTAAAGTGCCGTGTTGCTTTAATAAAATGGCGGCAACACCAATATGATCACTAAATATGATATAAAATGATATGAAAAATGATATAAAAAATTGCATTTATTAATAATAATCACAATAAGCAATTCTACCACTAAGCATGAAATATTTTTCACACATCTTTTAAAAATAGCAAAATAGTTTTTTATGATAACACATTTACAATTACTTTTTCTCTTTTTTTTATGGAAAAATATGATTGATTAATGAAAAAATTCAGTATAATGTTTATCGTGGGCAGTAATATTATTTATGTTTTTGGAAGAAGTCTCTTCTGCTCACTAAGGCTGCATTTATTTGATAAAAAATATAGTAAAAAACAGTAATACTGTGAAATTATTAAAATTTAAAATAACTTTTCTAATTTAATGTTTTATAATGTAATTTATTTGTGTGATGGCAAGCTGAAATTTCAGCATCATTAGTCCAGTCACATGGTCCTTCAAAAATCATTCTAATATGCTGATTTACTGCTCAAGAAATTTAAGAATTTAATTAGTCCTTATTGGAATGAAGTATTAAAAAAATCTTATTGAATGAACTGTAGTGTATATACACACACACATACATACATACATGCATATATACACCGATCAGGCATAACATTATGACCTAATATTCTGTTGGTACTTTTGCTGCCAAAACAGCCCTGACCCGTCGAGGCATGGACTCCACTAGACCCCTGAAGGTGTGCTGTGGATTCTGGCACCAAGATGTTAGCAGCAGATCCTTTAAGTCCTGTAAGTTGTGAGGTAGGGCCTCCATGGATCGGACTTGTTTGTTCAGCACATCCCACAGATGCTCGATTGGATTGAGATCTGGGGAATTTGGAGGCCAAGTCAACGCCTCAAACTCATTGTTGTGCTCCTCAAACCATTCCTGAACCATTTTTGCTTTGTGGCAGGGCACATTATCCTGCTGAAAGAGGCCACAGCCATCAGGGAATACCGTTTCCATGAAAGGGTGTACATGGTCTGCAGCAATGCTTAGATAGGCGGTACATGTCAAGGTAACATCCACATGGATGGCAGGACCCAAGGTTTCCCAGCAGAACATTGCCCAGAGCATCACACTGCCTCCGCCGGCTTTCCTTCTTCCCATAGTGCATCCTGGTGCCATGTGTTCCTCAGGTAAGCGACGCACACGCCCCCGGCCATCCACGTGATGTAAAAGAAAACATGATTCATTAGACCAGGCCACCTTCTTCCATTGCTCCGTGGTTCAGTTCTGATGCTCACGTGCCCACTGTTGGCGCTTTCGGCAGTGGACAGGGGTCAGCATGGGCACCCTGACTGGTCTGCGGCTATGCAGCCCCATACGCAACAAACTGCGATGCACTGTGTATTCTGACACCTTTCTGTCAGAACCAGCATTAACTTGAGCAATTTGAGCTACAGTAGCTCGTCTGTTTGATTGGACCACACGGGCCGGCCTTCGCTCCCCACGTGCATCAATGAGCCTTGCACGTGCATCAATGACCCTGTCACCGGTTCACCACTGTTCCTTCCTTGGACCACTTTTGATAGATATTGACCACTGCAGACCAGGAACACCCCACAAGAGCTGCAGTTTTGGAGATGCTCTTATCCAGTCTAGCCATCACAATTTGGCCCTTGTCAAACTCGCTCAAATCCTTACGCTTGCCCATTTTTCCTGCTTCTAAAACATCAACTTTGAGGACAAAATGTTCACTTGCTTCCTAATATATCCCACCCACTAACAGGTGCCATGATGAAGAGATAATCAGTGTTATTAACTTCACCTCTCAGTGGTCATAATGTTGTGCCTGATCGGTGTATATATGTATGTATTAGTGCTGTATTAGTGCTGGGGGAAAAATGTATCATGATTAATCGCATCCAAAATAAAAGTTTGTGTTTACATAATATATGTGTGTGTGTACTGTGTATAATTATTATGTATATGTAAATACACACATGCATGTCTGTATTTAAGAAAAATGTTATATTTTTATAAAAAAATTCTATTTATGTATAAGATAAATTATATATACAGTATATACATGCAAATATTTCTTAAATATATACATTCATGTGTATTTATATATACATAATAATTATACACAGTACGCACACATATATTATGTAAACACAAACTTTTATTTTGGATGCGATTAATCACGATTAATTTTTCCCCAGCACTAGTATCTATATATATGTGTGTGTGTGTGTGTGTATATATATATATATTCACACGCCTACTCATATATATTTAGCACTGGATCTGTTTTATAACGGTCTATTTAAGGCTCATTAGTCAGGCTTAAGGTCACTTAGAGTTTGATTTGCTTCTCACAGAATACAGTGTGAAATGTTTAAATTGTTGTGTTTTAGGATCATTCGAGACCATGGCCTCATCAACCTACGCAAGTTTCAGAGTAAGACTTCTTTTTTTAAAACCTGCTGTTGTGCATCATATTAACCAAACGCTCTTGCCATCTCTTGTACTCCATTTGTATGAACAGTATGTGAGGCAATGTTCAGACCAGAAGTTACAGCCACAAGATAACCCTCCCTAACCTCCAATAACACGAGCCATCTGTGTGAAATGTTTACAATGAGTGCCCGAAATACTGCAATTCCAGATCAACACTGATCCCAGAGCTGTTTTCGCCAGCTGTGATTGCTCCCCTATGAATAGTTTGGCATGAAATGAACATTTTGAATGTAATGACAAAGGAGATTGCATCTTTCGAGCCTTTATTGATCCAGGCCCTCTGGGCACTGTGTCGCTTCTCTCAGTAAATAGAACCCCATCCCTGACTATTTTCCACTGGACATTTTGGTTGGCCAGCTGGTTTCGATAGGAATACTCTTACCCAATTATTTCCTCTGCTTGCACCGGAACAAACCGGGAAATCCAATCGGGTTTGCGTGTTTTCCTGAGACGTATTGAGTGTTTGTGATGCAAGGAGGGCTTTAAGTCAGTTTTATTTATCTATCAGCTCCCAGACACTCTCCTCGTCTCCCTGCGCTCTCAAGACAAAAGCAAGGCGATAGCTACCGTGGAACTGCAGCCTTGTTGTCATGGAGACTGCAAGAAAGTATGTGTGTGTTGCGAGTGATAGTGGAGGCAGTGGCCAAGACCTGATGGCTCGCAGCGGTGTTGGTTTATCCCCAATTCAAGAGAGCAAGACAGCTTGACCTGGCTGTGCGTACACCAGCCGGTCTCATATCCCATCAGTCACTGTTGTGTGGAGGGCACTGATATTGTAGTTTGGTGCATCTATAGCAAAATATATATATCAATCTCAGACAGGTTTGTTAAATAGTTTGCCAGGTCTACTTAGGTAAATGAAACCCTACTTTAAGAGGTTGTTATTAAGCAAGTCACAGTTCTCATGCAATATGAGGAGGAGGAAAGATCTTTCTGAAGATGAAACACATGAAATGGTGCAATGTTATGCAAAAGGCATGAAAACAACTAATATTGTGTGAAAACTGATTGGAGATTATTGAACTATCATAAGATTTGTGAGTAATTTACAGCCTAAGAGAACTCGGTCAGATAAAGGCTTATTAAGGAAAGTTTCTATCAAAAAAAAAAATTATTGTATTAAAAGGACAGCTATAAAAAAGCCACTGTTGAGCAGCAAACAGGTATTTGAAGCTGCTGGAGTCTCTGGAGTCTCAAGAGCCTCTCCATGCAGGCTGGCAGTTGTGCGTAAAGTTGCATTTCAGCCACATCTAACCAAAGCTCACAAAGAGAAACGTTTACAGTGGGTTAGAAATACATAAAGACTCTTTTTTTTAAATGGTTTTATTCACTGACAAATGTACTACAATGAATGGTCTAGATCAGAGGTGGATACTCAATGGATGGTTGGTGAGTGGCCACCACGTTCCAACGAGACTGCAACGTCAACAAGGAGCCGGCGGGTGATGATTTGGGCTGGAATATTGGGAAGTGAGATGGAAGGTCCCTTTAGGGTCTCTGAGGGTGTCAAAATGAATTCTGCAAGATATGTGGAGTTTATAACTGACCATTTTATGATATGGTATAAAAAGAAGGATAGCTCCTTATGAAATACAAACCCGTTTGGGACACTGTACAAATTGTGAATAAAAAAGGAATGCAATAATTTACAAATCTCATAAACTTATATTTTATTCACAATAGAATATAGATAACATATCAAATGTTGAAAGTGAGACATTTTGAAATGTCATGCCAAATATTGGCTCATTTTGGATTTCATGAGAGCTACACATTCCAAAAAAGTTGGGACAGGTAGCAATAAGAGGCCGGAAAAGTTAAATGTACATATAAGGAACAGCTGGAGGACCAATTTGCAACTTATTAGGTCAATTGGCAACATGATTGGGTATAAAAAGAGCCTCTCAGAGTGGCAGTGTCTCTCAGAAGTCGAGATGGGCAGAGGATCACCAATTCCCCCAATGCTGCGGCGAAAAATAGTGGAGCAAAATCAGAAAGAAGTTTCTCAGAGAAAAATTGCAAAGAGTTTGAAGTTATCATCATCTACAGTGCATAATATCATCCAAAGATTCAGAGAATCTGGAACAATCTCTGTGCGTAAGGGTCAAGGCCGGAAAACCATACTGGATGCCCGTGATCTTCGGGCCCTTAGACGGCACTGCATCACATACAGGAATGCTACTGTAATGGAAATCACAACATGGCCTCAGGAATACTTCCAGAAAACATTGTCGGTGAACACAATCCACCGTGCCATTCGCTGTTGCCGGCTAAAACTCTATAGGTCAAAAAAGAAGCCATATCTAAACATGATCCAGAAGCGCAGGCGTTTTCTCTGGGCCAAGGCTCATTTAAAATGGACTGTGGCAAAGTGGAAAACTGTTCTGTGGTCAGACGAATCAAAATTTGAAGTTCTTTTTGGAAAACTGGGACGCCATGTCATCCGGACTAAAGAGAACAAGGACAACCCAAGTTGTCATCAGCGCTCAGTTCAGAAGCCTGCATCTCTGATGGTATGGGGTTGCATGAGTGCGTGTGGCATGGGCAGCTTCCACATCTGGAAAGGCACCATCAATGCTGAAAGGTATATCCAAGTTCTAGAACAACATATGCTCCATCCAGACGTTGTCTCTTTCAGGGAAGACCTTGCATTTTCCAACATGACAATGCCAGACCACATACTGCATCAATTACAACATCATGGCTGCGTAGAAGAAGGATCCGGGTACTGAAATGGCCAGCCTGCAGTCCAGATCTTTCACCCATAGAAAACATTTGGCGCATCATAAAGAGGAAGATGCGACAAAGAAGACCTAAGACAGTTGAGCAACTAGAAGCCTGTATTAGACAAGAATGGGACAACATTCCTATTCCTAAACTTGAGCAACTTGTCTCCTCAGTCCCCAGACGTTTGCAGACTGTTATAAAAAGAAGAGGGGATGCCACACAGTGGTAAACATGGCCTTGTCCCAACTTTTTTGAGATGCGTTGATGCCATGAAATTTAAAACTTATTTTTCCCTTAAAATGATACATTTTCTCAGTTTAAACATTTGATATGTCATCTATGTTGTATTCTGAATAAAATATTGAAATTTGAAACTTCCACATCATTGCATTCTGTTTTTATTCACAATTTGTACAGTGTCCCAACTTTTTTGGAATCGGGTTTGTAAAAGGATTTTCATTCAGGACAACGCACTATCCCATGTGGCAAAAAACACAACATCAATAAAACAGTTTGAAAATGTATTTCTAAACCCACTGTAAACGTTTCTCTTTGTGAGCTTTGGTTAGATGTGGCTGAAATGCAACTTTACGCACAACTGCCAGCCTGCATGGAGAGGCTCTTGAGACTCCAGCAGCTTCAAATACCTGTTTGCTGTTTTTTTTTTATAGCTTTTTTTTTGTCAGAAATTTTCCTTAAGCTTTAATCTGACCGAGTTCTCTTGTGCTGTAAATTACTCACAAATCTAATGATAGTTCAATAATCTCCAATCAGTTTTCACACAATATCAGTATACAATATACAATATACACAGTATACAAATATATATATATATTTACTTACTGTATATATTATATATACTGTATATAATGTTACAGGGAGAGATGTATGTGTGTATGCGCTTGTGTTTCTCAGTAACATCACAGCATAGTGGAGGCAGAATATCACACCTCACGCTCACCCACATAGCAGCTTTCTGTTTCTATCGCTCTCGCTCAGTAGCAGCAGGGTTGATTGCTGATAGTGCTGCTTACTCAACTCCTTCCAAGGGAGCCAAGCTTCAGTGGTGGGTGAAGAACCATCAGGGAGACTTTCACAGGGCTGCTTGGCACAGCTGGACTATTGATACATTGCTGTTGACATTTGCTTCTCGAAGAAAGCCAATCAAACACAGTTTTTCTGATGTAGCAGATTTGCTTTGTTTGTTCCAAAACCTAGTAAGCTCCCTAATTAGACATAATTTTAGCGCCCGAAACATAAACACATGTAAGTCACCACAAAGTCGTAATAACGAGTGGGAAAACATGGATTTTCTTTAAACCTTGAGTTTCCGAGTTGGGGTCATACTGGACACGGATGCAGCATCTGTGTTAATAGTAAATTTGTTTAAATAAGTAATTTTTTTAATTAACAATAAAACTAAGTTGCATGTACAAAATACTATAGTATTGTACAATTTACAACAGAATAAATATCGAATTGAATTGAATAAATTGAATAAAAACATAAAGCAAAAACAAAAACTTCCTAGCATCTCCACAATAGAGCATTGTGATTTCTACTTTTGACTGGACTACTATTGTTCACGCTATCTTTATTTGCAATTGTTTGTTGTATCTCGTTCTGCAATGTGTATGTAGCTAAGAACATTTGGTTATTGTCAGGCTAGGGGGGTTTATGCCTCAAGTATGTATCTCAAACTGTCTAGTATGGCATCTGAGCTCCTTAGAGCCTAAGGTCCGTTCACACCAAGGACGATACCGATAAAGATATAGTTCTAAAAATCATTCTCAATATTAAAGAATAGCAGAGTTCACACCACAGCTATAACAATAACCGCACAGAGAAACAATATCGTTGGAATCACTTTGAGAAAGATTTTGCACAGCTGATGAACGATAAAAACATTGACAGCCAATCAGAATCCATCATGCTTTAAGAGCTCGGGCATTTAAAGCGGCAGACATGCACGTGCTTATAAACAGAACGATATCATCCAATGGTGTGGACGCTAATATAGTTATCTTTATAGTTATCGTTCTTGGTGTGAACGGGCCTTAAGTCTTTCGCCAAAGCCAAGAATTGTCAATAAATTGTATTATTCTCAAAAGTGGTCCTGACTGAACTAATTACGACTTCCCAACTCATAAATACAAACTTCCAAGGAGGACTTGAACACACTTAAGTACACAGACTTGTAATATCAAACTCTATTGGAAAAAAATGTGATTTGCGTCACCTGTGCTCTTCATGTAAGGGTTTTCAGTCACTTACATGGTTTCGTTTAGAATGCTGACTTACAAGGTAGCTGCCTATGTAGACAGCTAGGTAGCTAATTAGGTTTTAGAACAGAGCCATTGTGTTTTCTTTACTTCATCAGATTGATTTTGTGCATCTGTTGCTTTGTCAGTTCTGGAGAGACGCTATCCCAAGGAAGTGCAGGACCTTTACGATGTCATGAGACGCTTTGCACGTGTGGTGGGACCCATAGAGCATGACAAGTTCATCGAGAGTCACGCCTGTGAGTTATTTAATCCTTTTTTTTTGCACACTTGATGTATAGGATGTCATCATTTTGGTCTATACTTACTAGACTCTCTAGTTTTATTCCTCAGCTGACTCAGGATCAGTCTAGCCCTGGTTTTTGTGGTTTAATGAGCATGTGCAGGACAGTTTGGGTTAGATGAACAAGCTCCCATGTCATTCACCAGCACGGAGTCTGAGTTCAGTCTGTCCGCCCCTGTAGTTTGAGTCAGCCAGGGTGAAAAGTTCACAGATCCATCTGCTCTGTTTCTCTCTCTCTCTCTCTCTCTCTCTCTCTCTCTCTCTCTCACGCAATCGTTGACAGTGGAGTTTGAGCTGAGGAGGGAGATCCACCGACTCCAGGAGTACAGGAGAGAGGGAATTCAGTCCTTCTGTGGTAAGATGGGCGGTAGCCTAAAGCAAAAGGAAGTTCATTCAAAAGCAACACAGTCAGCAAGCAATGATTTAGCAGAGTATTTTACCATAACAATGACAGATCCATCCAAATATGATCCATACTAACTACAGTCAGATTTGCGATAGATATCACATTTAGCTTATCTGACCCCTGTCATCTGGACTGCAGGTGCTAAGGTGTATGAGAGAGTGAAGCGCATACGAGAGGACGAGCGCAGGAAGAGGAACATGTTGTGTGACGTCCTGCAGTACATTCACGATGCCCGTGCCTGCCAGCAATGGCTGCACAAACAGGCTGCCATGTAAGATCACTTCCTTATTGCCACCTTACTCACTCTGTATACTTCTTCCTCTTATTGCAATACTTTATTACAATGTAGTATTGTAATTATTACAATTATTCTACAATGAATTCAGCTCCAAATGAACTTAATGCAGGGCTGCTTATCATAACAGTATTCTTGAAGAAGTAATAAATTTAAAGTAAATAATTCTTGATAATTTTAATACCATGTCAAAAACCATTCTTATACCGTCACATCAGATTTTTTTGTTTTAATTTAGTATCAGTTTTGTACCAAAGTACTTGTTTTTTCTGTTATTATTATGCTGGTCGGTAAGAGTTTTGAGTGTTTTTGAAAGAAGTCTCTTATACTGATCACGGCTGCATTTATTCAATCAAAAATACAGTTAAGTCACTGTTTTTAAATATTATTACAATTTAAAATAACTGTTTTCTATTTTAATATATTTTAAAATGTATTTATTTCTGTAGCTTTGTTTCCATCCACCTATTTTTATACGCATTTTGGGATATTGCATTAAAGGGACAATATGTAAGATTTTTTAATTAAAATATCCAAAAACCACTAGAACAATGTTATATATTTTGTTGACTTGTGTACTTACATTATCCTAAATGTTTCCAAGAATGTTTAAATCCAGAGAAATCAGCGATTTTAACCAGGACACGGACCATGTCCGTGCGTCCCTATCAATGACATCATATCAAACACCATAGACGCTTTAATATATTATGTGTTTTATTAGACAGGTGAGCAACTGTTTGGAAACTTTCATCGACAGAAAACTAATCATTGTTATATAGCTCAACACAGTTAGTCTTATTGTTTAAATCTCGTTTTCTTGATTTACCGCGAGTACCATGTTTTACCATGCCTCATTTTACGATGTCTCATAGTAGCCGCTGAGCGAACGCACAGAGTAACGTTATAACATAACTTTCAACACACTCAAATGTATCTAATATGATAAAACAGCGCTGCGTTAGCCCACATACGCATGAGCGGAAGAAGTGGAAGCGGTGACTGTAGAATAATTAAAGCTCCATTGCTCTCGAGCCGTGTGTCGCGCTTGTCTCTCATTAGCAATCAGCGGCCTCGTTCAGCTCCAACGCTTCATACTACAGTAACGTTAATAAATCTTTAATACATTAGCTCATCCATGAATATGATTTCTGCCCGAGTCCCGTCGGATTCTTTTCCACCGGCTGTAGAGGTGAAGACAACGACTCCCATGATTCTGTGAAATGTGCATAAAAAAAAGTATGCGCTCATTTGAGATGGATGCATTTTTCATCCTATAAGAAGACATGCGCATAAACTACAACGGAGACAAATTTACCAAATAAATCCCTCAATGTGCAACAAAAACTCAAAATCAACAGTGGCTGTGATTGGATAACTGGACTAACCAGTGGACCAATTTCACTGCACAGCATCTCAAATGTTGGTTTGATCTGTCATCAGAATGATTTGGTGTAATGACCTCCCAGAAGCATTACACATGATTGCATTCCCAAACACAGATAACATGACAGTGTTTATTGCGTTTCGTCTGCACGCTTTAAAACGCAAGTCATTTGTGATGTAGGAAAAAAGAGCCACAGTGGCTTCCCCGATTGCAGCAACTTCCATTCATATTGCAGATATTTTGCTCCAGTTTCCCAGGAAGTGACGATTTTGGCCTCTTGGCTGCCAAGAGTAGTCAAGGTGTTATTATAATACTTCTACTATTAGTTCTTCTATTTTACTGCTGCCATGCAAGCACTGCTGTTTATTTCTAGAGTTCTTTCTTCTGCTGTTTTATTGGTATCACATATATGATTCATATTTCTACCTGCCTACTAGTCCACAGTGTATTCTCATTCAAACAGCTTTGGCTGTCAGTTTGTTTGTGTTTGTGTAGCTCCAGCGGTAGCTTCACAAAATTTGGTGTAGGCATTCAGCAAAAGTAGACAAAGCTAAATAAAATATAAAAGAAAGCCTTTCATCATTCACTTTTACCGAGAACCCCAAGAGCCTTTCAGAGATGATTCAAAAGCATTTGTGTGATAATGTGTGCTTCGCTAGCGCAGCTGTTGACTGACTGTGTTTCTCTCTCGCAGTGACGCTGGAATCACTCCTGTGGTCACCACTATCACTACCTCAGGTATAGTGCCGCCTATTTCCTCCATTTTTCATGCTATGTCTCCTCTCTTCCACTCAGGTCTCTTGTTGCAATCTTTGTGATGTCCTCTTCAACCGCGAAGCCGCAGGCTCAAACACATTAATCTATTCTCTGAGATGCACCGCTGTAAATATGCTCAGCACAAAAAGAAGCCACTCACATCTCTTTGTTTTTCTCTCTCTCTTACTTTCACATTTTTTCTCCTTTTGTCACTTCACTGCACAACTAGGACATATTTTAATGCGTATGAATCTGATCACACAACAAACGTTTGCTGATACTGATAAATAATTTGGAAAGTTTGGAAGCATTACTATTTTTAATGTTTTTGAAAGAAGTCTCTAATGCTCATCAAGGCTGCATTTATTTGATCAAAAATACAGAAAAAAAAGAAATATTGTGAAATATTATTATAATTTAAAATAATGGTTTTCTATTTTAATATACTTTAACATATAATTTATTTCTGTGATGCAAAGCTGAATTTTCAGCATCATTACTCCAGTCTTCAGTGTCACATGATCCTTCAGAAATCATTCTAATATGCTGATTTATCATCAATGTTGGAAACAGTTGTGCTGCTTAATATTATTTTATAACCTGTGATACTTTTTTCAGGATTCTTTAATGAATAAAAAGTTAAAAGTTAAATTAATCGATTGTAACAATACACACTACTGTTCAAAAGTTTGGGGTCAGTAATTTTTTTCTTTCTTTTTTTGAAAGATATTAATACTTCTATTCAGTAAGGATGTGTTAAACTGATAAAAAAAAAAAAGTCATAGTAATAATTTATATTGTTAGAAAAGATTTCTATTTTGAATAAATGCTGTTATTTTTAACTTTTTATTCATCAGTGAATCTTGAAAAAAGTATCACAGGTTCCAAAAAAATATTAAGCAGCACAACTGTTTCCAACATTGATAATAACTGAGTATCAAATCATCATATTAGATGATTTCTGAAGGATCATGTGACACTGAAGACTGGAGTAATGATGCTGAAAATTCAGCTTTGCATCACAGGAATAAATTATATGTTAAAGTATATTAAAATAGAAAACCATTATTTTAAATTTCTTTTTTTTTCTGTTTTTTTGTTCAAATAAATGCAGCCTTGATGAGCATTAGAGACTTCTTTCAAAAATATTAAAAATAGTAATGTTTCCAAACTTTTGACTGGTACTGTATGTAATGTATTGAATGTTGTAACAATAATAATTATAATATTTTAATAATAATATTGCTATAACAGTCATAAGTTTAAATTTTTTTAATTAAAATGAATGTTGTTGGAAGTCTCTTCTGCTCACCAAGGCTGCATTTATTTGATTATAAAATACAGTAAAAACAGTAATATTGTGAAATATTATTATTAGCTGTTTTCTGTGGTAATATATTTTAATATGTAATTTACTTCTGTGAATTTTCAGCATCATTACTCCAGTCTTCAGTGTCACATGATCCTTCAGAAATCATTCTAATATGCTGATTTGCTGCTCAAGAAACATTTCTGATTATTATCAATGTTGAAAACAGTTGTGCTGCTTAATACTTTTGTGGAAACCATGATACACTGCCATTCAAAACTTTAGAGTACTTAAAAAAAGGATTTTTTCAGCAAAAAAAGGATTTAAAAGTGAAGTAAAAACATTTATAATGTTACAGAAGATTTCTATTCCAAATAAATGCTGATTGATCGATCGATCGATTGATTGTTGTTATTAAGAGGAACAATAATATGTAAAAAAAAAAATATATATATATATATATATGTATGTATGTGTGTATATATATATATATATATATATGTGTGTGTGTATGTATATATATGTGTATATATATATATATTTTTATTAAATGCAGCACAGCGTTCAATAAACCGTGGTATAATCACTGTAATGCACGGCCCCTTGTGGCTTATTGCTTTACTTGATTATTTATTATTAGATGACTTGCAACACATCTGTTGCTAACTGTCTTGCTGAGGAGAATCTGAATGGTCTCGTTCCTCTGATCCACAGGCAGAAGAAGCGCACCTCCTCTCAACCTAACAGGGCTGCCGGGCACTGAGAAACTCAACGAGAGAGAAAAAGAGGTTTGGAACTCATGATTTTGCTTCTGGCACAAGCTCATTTTGAAGACATCTGCCTCATTGAAGGGATATAATGGATCCTAAACGATTCTCTCATCATCTTTCAGTTATGTCAGGTGGTTCGTCTGGTGCCTGGAGCGTATCTGGAGTACAAACAGGCCCTGCTAAACGAGTGCCGGCGGCAGGGGGGTCTACGGCTGGCGCAGGCCCGATCGCTCATCAAGATAGATGTCAACAAGACACGCAAAATCTACGATTTCCTTATCAAAGAGGGCTACATCAATAAGGCTTAGTGATGATTGAACTGCTGCAAGGACATCTGATAAATGAAGAATCATGCTCATTGTAGATCATTCATGTTGAGAATGAGCAATGAGAGATGATAGGTTTTAAGTGTACTTGTATGTAGTTCGTTCAAAGTCATTAATTCCTTACACATCTGCACCTGTTTGTTATTAAAAGACTGTCTGGGTGTGTGTTCAGGACTGTATAAGTTGATAGTCGGGCACAAAGACTGCTGCTGTTTGTGCCGAGGAGAATCTGATAACAACGCTGTAACATTAAAAGAGTCGATTTATTTAGTATTTGTCTACATGCCCCTAAAATTGTCGATTAATTTGAAGTCTGATTTTTTTTTTTTGTTGATGAACATCTCAAAGTCTTAGAAGAACATGTCTGGATCACATTTCACTCCAAATTTAATAAAGAAATAAGAAATTATATTTTTCTTAAAGAAAATGAAGCTGATTTTTATACTATTAAATGTATTGTGATTTTTTTTTATGACAATTCAATACCCTGCACAATATATAATATAATATATATGATATAATAATGATATATAATATAATATAAAAATAATTATATTTTTTGAGGAAAAAATTATGATATATTTGTTATATTGTAAAATTAAATGGTATAATATATAATTATATTGTAAAATAAACATACAATATTTATTGCACTGCCTATATTCTTATTATTGTACTTCCTTATTTTTACTGTAATAAGAATAATAACAAAACTAGTAAAATGACTGTACACATTACATCAATAGGGGGAATTGTGTTTTTGCAAAAATTGCTTTATCCAAGTTTCTTAATGCAAAGTGTGATATCTTATTTTGTTCTTTTTATTATTGAGGTGAAATATGATCCAGGCAGGTTTTGTGAAACTCACTCTGTGTATGCAGAGTATGTTGTAATATTACAACTTAATTTATTACACTTCAGCAGCTAATATTTATGCATAATTCATTAAAAAAATTGTGCAACAGTTGTGTTAGGACTACTATAATATTTGAACATAAATATGTTCTTTAAAACTTATGGCTAGTTTTAATGTGACGGCTGAGAAAGAGTGCTCTGAAATCTCGGGTGGCAAAATTTACACCAGTTGAGTGTGAAATCTATTACTGTCGCCTCTCGCTCTAGTGAAGCAGCACGACGTGCGAGAACCATGACTAACGCTAGCAGCATTAGCACACGGACGGCAGCAGCAGCAACCATCAGCCTTTAGAAAGCTTATCACAACAGCGTAGAGCGACTTCAGCGCGTGTTAGCGGCCTGATTAATGCTCCAGATCCCACCTTTGGTGATAAGCCCCATGGAGAAATGAAGGCCTGTTTGATGGTTGAAAGGTGTGGGGTTTGGAATTGATATTTTTATTTGCGTCCTCATTCCTCTAGGTGACATCTTCATGAAGCATGGAGGTCTCACATTATGTAGTTTCTGAATCTGAACTGCTTTCAGCATGGCTCAGAGTGTATGACGGCGGCACTCGTGTCACAACATATTGTTGAATTTTGTGTCCACATTTTTCCATCTAAATTTCAATTGACTTCAATCTCGTTTGGCACTTTAGACAGAAATGGTCCTCGTACAAGAGCGTAGCATCAGACTGGAATGGCATGCTATAATGTCCCTGATCCGTAAAGCGTTTGAATGGCAGCAGAGCAGAAAGACAGCAGATTCTGGTGTCGGATCAATGTGTGGGAGGTTGATCTGCTGTTTTGCATGCTCATTCCTTCATCAAACCACACAGTCTTTAAATGAGATCTGATGCCTCCTCATGCACTCAATTTTCACCCACAGTTCATAGTCATCTGCATTTTAGTTCATTTTCATACTTTAAATAATAATTAACCTATTGAATGGGGACTGAAGCTTTCAAAATTACCATAAAAGTATCACAAAAGTAGTCCATATGACTACTTTTAAAGAGTTTGTTCACCCAGTGAAAATTCTATCATCATTTACTCACCCTCATGTCGTTCCAAACACTTTCATTTGTCTTCGGAACAAATGAAAACTGAGCAATTTCTGTCTCTTCATTGAAAGTCTATTCACCCAAAACTGATGGTTCAAAACATTCATAAAGACATGATCGCTTTATATGAGCAATAGATGTAATGTAGGCTTTTATTCACATTAACTTTGATCAGCGCTCAAACAGTGTAAATGGAAGTTCCACCGTACTTGCGAGAACAAACCTCATGCTTGAGCTTCCCTGACCAAATTTGAATACGCCATTGAAATACACTTTTAATTGAGGGACATAAATCTGTCAGATATCATTAAACACAAACGTCTTATGGGTTTGGAACAACATGAGGGTGAGACGGTGAGTAATCGACGACAGAATTTAAATTTTTGGGTGAACTAATCTTTTAATTCTAAATTCTGACTTGATCAATTTGAAGTCTTACGATAGCTTTGTGTGATAAACCGATTGAGTCACTGAGTCCATTTGTCAGCAAATCATTTGTTAATCTGTATCAGATGATTCATTTTAAAATATCTGACTCAGAAACTGGACATAGCAGCTTCATGAATGCTTTACAGGACGGTGACATGATTTATTTACTAAGGTTTGTGGTGATGCATGTTTTATTATTATTATAAATTACATCTGTCCTCTGGGGGAAATGCTCTTAGCACTGTTTACCTCCCTCTTTCTCTTCTACTCTATTGATTTGAGGCTGTAAAGCACTGTGTTTCTGTACTAAGAGCTGAACCTCAGTGAATGAGCGGCGACTGGTGATTTCGCCACAACAAGGTACAAAATCACTTTTCAGACCCTTCTCTCTCTCTCTGTTCCACTGTGGTAGAATGAGCTTCCAACCTCCAGGGCCATTAAGAATTCAAGCTGCTCATTCAATCTCATAATGCACCGCAATAACGAGTGTATACAACCGATGTACGCTCAAAGGCTAGAGAATACTCATAATACACCGTGAGAGTCGTGGGTCGAATGAATTCACGCATCTGACCAGAAGATGGCGCCCGCAGCAGAATCATCCATCCATGCATTTTCCAAACCCCTGGTCCAATGTGGCTACAGCGTAATATACAGGTATAAATTCCTTTTTAATTGATTATTAAATTGTTTAATTAAAGTGTATGTAGCACACACAGTTTCTGCCAATCTCATGTTATTATATGTCATTTTGTGGTCTAAAAACAAAATGACAGTGCTGCCGACGTCTTCCGAACGAAGCTCGTTGATGGGCGTGCTCTTGCTCTTGCTCTGGTTGATGTGTGCACGCGCTCATCCGGGAGAAGTGCCCATACAAGGAATTCCACCCTTTATGACATCATACAGGGCCATACTCCAAAAAAAAAAAAAATCCTGAAGGAGTGTATTTGGCACAGAAATACTCCATACATCCAACTAATATTTTGACATTTTGGCCATGTTTAGCATGAGAATTCAACTCTTTAACAGTATAAATAAGTCAGAATGCATGAAATAGCTTTAGGTTCCCCCTTTAAGGTTTATAAATAGTTTCCATGACAGAGTTATATTTTCATCTTACTGGAGCTGTCAGTTTGCTAAGTTTCAAATGATTATTAAACAGTAAGCACAAACGATGCAAAAGTGGCAGCCCTTCCGGCACAGTGTCCGAATTTACTCACTCGTTTTCATTCACTCCTTCAAGTGGACTATATTAGTCCAGTAATGTAGGGAATAGTGAATGAGTGTATAGGAACACAGCCTCAGTTGACTGAAAGAGTATGGGTACTCTATTCAGTGCCTGATTAGAAATCAAGGTAACACTTTACAATAAGGTTCATTAGTTAACTACATTAGTTAACATGAACTAATAATGAACTGCACTTATAAAGCATTTATTTATCTTTGTTAATGTTAATTTCAACATTTACTAATACTTTATTAAAATCTTGTTACATTAGTTAATGCACTGTGAACTAACATGAACAAACCATGAACAGCTGTATTTTTATTAACTAACGTTAACAAAGATGAACAAATACAGTAACAAATTTATTGCTCATGGTTAGTTCATGTTAGTTAATACATTAACTAATATTAACTAATGAAACCTTATTGTAAAGTGTTACCGAAATCACAAAATCACTTTGTCTGTCACCTGAACTATGACCATAAATGTTTTTAAAATTGTTAAATGTAAAAGTTTCAACTAAAAAAACCCCACAAAATTTTAAGTTGTGAATTGCAAAAATCATATTGTACAGTAAATTGTGAAATTACACATTTTTCGTTCTGTGTTTGCATACTAGCTTAGCATAATGCTAGCATAGCACACTCTACACACAATCTCAGCATTCCTTATCACTGTTTATCAGGAATTATGAATTGTGTGATTAATGCCTAAATGTGAATGACTAAGTGCCATGGAAATGTAGAACAGATTAGGCCAAAAGACCAGTTAAACAGAGACCCGCTCAGACTGGTTTAAGCAGTTTTTATTATCCCCCAGAGGCAATGTGATGGATGATAATGCAGATGATAAATATGTGTTTGTCTTATAACATGTAAAGCAAATACTGTAGGTTTGATTTTGAGATTCTGATTACATTCTGATTCTAACTAATTACATTTTGACTTTTTGTATTATTTGAAGTAACATGCACTGATAAATTGTTCACAATATGACCAAGAACGTGTGTTAAGAAAGTACATTTCACCCTTTTAAGGAAGTGTCTGTGCCATTGGCAACCGTTTCGCCTTTATTGTTAGGCAGTGATTAACATGGATATAAACTTGTCTTCCATTGTCAACACTCACGGTTTCCTTGGCAACCAGGTCGGTGGCATTCTAGAGCTGTAGTCTGAAAGAGGATCGGCTCAAGGGAGGAGGGACGGCGAGAGAGCGGACACACAAACACACACTCCTCATACTGTTACACATGCTCATCTGCTCGGCTGAGGAGTCATGACTGAGCTCAGCACTGATGCTCTGCATCTCTCCTCAACGTCTTTTCACCTGCCAAATCCTTCTCTAACTTGAGAATAAGCAGCTTAATCCTCATTCAGACTGGGTTTGTTTTGATGTTTTCAGTTTGTTCGATGTGTGCTTACTAAAACGAAAAAAATGATTTTCTTGTAGCTCTGAGCTCTTAACAGCACACTTCAGCCTGTACACAGCCGGTGTTTGTTGAACTGGTGCATGTTAACCGGCTAAACCCACAGCCCTGTATAACACCTGCTTGCTAATTTCTTACTTGGAGGCGGTGATGTCTGAAATGCAGGGACAGCTGGAGCTGAGGACTGTATAACAGTCAGTACTCGTGTCATCGTACAGATCCGGAGTCTGTTCACCGCTGCTATCACAGCTGGAGAGACACAGGTGCCTTTGGGATCAGACACCGGACTGCGTTAGCAGCTCTCTGTGAGGGAGGAATTGCGTCAGTAGCCAAAAATAGGTTTCATGTCTATTCATTGTTAATCCAATTCTGCTAGAATGAATATTTGCACCACCACCAGGAATGCTGCATTAGTTGGATTGCAAATTAGGCTCCTTCTTACAGACATTGTAATTCTACACTATAGTTTGTTGGGCATGGCCTAAATTAGAATTTGCACTTGAAATTATATTCTCAACCCATTTTACTTCTGTAAACAGGATGCTCACAAGAAGAACAATGTAGAGCGGGACTTAATTTTGTTAATTATGTCATTGATTGGATTGTGAAAAGTCTCCGTTACTTACCAGACACCCATCAGTTGAAACCTAAGCTGCCCTGGTGATGTTAATGGAAAAGTCATTTCAGAGGCATTTTACATGTACTCATGAATCTTGGACAATAAGACTATAAATGTGTTTTAGAAAGAAAATAGGGTAAATTTTTATTTTATGTTGACTTAAAGCTGTAATTCTAAACCTCTTTGACTCCATGTCACACCCCTCACAATAACCGTGTTTTAACACACTACTAACACAACTCAGCCAGGCCCAGTGGCGTGAATGGGGGGGGCTTGAGCCCCTGCCCCTTTAATCGTGAAAGTGCCCTTTTCGATCGCACCACAGTGCCCCCCCGAACGCTATTTCTACCGAGGGGGAACACCCCCCACCCCCACCTGGAACACGACTGCCCCTGCCCCCGCGGAGGTCTGTGCACGCCACTGGCCAGGCCTCACCCCCTTTTTTTTGCCTATGCCCTGGGTGTGTGAATTATTTAAATGAGGAATATTGATGTGTACTTTCCCAGAAGAAAACAACAATCAAGGCATTTCAGGGAGTTCAGAAACAGTTCTTACTGATATAGAGAATAGCTCGCTTTGGAGTGGACTTTGCATTGTGTGCAATTGTAACTTTACAGACTTTTCATGTGTAACGGAGGCCAGCTAGTAAGAGCCGTGGAAGTAAATCTCACTCTCCTGGCCTCAAGAGGCACATTAGCGTCCTTGTTTGTGCTCCTGCCTCCCATGCCGGAAACGCTGATTCGAATCTCCTACAACCCCTCCTACAACCGGAGGGGTTGTAGGAGAGGCCAGCTAGTAAGAGCTGTGCGAATAAACCTCACTCCCCTGGCCTGAAGAGGCACGCTACTGTCCTTGTTTGCATTCCTGCCTCCCTTGCCGGAAACACCGGTTTGAATCCCGCTCTGAGCGGTGCGAGTAGTACCAGAGGGGTTAAATTGGTGCCATGACCCGGATGGGAGTGAGGTTTACGGGGGTGAGTGTAACAGAGGCCAGCTAGTAAGAGCTGTGTGAGTAAACCTCACTCCCCTGGCCTCAAGAGGCACATTAGCGTCCTTGTTTGTGCTCCTGCCTCCCATGCCGGAAACGCTGACTCGAATCCCACTCGGAGCGGTGCGAGTAGAACCGGTGGGGTTGCATTGGTGCCGTGACATGGATGGGGGTGAGTGTAGGAGATGCCAGCTAGTAAGAGTTGTGCGAGTAAACCTCACTCTCCTGGCCTGAAGAGGCACACTAGTGTCCTTGTTTGCGTGCCTGCCTCCCATGCTGGAAACAGCCATTCGAATCCCACTCTGGGTGGTGCGAGTAGAACTGGAGGATTGGTGCCGTGACCCAGATGGGAGTGAGGTTTAGGGGGGTGAGTGTAACCGAGGCCAGCTAGTAAGAGCTGTGCAAGTAAACTTCACTCCCCTAGCCTCAAGAGGCGCACTAGTGATATATGCTAGAGACCGTGCACCGGCTTCCCATGCTGGAAATGGTGGTTTGAATCCCGCTCAGAGCGGTGCGAGTAGAACCGGTGGGGTTACAGTGGTGCTGTGACCCGGATGGGAGTGATGTTTAGCTGAGCGTAACCAAGGCCAGCTAGTAAGATATAAATAAAGTCTATAAAGCCATAAAGTCTATAATCAATATCTGAAGCGTCTCCTTGCGCCGTTACCACAAAAAATAACTTGCTTCTGTTTCTAAATCAAGCAAAAATCACAGTATTGCACTTAAATGGAAGTCTGTGGGGCAAGGTATTGCACTGGAATAAACATCAAAATACACAAAATTTTCAAAAGTAACACAACAAGACTTAAACATTATAACATTAATAAAGCTTTAATAAAACTACAGGTTGCGCATTGCATTGAAACCCTCCAAAATGCCTTGCGCCATAGACCTTCATTTTACGTTCATAACTGTAACTGCACTTTTGTTTGCTTACAAACTGAGGGCCAAGCCGAAATGAAATGAGATAATCGATCATGCTGTTGATAGAGCTTAACTTGTTCTGAACCCGGAACATTCAAATAATCCAGAGATCTTGTTACAGCTGTAGGCACTGGATCTGTGCGCTCACGTGGCAAGATGTCTAGATGTGTTAGCAGATGCCCGAGACAAGGCCAAACCTCACAACTTCAGCCTGTCCATCTGAAGGGAGATTTTGGAAGATGGGAGAGTGTCTGTCTCTGGAGAGCTGGGATACTCTGGATCTCTTCCAGCATGCCTGGCACAACACATCTATTTCTGGTCCAGCTCTCACATAAGGGCAGTGGAACAGGCTGCCACGTTCGAAATTCTTTTCCAGTGATTTAATTAAATATTGGCCTAAATACAAAGAGATGAGTTAGCGTTGTCTTGGTGACAGGGTGGCATTTGAACTCTGAGGATGTCATGGACTTTTGTTTTCAGTAGGTCAGATCTATATTTTTATTCTCCTCATCGAGTATGGTGTTGAGAGGCTGCATTTAGATCAGATTATAACTTGTTTCCCAACAGCATCACAGTAAATTTTCTGCCTCCATTCAAGCCAGTGGAAACGTATTAAAGCTCACTGTCTCACTGGAACGACTGTGACTCATCTGACATTTTAGTCTCATTTTAGTCTCGTCTCTGCGGCTCGGCTCACTCTCTCTCTCTCTCTCTCTGTCATTTTCTCCATCTATGGCTGTTCCTTTTTTTAAACAATGATCATCCTCATGCCAGCGAGTATCACATTCCTCTCCAGCAATCATGTTTCCTCTAAACTGATTCTTATTAAGGTTTGGCTTCTCAGATGTACAAGTGCACATCAATTATATTGTTTAGTAATATAATTATTGTAGCAACAGCTAACTAGCAACATAGAATTCATGGATGTCATGAATAGTTTACAAAAATTTCACAGAAATGTGACTATCAAACCATAAAGAATATTCAAAAAGATATTTAATGAGAAAGAAATGGGGACCTTATCACCTGGGAATATATTGTGAAAGGTTGTCTCTATATGACAGCTAAATTGTTTTAGCAGTGGAGAAAATGAATATGTTTATGAACACCAGAAATGTGTAGTTCATATAGTAAATAAGGGTCAGTTTTGATTTCATGTCGACTTTAATGTCAAGTGTAGGATTGACATTATGTTATGTTTTTAACATTAAAGTTAATCATTAAAGACACCAATTTTCTTTCTTGCATTGACCTTCAAGAATTTCCTAAATAGGAAATTGAGAGGACTTTTTAAAATAGCCAATTTCATTCATTCATTCACTCACTCATTCATTCATTCATTCATTCATTTACTCACTCACTCACTCACTCACTCACTCACTCACAAAACCATATTCTGCTATTTGTCATCACCATATGTTAGCAGGTGGTAATGTGTAAGGGACATTGTCATTCTAGAGGGCTTTTGATAGGACAAACATATCATACCAAATCATTTTTGGTTAATTTTGGAGTCAGCAAGATTATTAATTGTTTTTGAAATAAGTCTCTTCTGCTCACCAAAGCTGCATTTATTTGATCAAAAATACAGTAAAAATTTAAAATAACTGTTTTTCTATTTAAATATACACTCACCTAAAGGATTATTAGGAACACCTGTTCAATTTCTCATTAATGCAATTATCTAATCAACCAATCACATGGCAGTTGCTTCAATGCATTTAGGGGTGTGGTCCTGGTCAAGACAATCTCCTGAACTCCAAACTGAATGTCAGAATGGGAAAGAAAGGTGATTTAAGCAATTTTGAGCGTGGCATGGTTGTTGGTGCCAGACGGGCCGGTCTGAGTATTTCACAATCTGCTCAGTTACTGGGATTTTCACGCACAACCATTTCTAGAGTTTACAAAGAATGGTGTGAAAAGGGAAAAACATCCAGTATGCGGCAGTCCTGTGGGCGAAAATGCCTTGTTGATGCTAGAGGTCAGAGGAGAATGGGCCGACTGATTCAAGCTGATAGAAGAGCAACTTTGACTGAAATAACCACTCGTTACAACCGAGGTATGCAGCAAAGCATTTGTGAAGCCACAACACGCACAACCTTGAGGCGGATGGGCTACAACAGCAGAAGACCCCACCGGGTACCACTCATCTCCACTACAAATAGGAAAAAGAGGTTACAATTTGCACGAGCTCACCAAAATTGGACAGTTGAAGACTGGAAAAATGTTGCCTGGTCTGATGAGTCTCGATTTCTGTTGAGACATTCAGATGGCAGAGTCAGAATTTGGCGTAAACAGAATGAGAACATGGATCCATCATGCCTTGTTACCACTGTGCAGGCTGGTGGTGGTGGTGTAATGGTGTGGGGGATGTTTTCTTGGCACACTTTAGGCCCCTTAGTGCCAATTGGGCATCGTTTAAGTGCCACGGCCTACCTGAGCATTGTTTCTGACCATGTCCATCCCTTTATGACCACCATGTACCCATCCTCTGATGGCTACTTCCAGCAGGATAATGCACCATGTCACAAAGCTCGAATCATTTCAAATTGGTTTCTTGAACATGACAATGAGTTCACTGTACTAAAATGGCCCCCACAGTCACCAGATCTCAACCCAATAGAGCATCTTTGGGATGTGGTGGAACGGGAGCTTCGTGCCCTGGATGTGCATCCCACAAATCTCCATCAACTGCAAGATGCTATCCTATCAATATGGGCCAACATTTCTAAAGAATGCTTTCAGCACCTTGTTGAATCAATGCCACGTAGAATTAAGGCAGTTCTGAAGGCGAAAGGGGGTCAAACACAGTATTAGTATGGTGTTCCTAATAATCCTTTAGGTGAGTGTATTTTAAAATGTAATGTCACATTATGCTTCAGAAATTATTCTAATATGCTGATTTGGTGATCAAGAAACATTTCTTATTATTATCAATGTTTAAAACAGTGCTGCTTAACATTTTTGTGGAAACTGAGATATTTTTTTTTAATTTTTATTCAGTGTATATCTGCTAAATGTGTTAACTTTTAGTAGTACACCAGACTATACAGCTAACTTTTGAGTTTAGCTTGGAGTGAGAATTATGGGGGGGTGGGGTTATGATTCGATTCATAAGCTTGCGATTTGATTCTGATCTTGATTCAATATCGATTCATTTGGCTAAATATCAGGTACAGTAGGGCCTACATGTAAATTTTTCTCAAGGAAACAAATCTCTCAAAATAATGCTGTAAACATACAGGGAAACCTGTCAGCTGCTATTATTATTAGGCCTAAAGGTTAAAATGAACAACTCATTCGTATACAATATAATGCAGTTTTATAATGTTATAATATTTTTAATGATATGAGTAAAAATATAATAAATATGTAATATAGTGCATATATTTATCATAAATATATTATATAAATGCTAGCCTACTCTCTAGAGTTAATTTTTCTAGCTAACTAACATGCTATATGGTCATTGATTGGCTTTACGGCATTTCACAAGCTGATTTAATCACGTCTTTCTGCGGTTGTAACGTTTACATGAGACATGATTTCAGTAAGCTGTACTGTATCTTTCAACGTTCCTTCTGATGTTTATTCATGTTTATTTGGTGCTGTAACTAGTAATAAAGAGAAAGACAAATCAGTTCACGTGCACATTAAAGAGTCCCAAACAGTATTTTGAAATAAAATTGAGAGAATTTGAAAGCTGAGACGTTGTTTCATATCAAAAGTAACCTGCTCTGTCTGTCGGCGCGTTGTCAGTGTCCTCTATGCTCTGCGATGTTTTTTCAGTGCATGAGTAAATGGATGTATGGTGTGAGAGCGTTCGAACAGTGTCAGTTGCACTTAATGCGTGAGAGTTGGCAGCACTGTGTAAGTAGCCTTAATAGACATGGATTTAAAGCCACAAAACTTTGATTTTACTTTCATACACTCAGAAAAAAAGATACAAAAGCTGTCACTGGAGCGGTACCCTTTCGAAAGGTACACCTTTGTACCTAAAGAGTGCATATTAGTACCTCAGAGATACATATTGGTGCCAAAAGTGTGCATATTATCACCTAAATGGTACATATTAGAAGCATTTTTATATACCATCAGTCTCACTGTCTGCATTGTTCAGAGCAACACAAAACAGTGACCATCCCTTGGGCTTGAGCTCTCTCCCCAGCAGAGAGTATCAGGTGTGCCACTGACTCTTCCAGCCTTTGTCCTCTCTCTTTTCAGACTGTTCCTGCCTCTGACGCCACCACGGCTATCCTGGAAATCCAAACAGTACAGCTCTGTTTGCCTCTGAGGTGAGATATCTCAAATAAAGAGTTCTGTGCCTCAAATGCTTGCAGCACTGTGACAACAAAGCATCTGAGACTGAAGCTTAGCATTATATTTCCTGCTGTCTTGACCTCGATAAGCATGACGTTTGTGTTTGAGATGTGCCATTCCAGGAACTGCTCATGCCCATATGTTCTGGCTTAAGTGTTAATACGGTGATTGTAACGTGTCAGACTTCCAGACATAAATCAACAGATGAAAATTAATTAAATGATTTTCAGGTTGAAATTAGTGTCATTCAAGCCCTCATAATGATTAAATTAATAATCTGTTTATGTATGAGTCAAGATTTATCCATTCATCAAATGGGTGGGCAGAAAAAAGGAATAACAGAAAATCTGTCATCATTTACACACCCTCATGTATTTCTGAACCTGTATGACTTCATTTCTTCCATGGAACACAAAATGAGATGTTAGGCAGAATGTTCAGGCTGCTCTGTTTCATATGTAACAGACATAAGCCAGTAAGAGCTGTGCGTGTAAACCTCACTCCCTTGGCCTCAAGAGGCGCGCTAGCGACTGACGCTAGAGGCTGTGGTCTTTAGCACCTCCCACGTTAGCGCCTCCCACGCCGGAGACTTTGGTTCAAATCCCACTGGGAGCAGGTCAAGTAGGACCGGTTACATTTGGTGCCATGACCTGGATGGAAGTGAGATTTATGGGGGTGAGTGTAATGGACATATGCCAGAGCTGTCCGTGTAAACCTCACTCCCCTGGCCTCAAGAGGTGCGTTAGCGACTGATGCTAGAGGCTGCGGTTTTTAGTGTCCTTGTTAGCGCGCCCGCCTCCCACGCTGGAGATTTCTTTTGCGAATCCCGCTGGGAGCGGGTCAAGTAGGACTGGTTACATTTGGTGCCATGATCCGGATGGGAGTGACGTTTAGGGTGGTGAGTGTAACGGACATAGGCCAGTAAGAGCTGTGTGTGTAAACTTCACTCCCCTGGCCTCAAGAGGCACGCTAGCGACTGATGCTAGAGGCTGTGGTCTTTAGTGTCCTTCTTAGCGTGCCCGCCTCCCATGCCGGAGACCCCGGTTCGAATCCCGCTCTGGAGTGGGTCTAGTAGGACAGGTTACACATACAATAAAAATATTCCCAGTAACACGTTATAATAAATTTCATTAAAGTTGGCATGAAACAGAAGATGCGATAGTCTTTTCTTCCCTATTGTGATATATCCGAATGATATGGCTCCTTGAACAATAAAAATGTAGGCTGGGACTTGATTTTGATTGTGGGGAATTGATTGGATGGTTGTGGTTTGCTATTGGTCGATCTCAAAAAAAAATACTGCAATATTCCATAAAAATATAATTGTTCATTTTGATTTCATGGTGACTTTAAAAACAACAACAACATTGCTACATATAAAATGCTTAAAATATCATTAGTCTTGTAATGAAAATTCAACAAAATGTCATGTTTTATCTGCTATTTTTTCTGCTATGTTCCAAGGAAGAAAGTAGGCCTAAATCATATGAACAACATGTGGGTAAGTAAATAATGACAGAATTTTAAATCATGAGTTAACTATTCCTTTAAAGGTCTTTATAATTTGACATTAAGAGATCGTTTTATTTGAGAAGTGTACAATCCACAAACTCTGAATGTTATGATTTGTTGCTTGCGTTTTAACTTTTTAGTGGTTTCTAGTTTAGTATTGACAAACAGCTTCTAAACTACTGGCAACTGGTCTAAAATACAATTAATCCAACAGTAATTAGGCTACTAAATGAGTTTAATATAGAGAATATATTCTGAACTCCAGTAAAAATGACCTGTATATTTGCACCACCCTCATAAATACGATGCGCCTGAGGCTCTTTAAATGTATTATAGTGGCGTTATGTTCATGTCCACGTGATGTTTATTGCTGAGAATGTCTTGTCATATTTGTAGCTGAGTGTGGATCGTGATGTGTCAGTGTCAGTGTGAGGACTGACTGGCTGTAGTGTTGGACGGGGGAGGCGCTTCTGTGCTCTATAAGCGTATGTTTTCCCAATAGAAAATTTCCTGTTGTCATACGCACCATAGACGCGCGCGCGCTCACCTCCATCACGGGGAAGCGCGTGGAGTTGTCAGATTTTAAGGAATATTCCCGCAATATCAGCTTGTTTGCGTGATAGAGATACGTTCTGCATCAAGTGAATGTGTAACCCGTGTATAATTTCAGAGGACAATGGTTTGTGTGTGAGGTAAGTTAAGTCTGTTCTTTGGTTCAGAGTAATCTTGTTAAACGGAGTCTACGCTGATGTTGACGCAACAGTGTCGCTTTTGCGATGTTTTAGGTCTTTACATCTCGAAAATGTAACGTAGCCTATTTACAAATGTGTTTATCCGAGACAAATGCTACTATGCGTTTTCTTTTTTTAATGAAAGAAAAAGAAAATGCTCGTTGCAATAACGCTCGCAAAGTGAACACAAACAGTTCGCGTGCGTGAGAGGAATAGTTGTAATTTTCCGCGATGTTTTTGCCATATTCTCAGCGATGCTTCAATAATTTCCCGTCACTAGAGTTTGAACTACTCTTAGTTTCTTTCAAATTGAGCAGCCAACAGGTTCACCATCGTATTACTTGTAGATATTTAGTATTATTTCCCATTCAAATGCTTTTTTGAAAATATGTCATGGATGCCATTGATGGAACAGGTTGATGTGCGTGACTGAGTCAGACATGAAGCGCTCTATGAAACAAAATACAGAGTATTCACTGGCATTAACCTGTTCCTTTCACCTCAGTGTTGACTTATATATTATTATTAGTATTATTATTAACCCTTAGCCAGCTTTTTTTAAAATGAATGTTATCGAACAACCATGTTGTTCACTCTAACAAATAGCCTAACTGCATTTCAGCGACTCGCAGTTTTTACACCTAGGTGTAGGTTAAAATTTGATACACAAGTTTGCAAGTCCAAATAAATATTTTACAACTCAAAATCCTTGTAGGCTGTAAACAAGCTATATCTGATTTGAGAACAAATAATTATTTCTGTGCATCAAACAATATATATATATATTGTGTCAAATTAATTTTCATTTCAGTAATTTTGTGATTCAGTACGTTTTTATGCATCAGTCACCTTGCTGTATGAATATCGGCATGGGTATCGGTCATTAAAAGCCCATATTTGTCAACCACTTAAATAATAATTGGTCGACCATAATAATTAGAAATGCACAGAAATGTAAAAATGAACAATGTGCAATGGAGTATTGCATTTTCTTTTATGATTCTCTTAGAAAGCCAATTGTGAAACTGATAGGCCTATTATTGTCTCAATTTATCTGTAGCATATTAAAATTTAAATCTTTAAAACGTCTGCATCTGAAATGTCACTAATTCTTTAGGTTGGAACCACTTGTTGAATGAGCATGGATTGTTTCATTAGGCCATTGACAAGATTAAGCTGGTAGAGTAAACACGGCTCAGGTTTAGTTTCCTGTTTTCCACATTTGGTGTGGAAGAAGGGCTGCCATTTTGGGGCTCGAGTTTCTCAGCAGGTGTCTCTCATTCCCATTAATGCTTGCGGAGGTGGAATCAGACTCTGGGAGAATTTCCACACACAGCATCCGAGACCTGCGGCACTGAATCTGTGCTGTGCACTAGTGTTGGCAGATCCAGAGACACATACTGAGTGATGAGTGTCTGTATGTGTGTGTATGAGGTTGACATAGCAGCCCATTACTGTCATTCCATGCATATTTGTTCACGCCACTCCACAGGTGGAGAAAATGAATTACTGCATTTGTAGCAAAATTGCTTGGCACCCAATGGAAAAGACATTAATTGAAGATTGAGTGGTTGGTTTTAATTTGCTTTTAATGTACGGGGGATGGATTTTAAGTGCCTTTTCATAGACATTGTGTTTTGATAATAAAATACAAGCACACATTTATCTTTAAAGGAATAGTTGTGATTCATTTGCTAGTATTGCTCTCATTTCATTCCAAACCTGTATGACTTTACTTCCACCGTGGAAAACAAAAGAAGATATCTTGTATGTCTCATACCCGAAATGCCGCAAATTTGAAAATGCAGAAATGGAAGTGACTTTCATATTGAGTCAAATGAGTCTTTTGTGTAGATTGTTTCACATTCCCTGGTCATTTTCTGTTTTTATTGTAACATTTTTCAAGATCTCTTCCTCTGGTGTTACACAGAAGACATAAAAATCTAATGGATTTGGAATGATGTGAGACTGTGTAGATGACAATATTTCTTCAACTATATGCTTTATGTTTAGAAGCAATGCATTCAGCAAAAAGTAATGCATACAGCAAAAAGAGCAGGCTTATGTTCCTTCATTTCCTCTCTCTTTCTTCTCTTCCCACTTCTCCACTCACTCACTTGTATAAATAGCTGTGATAGTCAGCAGTGAGGCCTTTGACTCAATCAGCACTTTGGGTTGCTGAGGTTCTTTACTCTTATATATCAAGCCTTTATTCTTTAACACCTACAGTAGTCATGGGTCACAGCACCAGAAATTAACCCTCATCCCTCGCTCACACTTTGTAACAAATCCTTCCCTTTTTGTTATTTTTATTTTATTTACCTTAAAATTACTAGATTTTATCCATAAATAATAAATAAATAATAATTTAAGCACATTCTTTCAACTTAAATTCAAAATAACTCACAATTTTATGCAAATGTCTTACATTGGGTGTCTTTGCCGACCTCTTGTGGAAAAAAAAAAATATATAACATGATATTTCATGACTCTTGCCACTAGATGGCCTTATAGCTCTATATGGAGCAAATGAGCTGTTCCGCTGGGTCCTAAAGTCAGTTCCCCTCAGTATGCATTTAGATACACATGTAGACATTATAAAATCATTTTAGCATTTTGTACTGTGTACTGAAGCATTCCTCGCATTCCATTAATTCCTAAGGGGGTCAAACTGACCCATGAGGGAAGGATTTGTTACTTTTTTAAAATTTCAACCACAAAACTCCTCGAATCCAGTCAATTTTTTTGTGTGTATCCATGGTTCAAGTACGACAAAAGTCCTAGGGTCTTGGACCACTCCGATGAACATTTAATTTTTAATTTGTTTTTAAAAATGAGTTTCGGGTCAAAATGACCCAAGGGAAGGATGAATCTTTTAAAAAATCTTCCGCTTCCCCTCCACCATAGTTCTTAAAGGGGTCCTATTATGCTCATTTAGCATTAAAAAGGCATTAAAGTTCATAATTTTGAACTTCTACTAGAATACGTTTACATAATTTAACATCCAAAAAAAACATTATTTTTCTTATAAAAATGCCACATTTTCTTATATGTTGCCACACCTTTTTTCACCTGCTGTCTGAATGCTCTGTTTTAGTTTCAGTTTCTTTAAAACCTTCCAAAAAGCGCAGTCTGCTGTGATTGGTCAGCCGGAAATGTAACGCCCATTACCATAACCAGCGAGTATCAGCTCTGATCTGCCGTCAGTTTTGCCGTATCAGTTCGAGCCTGAGTTCAATAATGAAAGTCAAGAACAACAAGCTGAACCCGAACCACCTTCACATGCACGAATTGTGCAGGACGTTTTACACTGGTAATTCTTTATTTTATACCTCTCTTACATTTTAGATGTGATGTTATTACTGTGCCATTTATAACATCTGCATGGTTCAGAAAGCTGCATGGTTCAGAAAGCAGAAAAATGGTGAGAACACAACAATAGGTTGTGGTTGTATACAGCTGAGGAATAGAAAACACACTTTAACCACTGTTTCTTCAGTTCGTTCGCCCTAGGAAGGCCAAAAAAGGCAGTTTAGATTCGAGGTGGAAAAATAGTGTCTCTGACATGTTGACAACTCACTAATAATGCAACTCAACACGGCCTTGCAACACCCCAAGGGAATTATTTAAATGAGAAATAGAGTTCAGAAACAGTGTTTACTGATATAGAGAATAACTCACTTTGGAGTGACTTTGTGTTTTGTAATGTTGCAGACCTTTTTTGGAGCCACATTACACAAAGAGTTGAAAATGTAAAAACGCACAATAGTAAAATATGCACCAGTGACATTCATTCACAAGATAAGAACAAATGGCATGATGCCATATTTGATTTGAAAGCCACAATTTACCCAAGAACACTGTCACAATGACACTGACTGCCCTTTTGTGTTAACAAGCCCACAAGCTGTGAAGAAGAGTTTGTGTGGCACTATACATGGCATCCAAACTCAGTGATTTCAGTGTGAGAAATGAGTGACAGCCAGAGAGGAAGATTGTGTGCCCCGTTTGAAAGGATGGTAGAGACTGTAGATGTTATTGCTATCAGAGTCCCATGAGAATGGCGGGCGGGTGGTTTTTCATTGATGTAGAGGAAGGCTCAAGGAGACAGCCTGCACAAACTGGGGCAGATGGGTTTTATTAATGCAAACACAGTAGCAGACAACTGGGCACAAGGACACTGCCATAAATTGCTGGTCCTTTTGCCACTGTGTGCATTTTAGGAATACTATAGAGCTGTCAATTTAATGTGTTAATTTAATGCAATTAATTATTACAATATTTATTTATTATAATTATTAGATAATAATCATAATTAAAAAAACAATTATAATAATAAATCATTTGAATATATATATATATATATATATATATATATATATATATATATATATATATATATATATATATATATATATATATATATATATAAAAATAAGGCAGTGATAATATATATTATCAATATAATATATATTGTCAATTAAATTAAACTCAAATAAAATAAACTCAATTAAAGGCACAATATGTAAGATTTTTGGATTAAAATATCCAAAATCATTCACTAGAACAATGTTATATATTTTGTTGACTTGTGTACTTACATTATCCCAAATGTTTCCAAGAATGTTTAAATCCAGAGAAATAAGCAAGTTTAACCAGGACACGGATCGTGTCAGTGCGTCACCTATCAATGACATCACGCACAGAGTAGCATTATAACATACGTTTTAACACACTCAAATGTATCTAATATGATACAATAGCGCTGCGTTACATGAGCGGAAGAAGCGGTTTTGTTTTGTATAAGCGACCTCTAGCGCTGAAAAATTACATATTGTGGCTTTAAATAAAATGTAAGCTAGACATGGTGGAACGTACAGCAGAAGTGCAAGCGTAAAGTGTAGCTCTGCAAACGGTGGGGAACTACCACACAACAGGTTGCACTGACATCAGATATAATTCTTATTTAACGTGATTGGTTTGATATTTGTGGCATACTGTTAAGGGTCAGAGCCCACTGCATACTATATGAATGTTATAGAGTCCTCAGGCATGATGTGCAGCACACAAGCCATAAGTAGACTGTCTGTCCTTCAATAAAACACGCTGATGTCTGAAAGGTAGGCTGCAAAAACAGATGCTCTACACTCAGTAGTTTTTCATGCGTGCCAGCAACTCAACCACGAGAAATTGAAGGATGCAGATTAAAGCACACTTGGAACCCACAGGGGCTTCTGAGGGCCAAAACTGTCGACCGAATGATCTTGTTACCTGAGAACATTGAGCTATTGGGTCCAGAACACAACCTTCAGCTGTGTGCTTCAGTCACATTTTCAGAAGACAAAGAGGTTTTTCAGCCGTGAAACTCAGATCACAATGAAACGTTTGTTGGTTAAACCCCCTAGGCATGCATGCTAGAATTTTTGGAAGTACTAGTTCTAGTGCACTTTGAAGTAATTTTATATATTGTTAGTGTGTGATAGGGACACAGATTTTAAGCAAGTCTTTTAACTCAGGATGTAAAAATGCATCAGTCTGACAAAGAAAATTCAGTGCATCAATTATAACGATACGATTATAGTAATACTCTTTGTATTCATTAATGGATGTTTCTTCAATTTGGGGCACGTTTGAAAGGAAATCTTGAAGAATTTTCCGTCTATGTTAAAACATTTATCGCGTATCCCTGAATAAAGATCTGCTCATGGCCTTGGATCAACCTTCGAGAAGATTTTGGTATAATCTGATGGGGAATTTAAAAAAATATCTCAGTGGCGAAAAAGTTGGATAACCTTGGACTTGCTATCACAACACAGGTTAGCTAGCAGGTAATTAACTTTGGCTTTATTAAAAATAAAAATAAATTGGATTTTTTTTATATATATAATTCATCTTAGATTGACTCTATAAACTCTATAAATTCACACCTGTCACTTCATTACAATAGTATTACTGTGCCAAGCATGCTTTTCATTGCATCTGTGTGATTCTTGGCAACCTTTCTGTTATTTGTTATTTATAAATTAAATTTTTGTTGCTGCATGTTTATTTTATGAAACCTTGCCAGGTATGTGCAACGTGGTAACCTTTTTAAATAGCTCCGCTTCGTGCCTAACAGTGCCCTTCAGCTTTTATAAAATCACTGTAAACCACAACTTCTTGGGGCGTATTAATTCATTAGATAATAATTTATTCAAATTGAACCAAACTGTTTCATAATGTATGGATTTTTTAGTAAAGAATTGTTCAGAGCAAATTTTACAGCTCTATTTTTAACTGAACTTTCCAAAAGCTGTTTTTCCTCCAGAATACTGAGGCGCTGGGCTGCCCTCTTGTTCCGTGCGATACATCAAGTTTACTGTCAGACAGTGTATTCGCTTATAACAGGTTTCAAGTCTTGTTCTTGGTTTGATTAATAAGGGTCCTCCAGGCTCCAGTAAACACTTGCTCCGTATGGCCCCCACACTCTCATGCACAGCTCAAGGGACGTGAGTCAGACAGAGGGGCACATCTGCTGGGTACATACAGTAATTAAGTCCATTAAACCAGCATTCAGCGATGCTAATGTTGTTTTACCATCAACGAGGAAGCTTCAGTCATCGACGCTTGTAAAGCACCTCTCTGGACTCGAAAAAGGTCCTCAATTTAAAATGGACATACAGTACTTGTTTCCATGGCAAAGTGGGTTCTCATTCATAAAGCTGTGTGTACAATGATCCTAAATATGAATGTATATCAATTTCTGAAATGTTTCTATACAAACGAATCATAATACATCCATATGTACAAAATTTTGTCCTAAATGCATCCCATTTTATAAATCGCAGTTCATCTTAACCCTAAAATGGGTTTTTACAAACATTTGAGAGGCTGTGGGGAGAGGCAGGGAAAGTGTAGGTCTCATTTCTTGGTTTCATGTTGAAAGGGTGTTTGTTGTGAATATTTAGATCTGGTGACTTCGTTCATACATTCTTTGTTTAGCTCACGGGAAGCATTTAAATACAACATGACCACCTGTAGTGGGAAATCTACTCACCTTCAGATAAAAGTCGAATATTTCACATATTTACAATATTTGGAGGGGACTTGCATGTTTAAAAAGTTGTTGTTAAGCGTTAGCTTATTACGTTTATGTTGAAATTTTATTAATTTAATTTTTTACATTTTTCATAATCTGTCTGTAAAAGGCTTTTATGGCTCATATAAGCAATTCTTGCAAAACAATGATAATTGAGAGATGGACAAATAAATGTTCCCCAAAAGCATTTTGTGTCATATTTGACATTTACATTAACTTGAAAAAATGTAAAAAGATTTAATTTTTAACATTAAAAAATGGTGTATGAATAATCAAGTAAACCCAAGTTGCTTCAGTCCAGTAAATGTTTATCTTACATTTACTTTATAAAAAATCATTAAAGATTTCTTAGCAAAAAAGACTACTTGATTAAAAAAAAATTAAAAAAAAACAAACAGAACTATCAATCAGAGGACAGAAGGCATGAAGTAGATTGTGTACAACAGGTTTTTCAGCAGTTTTGGTCATATTGATAATTTATAGGCCCTAGAAATTTGCGTATTAAATATGATACAGTAGGCTATGATATATTCATAAATAGGCATTTTGCTTATTATTCAACAGAATTTAGTTTTAGTAGAACAAATGTTTTAAAAATTTGGCTAAAATGTAACACGCATTGCCAAACAAGCTTTCTTTTTTCAATGAATTTATACCTTCAAACTGGCAACATCCTAGGGGATACAAACATTAAAATCCAAAATAAAAGTCATGTTTTTTTTTTTTTTTTTTAAATCCTGAAATTGTATTATTTGTGTCCTAAGAAGATGGAAAATATTCTCTTTATGGTCTTGCCATTTTTAGGGTTAAATTCAAGAGCCATGTGAACAAGCGCATCAATTCCACCTACAGAATGCATATAATAATATTAATGCATATTGTGAATGTCTATTTATCTTTAAATTTTGATAATGTTGGATTATTTTAATTACTGTTATGCATGAGCACAAAAAGTTCAAACACATGCTTTTCAGTTGGCGAACGCACATTTTTATATAAATTTTTGCCTTTATACATCTAGATGTTGCTTATTTTTGACGTAAGATTAAAATCCATGGAATTTAGGATTAAATCTGATCATATGTGTTTTTTTTAATAAACAACTAACAGGAGGTTGTAGGTTCATAACCCGCAATGGACGTACGATGTATACATTGTGTGAGTGTGCAAGGCACTTTTTCGACACTTGTTGTAGACTACTTGTTATTCCAAGCAAACTGACTTGTGTTGCTCTTGGTTTTTTTAGGTGCACCCAATGGTCTGTATGATCTCCTCATTCACTTTGAGATGACCAAGGAGAACTGAAAGACACCCTGGCGCCACCTCAAGGTTTCTATTTCTCTGTCTCCTGCCTCCGCTCCTCTATGGGTTCCCGAAGTCAGGGGTTCTTCCACCACCAAGATCACCATCACCACCACCATAACCAACACCACCATCACCGCAGTTCAGTGGTGCCAGCTGCTGTCCCCCGACTGGTGCCAGAGACCAGCAGCATGTTGGGGGGCATCGCCCAGATCACTCCTTCCCTGTTCCTTGGCCGGGGGAATGTGGCATCCAACCGCAGCCTCCTCCTGTCCAAAGGGATTACCTGTGTGGTGAACGCCACCATCGAGCTGCCCAACTTCAACTGGCCGCACATGGAGTATGTGAAAGTGCCGCTGGCCGACATGCCTCATTCGCCGATTTCCCTTTATTTTGACAGTGTCGCTGATAAGATCCACAGCGTGGGCCGTAAACGGGGAGTAGTGCTGGTGCACTGCGCGGCTGGGGTGAGCCGCTCCGCCTCGCTCTGTTTGGCCTACCTCATGAAGTACCACAGAGTTTCCCTGGCCGAGGCTCACGCCTGGGTCAAGGCCCGCCGACCTGTCATTCGTCCTAACGGAGGGTTCTGGCGACAACTCATTGAGTATGAGAGGAAACTGTTTGGCAGGAACTCTGTGAAAATGATCCAGACACCATACGGTGTCATTCCTGACGTGTACGAGAGGGACCGCAGGAACTTGGCACCTTACTGGGGCTTGTGAAGAAGGGTTTGGACTTTGGTTCAAACGTAGAGGACGGGTCCGATAACCCATCTTTGACTCCATTGTCTTCCGGGCTCTTTCTGTACTTCCGCGTGTCCCTTCTGCCAGAGTATAAAGTGAGACGGAAGTGCTTATGTCCATTTTCAAGAGGGAAGAAGTCACTTTGACTCCATATTTTATGAGTGATAATTTATCCTTGAATCAGGGCTCGACATTAACGCTTGTCCACTCGTCCAGGACGACTGACAATGGATAGTGTATTTTTGGTAACAAGGTCACGCTGTTGAGGGTTGTGCTGGCTGTCTTTCATGGAGAAATCAAAACAAATGAGCGTAACAACACACAAGAAAATCACAGAAGAAACATACTGAGGTAAAAATTCAAAATGTTGAGTTTATTTATAACATATGGTATAGTTAACATAACATGACCAAGGGAGCTGTTTTACCATATTATTACGACTGCAAATGTAACATAGATTTTATAGTTCAATAAACAAGTAGTTAATATTAAGTTACTTAATACTTGACTTGCCGTCACCTACTGGCGGTTTAGTTTCACATTTAAAAGTATCTGCATTTTTTCTAACATTTCTTATTTGTATATTCAAAATATATTTAAAACACTAATCTCATAACATTATTTATTGCAGTTATAATTTTGCAGTGTAAATTATTTAATTTGATTGGTAACAGCCCTATAGTGTCTTATTGATCAAATGTGAGAATTTGACACAAAAGATGACGCATACATTTAATAAGGTGGCCCTAAAAATGGCCTTTATAAAGGTAAATAATGCCCTGGGGTAAATATCACAAATATGCAGATTTAAGTATGTAAAAGCTGATAGAACACTGATGAAATTATTGCTTCAGAATAATTGTTTACACCACCGGTAACTTTTTTTACTCTGACAAGTGAATGACCGGTTTACTTGTCCCAAGGACAAGCGCATGACAAAGCTTAATGTCGAGCCCTGCTTGAATGCTGAAATGAATCTTGGCGATGATAACAGTTTTTGGAGCACTTAGGGAGCCAAGTGTAGTACTGAGAATCAGAAATTCTGTCCTTGGTCAAGACTTACCAAATATAATATTCTGAGGATCTTGTTTCACTTTTGGCTGTTGTCTTAAGAGGCAGCAGTCTGATCTTGATAACTGGTAGCATTTGAAAATTATATATATAAAAAATATATTATATTCCAAGGTGTATTTAAACGTGTGCAGAAAAAAAAGTATAAAAAAAATTAAAAGTTTTGAAAGGTTCTGTGAAGTTTAACAGAAAAAAGCTACAAAGTTTAACAGCTTTGTAAACTATTTGTGTATATTAAAGGAAATTTTATTGAACATACCATGAACCCTGTGTTGGGATTTGTAACGGATACAAGCAGTTGCATTTAGAAAGGTTGAATAAATATGGCAGTAACAGTAACATCAATTATATTTTGTCTTTTTGCAATTCTACCCAGTTTTTATTTTTTAACTCAAGATGTTTCTTTCAAATGTTTTCTGCAGTGAAGCAGTACTTATAACCAGAGAGCATCAGTCACAGAACTCCTAGCAAAGCGTTCACTAATTCATGTTAAAAATAACTGATTCATGTTCAGATTTAATTAGTGTGATAAAATTAATAAAGGGTGTAATATTTTAATGCATTCCTTGTGCTTATTTTCAGGGTTCGTTTACTGTTTTTTTTACTTGGTATTTTTAACAATTTTTAACATTTACATCCTTAATATGTACAAATTACAGCAACGCTACATAGTTTTGTTGATCAAGTAATATATCCCTACTGTATATGACTCATGAACAGGCTGTTGTTTAAAGGTTTAAAGGCACAATATGAAAGTTTCGCCGCTAGAGGTCGCTTACTCAAAACAAAGGCGTAGCTTGATGACGTGGTGAATGAGCGTGGAATCATGGGAGTTGTAGTCTTGACTCTTCACCTCCACAGCCGATGGAAAGGAATCCGACGGACTCGTGCAGAAATCATGTTCATGAATGAGTGAATGTATTAAAGTATTAATGTTACAGTGGTATAAAGCAGGATGCGCTGAGCGCCCTTGTGAGCGAATGCACCGGTCTCTGAGCTTTTATTATGCTTAGGCTGCAGTCGGCCGCTTCCGCTCTTTTCGTTGCGTATGTGGGGTAACGCAGTGCTGTTTTACAAGGTTAAAACAATCATACTAAATACATTTGAGTGTGTTGAAAGTTATTATAATAACGTTACTCTGTGCGTTCGTTCGCTCGGTGGCTGGTGTGAGAGACTTGTTGCCCTTTGCAGTAATCTATGATATTAGAATATCATATTAATAAAAACAGGATGACTAAATGACTGTTGCTAAATGACATGCAATTAATTTTAAAATATATTGTATGATGGAGAAAGCTCTCTCTGATTATGCAATGATAATAGTGTTGTTTCTGAGGAATGGTAAAAACGTTACTCGCGGTGAATCAAGAAAACAAGCAATTCAAACAATAAGACTAACCGTGTTGCGCTGTATAACAATGATTCATTTTCACCTGTCTAATAAAACACATACTATATTAAAGCGTCTTTGGTGTTTTCATGGTTTCTACGGAATTCAAGGGTAGAGCGGATATGACATAATTGACTGGCAACGCAAGGACACGGTCCGTAACACTGGTTAAAATAGCTGATTTCTCCGGATTTAAACATTGCTGGAAACATTTGGGACACAGGTCAAAAAAATATTTTGCATTACATTTTAACATTGTTAACACCATTACATTGAGGTTTTTGGATATTTTAATCTAAAAATCTTACATATTGTGCCTTTAATGGATGGCAGGCTTGCATTTTACTTTTTTCAGAAGTAATTTGAGACAAATCAACTAATAGATGTATATAAAAAACAAAAAAAATTGGCATAACTTCAAGTGCAAAGCCACAGTTAATTGTGGGTCAAAATGGACCCGAGCACAAAAGGTGTAACAATTTAGTTTGTCATCTCTCAAATTATTTTAACAAAAATCTGAAAAAATAAATATGTATTTTGACTCACTAACAAGGTTTCATTTTCATACAAAAAACTGGATTAAAAAAAAATACAATTAAGTACCTCGTCCAGGTCAAAAAAGGACCCAAATGCAATAGGAGGCTGTTTACTGAAAGGTTCGAGAACCAGAATTTTTCACATAGAGCAGGAAGTCTCAGTAAATCTAATCCCTGTTGTTCAGCGAAGACAATGTGGATAAAGATTAGTCATGTGTGTATAAAGTCAAGTACAGAACATTATCCACGAAAAGCCTGTCAAAACAGCATCAAAATGGTGGGAAAAAAAAAGTTGATTTGAAGAAGTCACTCATCTTCTATATGCACACACTGGGACTAAATCTTAATGTCTTTTGACAATGATACAAATTCAAAGTCCTGTATCCTTGGAAACTGTTGCCAAGGTAATACTGCTGTGAATGGCAGCTATCAGCGCTGAGTCAGTGTGAGGGAAGTGTTGTCACTAGCTGGCCCTGATACAGGGACCTAGCAGATGAAGGCTGGTTACATGAACGCAGATGTAATCACTCAAATGTGGGACACAGAAATTTCACATTTGCACTCAATACTAACATTCAAATATTTAATTTGCCCTTGCTGGCTTCAAGTATTAACAGAAATACAGACACAAAAGGATGCACAGGATAATTTTAGTAGAAAAGGCTCATAAATGAAGTAGAATTAATGAGTTGAACTTGATTCATGAATCATGATACAATGATAATAAAGACCATTAAAAGACCATTAAGACCTCAGTAAAACACTAACAATGCTATTTAATCTCTTTTGTATCCTCATCAATTCATTAATAGCATCTCAATGAAAAGAAATGAATTCATTATGAAAGTTTAGAGTCATTCTGCTTCAATTGGAAGAAAGGGGAAAGGCTTGACTTTGTACTTCTTACATCCCAAGACTTGAATTTCCTTCAAAGTGTCACACAACAAAGTCCTTTAAAAGCGCCACATCTAAATTCAGAACACTAAATATCAAAACACTTCAGAACAGCTCCCAGGCTTGATGCTTTGGAAAAGATTCTCAGAAACTCACAAGCATTCGAGGACCGTTTCCAGACCCACTCCTAAAGTGACTTGTGTTCCAGCACAACTATAACAGAAAACAATGACACATAAAAGAAGATACCGATGTCTAAAATGTCTCTCTCTTATTTCAGTAATATCTGCTACGCGTTTTTGATGCTTTCAAATGTTTTCCCTTTATTGTTTTATGGATTTTATATTACAAGTCTGATATTTGTAACATGCAGAATAGCTCTGCAGTATTCACTTCACATGGTAGAGGAATCAACTTCTGTACATGACAGAGTCAGATCCAAAAAGGTATAGACAAAGACACATTTACAATATTTTAAATAAACTATTATTCAGTAGTACATTTTATATCTAAACTTCCTACAGACAATGGCAGATGTAGACAGTGTCCCAATTTCAAGTGGCGAGAGCTGAACCGTTTAATGCTGTTTCCCTTTGAACCGGTAAACGTGACTCCCATGAACCTTCAGGCAGCGGCTCAGGGTTCTAGAGCAGGTCGGGCAAGATGAGACCCGGCGGTTTGGGTTCCACGCAGTTAATCCAGAAATTAGCGCAGCTGGCGTGGTACTGGTGACCTCCGTACATGAGCTTGAAGTTGTCCGTCTCTGAATTGAAGGCCTGCAGAGGATTTGTGCAAGAAAAGGTGAGAAAATTATTTTATAGGATAAAGTCCGACTTAATGATAGGGGCATGTTGGGGTTTGAACTACTAGGATTATGGCCTGGTTTCACAGACAGGGCTTAGAGTAAACCAGGATTAGGCCTTAGTGTAATAAGGACATTTAAGTATCTTTTATAAACGTGCCTTAGAAAAAAAAACATTACTGGTGTGCATCTTGAGACAAAACAATGGCACTGACATATTTTAAGATACGTCAGTTAAAACATCTCAAACATGCATTCTAGCCTGGGACTAGTTTAAGCCTTGTCTGTGAAACCAGGGTTTAAGTTTTTAAGGTGGTTTTAATAGAATGCCCCAGGTTCAATACAAATGAAGCTTTTTTTTTTTTATCCAATATATGAGTATCATGTCGGTTATTGACTATCATATTTAGTATCAGTTGAAATTGTGTATTTAACTGTTCATGCTCATTTCACCCTATTTTTACATTTAGATTAGCTTTGCGGTCATCTAACATCTCATTAAAGGTAATCTTTAGAAACACTAATTTAATAACACTGTTAAAAGTTCTTAGAAAATCTCAAAAACAAAGTACATTTAATGTTGTGATGATTAACTTTTTCCCCAGCAGCGTTTTTTTTTTTTTTTTTTTTAAAGTTGGCAGCCACCGCCAGCCTTTTTGACAATTTTCACATGGCCCCCAGAATATTTTGTTGTATGAATATCTGAACGTGGAATATATCATTTTTTTTTTTTTTTTTTTTTTAAAGCAGAGGGTCTGTTTTATTCTAGCATAATGCATTCCTTTTTTATTAACACTTGAATGTGGGTAAGTTTCATTTAAAAAAAAAAAAAGCAACATTTTGAGCAAAAAGCTGAGAAAAATCAAGTTTTTGTCAAAGACTACATCCAGATCCGATTCAGAACGATGATCAAAACACAGATGGAGTAGATCGAGTCCGTCAACACACCTAATGCTTGCACAGTATATAAACTCATCCTAACATTAGGCAGTTTATATGCTGTTTAATGTTGGTGATTGCGTTATTTTACATAAGTATATGATTACAAAAGATATCACTTGTTTCTGCTTCTTCGCTGGGTTTTGATCAGGAGGTTCAGTAGCTACTCTTTCAGAAGATGCGTAATAGCGCCCCCTACCGTATAACAGTGAAAACACAAAGCCGGAAATGTTAGTTTTCTCACAAATGACGGAAATATCCACCAATGGCGGGAAAGAATTAAGGGTACGTTTACACAACAATGTACTAAAAACTGAAAAGTTTTTCCTTCGCATTTTTCACGTACAGACCATTGTCAAAACAATCCCTGTTCAAACAGATCCATGAAAACTATTAAAAACTTTGTATTCTGCTGCCAGGCCAGTAGTTAGCAATGACACTTTGTAAAGAAACACTACACGCCTATAGACTGCACACATAAAGCCGCGGTCACACTAGACTTTGAGCATGCGAAATTTCTTCGCACACTGCAACGGTCGTGATATGACGTCACTCTCTGAAGTGTCTTTTTTATAAACATGAATTCAACATAAATACACTCAAAATGTTAAAAATATACAATCTACTCGACTTTACTGCAAAAAATATCGTTCTTTTAATTCAGCCAAGAGGTCACGCCGTGATATATCGATCTTCTATTGGTCACACGCCGTCACGTGATGCGAATTCGCAGCTCAGAGTTCACCAAGCTTGAACTTTGGAATGCAGCGAAATGTGAAACTTTTCACATGAGCTTGCCTTTCCGGTCTGACGCATTCGCATGTGTATGAATAAAAGTCAATGGAACGAAAAGTGCAGTGTGACCGCCTCTTAACTCTTTCCCCGCCAAACACGGAATTTTCCATTATTTGTGAGAAAACGCTTCCCTGCCAAACACGGAATTTTTCGGGTTTCCGTGTTTTCACTGTTATTACGCATCTTCTAAATGAGTACAGAATCTCCTGATCAAAAAAAAAAATAAAAAAACCCAAGCGATCGTATGTAAGCAGATGCATATGTAAAATAATGTGATCATCAGCATTAAACATCATATAAATCAAAACGGTGCCTAATGTTACTGAATGAAATGTCGACCCAGAACGAGCTATAGGACTGTGCAAGCAGTAGGGGTGTTGGACTCGAGCTACTCCATCTGTGTTTGATCATCGTTCTGAATCGGATCTGGATGTAGTCTTTGACAAAAACGTGATTTTCTCAGCTTTCTGTTCAAAATGTTGCTTTTTTTTATGAAACTTACCCATATTTAAGTGTTGATAAAAAAGGAATGCATGAAGCAAGAATTAAACAGGTTTTTTTGTTTAAAACCAGAGGGTCTGCTCTTTCTTTTGATATATTGCATCCTCCGATATTCATACAACAAAATATTCTATAGGCCATTACATTTTTGTGAAAACGATCAAAAACCCTGGCGGTGGCTGGCAACTTTTTTTTTTTTTTTTTTTTTTAAAACGCTGGCGGGGAAAGAGTTAATATGCATTTGCATGAAATCTCCGTTTTCACAAATTCTCGTTTTTGTAGTTTACACGGAGACGATATGAACAGTATGGTTTTCAAAAACTTTGAAAACCGTTTTCAAAAGTTAGCATTTTCAGGCCCCCAAAATGGCGGTCGCCTTGAAAATGAACGGCCAAAACGCAAAGTTGAAAACAGTGTCGTGTAAACGGCCTAAATTCATTCATTCATTTAAACAATTGATTTTTATTTTTTTGTGTTATTTTGGCAAAATAGTAGAATATTTATATCAGCTATATATCGGTTTTCGCCTATAACATGAAAACATCGCTTATCTGTATTGTCCAGAATTTCAATAGACTTGAACATTACACTTGTTACTACAAGACTAGTGATATTCATTTACTAACCTTCTCTGATATAGTTAATATAATATTTCAACTTCAGTCATGACCGTGTAAAGTCACTAAACACCGCGACCAGAAGTTCAGCTCATAAAGTTATCATCAACTAGAACCATAAAAAAAATGTATTACTTTAAATAAAATGTTTAAAAAAAAAAAAAAAACCTAACTATTAATAGGCTAACTAAAACTTAACTATATAGACATTTACAAAAACACAACAGAATGTCTGAAACTTAAATTAAAATAGAAATAGAAAAATAAAATCGAATTTAAAAATATTAAACTACACTATAATAACTGCTGGTAATGCACATTGCTGCATGGAAGAATTCATATAAACAACTTCGTTCGTTTCTAAAGAGACATGTCACAATCGCCTTGTGGAAACTCGCAGCACATCACAGATGCTGCCGATTAGAGCTCAAACTGTATTAAACCCAGAAAATTACACCCAACTTGGATCAAAAAGTACTACATTCAACCTACATCTCTATACTACATGTTAGACAGCACATTTACTAGTCCTATATCTGACTGCAAGGTGGCATATCACCACACTTCATAAAAGAGACAAGAGCTCAACGGTGTACTGACATCATTTGTAGGATCAACAGGGAAAAGGAAGTGTGCAATCCTCCCACATAAGCCCTATATATAGAGAAGCGAAACAAGAACCCAGTGAACTTCACTCGATATATCGATGCGCAGCGTGCGAGTGTGCTTTCATTCTGAAAGTCACAGCTGTAGTCGTGCATTTGTGATAAGGCAGTGATGATATGGATGTTATGCAGAATGAAGCTCCTATGAAAAATCAGAGCTGATGCTGGAAGGAGAAATGACTCATGTTGTGAATCATGCCCTCCCACACTGATACTATGCATGTACACACACACCATTTCAAACACATTTTGTCTATATTCTCTTGACAAACAATATTGTCCTGTTTAAAGGATGTTTGTTAAAAAGCAAAATGAAACCGTAATAGAGATACCGTGAATTTGTCTTCCATCACTGTTTTACCGTGTTCTTACAGTTCCTATGAATTTTATAATATTTTTACGTGGGGTTTGCTGTTTTACATCTCCTGTTTTAGCTGAGTGGGCGTGGCCTTAAAGAACTGTAGGGAAGCGTTCATTTGAGCTATTTATGGAAATGTTGTGCACATGTATGTGTTGGTTTTATCCGCCCTTAACTCTTAATCATCTTGTGTATTATTCATCATGGTGAAGCAAGAGTTAATATAAAAAAAATAAATAAATAAATAAAAAAAATAAAAAAAAAGTACGATCCAATTAGTACACGGGAAAATGTGTATTTAAGGAAGCCGTCACTAGTGGAAGGAGGATTGGAGGACGGATCATGGTTTTTGGGGGACTGTGAACAAGGTTATTGAAGGGCTGCTTGAACGCACTGAAACTGTCCTCAATGAGGAGAGTTTGTACTCTTCAGTACATACAAAACAGTTCTAGATGTTAAACTGTTTTTATTGATAACCTGTTTTATTTCTCTTAACCATATTTATTTGCACATCCATATAAATATGAATAAACACCTTTTTTGGACTGCAACATCGCTCCAGTGTTTACATCATGGTGTGATTCTTCTTGTGACTGCTCGGGTCTCAATATTTGTATCTTGTGTCGATTTGTTTTTACTTGTTCCTATGTTACATTTCTATATTGAGGTCTGTATCCATCTTAAAAAAAAAAAATAGCACTTGTGACTTTATATCTCAGTTGTGCCTTTATTTCTTCTAATTGCAACTTTATATCTCATAACGTGACTTTAAATATAACTGCAACTTTCTCATAATTGTGACTATTTTTCGCAAATGAAACTCATAATTGCGACTTTTGTAATTGCAACTTTATATCTCAGTGAGTTTATATCTTACAAATGACACTTCTCATAATTGCTACCATATTTCTCGCAACTGTGAATTTGTATCTCACAGTGTAACTGTATATCTCGCAAATGACACTATTTCTCACAACTGCGACCTTATTTCTTGCAATTGCTACCTTATTTCTCACAGTTGCGACCTTATTGCGACTTTATAGCTCACAAATGACACTCATAATTGCGACCTTATTTATTGCAATTGCAACTTTATATCTCAGTGAGTTTAAATCTCGCAAATGACACTCAATTGCGACTATTTCTTATAATTGCGACTTTATATCTCAGTGTGAAAACTTCGAGAAAGTGTCATTTGCGAGAGTCAAACAGATAAAGTTGCAATTACGAGAAATAAGGTCACAATTGCGAGAAATAGTGTAATTTGCGAGTTATATAGCGACCTTATTTCTCGTAATTGCGACTTTATTTTTCGCAAATGACACTCATAATTGCAACTTTATATCTAGTGTGACTAATTTTAAACTCACAATTACTTTTTTTTTTTTAGTGTGTGCGCAAAATCTGACAACGGCATTTTCGGGGGGTTTGAACCGCTTCTACACGCCTGCTAAATTATAATGCACAGATTTAATTGCAAACACTTACGACATTGCATTGCCATGTTTTAAATGACAGAGTGAGGTCCAAGTCTGAGACCACACTACCTTAAATTTCTCTCAATTATAAAATGAATTATAAAATATTTGTAATAAAAATAATACAAATTAAAGCTGCAAGCAGCGATGAAAGGGCCCTCGCACCCGGGAGCACCGCCACCCGGTGGCCTCAGGTAAACAGCAAATAGTGGGTGACATGCATTTAAGTGGGTAAATATAGGAGAAATATGGCAAAGTCACTTCAATGTGCCACACTTCCTGCTGCCAGCAGGTGGCGCTATGACTAACTAATTTTGGCATATAGATGTCTTCAGGCCAGGACTCTTATCAAATATGTGAAGTTTGGGGCGTATCGGACATTGTATGCCTGAGTTACAACAACTTCCTGTTTCGTAGCGTAAATCGCATACATTAGCACTTAGCCAAGTTTTGCTTGATTTAATGTGTTTCTAGCATGTTTGGGACTTGATGGCATATTTAAATGTGTTTCTAGGAGGGAATTACAGTGTAAAGCATGCCATTTCCTGTTGCCCACAGGTGGCGCTATGACTGTAACTGAATATTGGCGTGTAGATGTCTTCAGGCCAGGACTCTTATCAAACATATGAAGTTTGGGGCAGATTGGACATTGTATGCCTGACTTACAACAGCTTCCTGTGTCATGGCGAAACATCAGACTTTGTCAGGTCGTCAGGGACACGCCCTTTAGCGAAAACTCAAGATCTTCACAATTTAACGTCGCAAAGGCCTTTAGATTAGACTGACCAAATATGATGTTGATCTGATTAAATCACTATGAGAAGTTAATCACATTGTAAAACATGGCATTTCCTGTTGCCAGTAGGTGGCGCTATGACTGTAACAATATTGGCGTGTAGATGTCTTCAGGCCAGGACTCTAATAGAACATGTGAAGTTTGGGGCAGATCAGACATTTTATGCCCGAGTTACAACAACTTCCTGTTTTATGGCGAAACATCGAACTTTGTCAGGCCGCCACGGACACGCCCTTCAGCGAAAACTCAAGATCTTCGCAATTTAACGTTGCAAAGGCCTTTAGATTAGACTGTGCAAATATGATGTTGATCTGATTAAATCTCTAGGAGGAGTTTGTTAAAGTACAACGTCTGGAAATGGCAAAATTTGCAACAATTTTGCAAAGAAAAATCAAAATACCTCACTTCCTGTTGGTTTTCAGATTTCGTACCAGGAGACTTTTTTGTAGGTATTGGGCTGTTACATGTGTCTACCGAATTTCATACCTGTACGTGAAACATAGCGGGAGGGGCACTTCGTTGAAATGTTGTAGGTGGCGCTATCGAGCCATTTTGCCACATCTAATTCTGAAACCCATATCAGACGTAAATTTTCACCACTTTTGACACGTGTGCAAAGTTTCATGAGTTTTCGAGCATGTTTAGGCCCTCAAAAATGCGATTCATTTGGGAGAAGAATAATAATAGGCTGAGCAATTCCAATAGGGTCCTCACACCATCGGTGCTCGGGCCCTAATTACACAAAATATAAGCATTTTCACTAGTGGTCTCAATTCTAGACCCCACTGTATTTATCAGTGTCTAGTGTATTGTAAGATGGTTGGGAACACCAAACCCTAGTCAAACATAAATTCTATACCATCTGTCTGTCTCACTTGTACATTCTCTCACTTTCTGCCTTTCCTTCTTGTAGTAAGTACAGAGCTGAGCGTGTCTGAGTGGACATCTGAACAATGCTGTGTGATGAAACGGCTGATCCCGCGGTAGATACGCCTGCGTGTGTCTGTGGTGCACAGAGGGTCGGCAGCTGCTGCACAAACGCTGTTTCTCTCCTCTCAGCCTGCTGATGAACAGGTGGCTCAGAATCGCTGAAAAGGTCACCCTAATTCAACTGACCTTGTTTAGCTGGCGGAAAGGTTAATTACTATCTGATTGCAAACACAGACTGCATCCTACCTGCAAAGATGACAACACTTCTTACAAAGTCTGAAGGACAGTGAGGGACGCTTCAGCTTCAACCTACATTCACTAAAGCGAAGCTTTGAGAAAAACAGTAGAATATTTACCCTTAATTTGGAGCGACTGTCTTTTGTCAGTGCCTGCAAGTAGCATAAACAAGTCAGCATCAGTGTTAGTATAGAGCTTTTTTCTTCTCTTTTTGCTTTGTTAATGAGCAAAACTAAAGCACCAGAGAGCCCACAGTGGAAGGTGTCCATGCAAAGGCGGAAGCTTGTTGCAAATTAGCCACAGTACAACACAAGAAAGGGCAACTGTGGACATGAAAACAAATGACATGTAACTAGAGTTCCTAACTATCTATTCCTAACTAAGTTAGCTTTGTACCATTAATAGGGGTTGTGCTGAGCACCGGAAATGCATATACTACCATTTTCTAAAATGTTTTGGGTGCTTTCACACTTGGTTCGATTGCATTGTCCAAACCAGAGTTTGATTGCTCCCCCCTCCCCTGCTGGACTGTGTTCAGATTACATTATTTGGGTCCAAACCGCGGTGCGTTTGCGTCAAAGCAGCAGCTGTTTACCCCGTTGTTTGTTAGCACATAGCATGCGTAATGCATAGCGTTGCTCATCTCACTTTTACATTTTTATTTTTGAACCACTGGTTTTGTTTCCAAAGCTTCAGTACGCAACGGCACTTGCATCTATCTGCCGCGAATGTACTGCAAATGCTCTAAAAATGCTGAAGGTGAGCAGTAATGAGATATACAGCTCTCTGCTTGTAGTACGCCAGTCACGCTCGTCAGGAAAGTGAGTGAAACACACACACAAACACACATTTTTAATCAAATCATATGTCATTAATAGCAGTTCACTTCCACGATTTGGTATGTTCACATGAACCGTACCCCAGAGCACCCTTTTTAAGCAGACTCGGGTATGGTTTGCGGGTGCGCACCAAAAGTGCCAGTGTGAAAGCACCCTTTAAAGAAGTCTCTTATGCTCACAAATGCTGCATTTATTTGATCAAAAATACAGTAAAAACAGTAATATTATAAAATATTACAATTTAAAATTATATTTTAAAATAGGAATAAATAATGGTTTTCTATTTTACCATGTGATGCAAAGCTGAATTTTCATCAGCATCATTACTCCAGTCTTCAGTGTCACATGATCCTTCAGAAATCATTCTAATATGATGATTTGCTGCTCAAGAAACATTTATTATTACCAATGTTGAAAACAGTTGTGCTGCTTAATATTTTTCTGGAAACAAAATTTTTTTTTTTATCAGGATTCTTTGATAAAAGTTCAGAAGAACATTTATTTGAAATTCAAACAAATTTGTAGCATTACAAATGTCTTTACTGTCATTTTGGATTGATTGATTTAATGCATCCTTGCTGAATAATTATTAATAAAAAAAAAAAAAAAAATCAAATTAAAATATCTTACTGACTTCAAACTTTTGAACAGTAACATTTAATATTTAAATGTATATTCACCGTACTGCACATACATCCAATTAAATATTTTAGAGCAGCATAAACAACTTAAAATGTCGATTCACTATTTTATTGACCATGACTTTTCCAAGACTGTGGCAACCATTTATAAATGCTAAACTAACTGGTTGCAAGCTTTTTTTATGCAAGACTTCCATTTAATTTTAATTTAAGCTGCGAGGGTACTAACTAGCTTGTTTGTATACTAACCATGTCATGGGAAGACATTCAAAACAACTAAAAGACATGTTTTGCTTACATGATTTTTAACTACCTTTATGTAATTTGGGAGTCGATAATGCTTAATAAAAAAGCATAGAGGCCAAATACCTATCAAAGTTTGATTAACTACTGTTTCTGAAAGCTGAAACATATTGAAATGTGCCACTCTGCCAGGATTCTTACTACATTTGAGACAGCTCCTATATGGTATAATGCACAAGGCATGCTGGGCTAATGGATGACTTTGCTTCAGTAGATACAGCTCAAATACAAGCGAATGGCTTTGTTTCAACTGCTACTTGTTATTGTTTTTCACATTGGGTGCAGCCAGCTGTGCTACAGGTGCTTGAATTTAATAACCTGGCATCTATTCTAATTTTAGCATGGATGCCCACCTCACAGAGTTAGGGCTTTTAATAGGATGCTATATTAGCATGATATTTAAGGCTGGAATACATTACATGGCTTTTAAAATCTGAACAGATTCGGAAACACTAGGCATCATACAGTTGCCGACTTTGTAAATCGTTACAGAGGAAAAACTGGGCATCATACACTAAATGACTGAGGATCATACACTACCAGACTTTCAAATTGTTCTCAACACAACAAATTCACACAGAAACACATGCCTGAGACGCATGATGTATGAAACAAGCATGCTGTCGTTGAAGGACTTTTTTTTTGGTAAGGAAAGTTGTCAATATGAGTGTAAAATTAATTTTAAAACACTGGTTCAAAGTAGGCTACTTTAATTCTTTGTTTGATTTATGTTAAAGTGTTTGGGACATGGTTTTAATGGTGAAACTTTTGTTTTTGTTATCAGGCTCTCAAAAATTATGTAAAAATTTGGAGTTAGATTTATCGGCCAATATATCGGTTATCGGCTTTCAGATATAAAGAATTATCGGTTATTGTTATCAGCCAAAATCTTCATATCGGTGCATCCATAATTGTTATGTGTTCTAAAATCAGCTCAAAATATCATGTATATCAAAATATCATAATATCATATACATGTTTTCATATCCTCTGACTGGATGTAATAGTCTGAAGGTTAAAAAAAAAGCTATATATGCCCATATACGTGATTTTCTGTGAAATCGGTCAACTCTGCAGATTTTGGTCAGTCAACCATTGTCGACTCATCCAGACTGCAAACGGGGCAAAAATTTGAGCAAAAGTCGTGTAATATATTCCAGCCTTCCTGAAGCATGTAAACACTGGGACACTTTTTTTTGAGTGGTCTGATGTATCTAGCTCAACAAATGGCAGGACTACATGTAATGAGATGTTTGCAGGAAAAGGATCAGATTGTTTGGGAAACATTATGGATAACAACCATTATATTTGCAGTTCAATTTGGTGATGCTAGTGTTGTAAAAACCTTTACAGAGATCACAACTTGAGTTGTGTGGTTAGCTAGCTACATTGGAAAAGCAAGCCGAACAGCTTGAAGTGGCTAACCTTAGCATGGCTTATTTTTACAATAATAAGTTATGATATAGGCCTAAATATAAAATAATTGTAAAATGTAGCTATTTAATATTTACATTACCGTTCATAAGTTTGGGGTCAGTATGTTTTGTTTGCTTTCTTTTTTTAGAAATTAGTACTCAATTAATAAATCAACAAGGAAGCATTAAATTGAACAAGTGTGACAGCAAAAACATTTATAATGTTACAAAAGAATGTTTCTATGTCAAAACCTTTCATTAAAGACTCCTAAAAAATATGCATAACGGTTTCCACAAAAGTATTAAGCAGCACAACTGTTTTCAACATGGATTATAATAAGAAATGTTTCTTGAGCAGCAAATCAGCATATTAGAATGATTTCTGAAGGATCATGTGACACTAAAGACTGGAGTAATGATGCTGAAAATTCAGCCTTGCATCACAGGAAACAAATTACATTTTAAAAATATATTAAAATAGAAAAGAGGTATTTTAAATAACCCCCAGCTCTTAATGCGTCGTGTTTTCTTCTGGAGCATCAGTGAATGTTTGAACCTTTTTTTTATAGTAGTGTTTGAGTCCCTCAATTGTCCTCAGTGTGAAAAGATGGATCTCAAAATCATACAGTCACTGCTGGAGAGGGTTCAAATATGCAAAAGATGCTGGAAAACTGAAGAATTTTTGGAGGATTTTTCTGAAGAACATTGGGCAGTTTAACTGATCAGGAACAACAACCATCACAAAACAAAAAAACAGCCGTGGCTCATCCAGGGAACGACACACAGTATTAAGAATCAAGGGTTCATAAACTTTTGAACGGGGTCATTTTTATAAATTCAGCTTTTTTTTGTCTTGTGGACTATATGTAAATATGTTTTATGTAAAATATCTTATTCAGGACAGCACCAAATAAAAAACATGCATTTTTGTATGATCCCTCTTATTTTGTTAAAATTATTCACTTTTCACAGATTCTACAAGGGGTTCACAAACTTTAAATAATATTTTCAAATATTACTGTTTTTAACTGTATTTTGATATATTAAATGCAGCCTTGGTGAGCATAAGAGACTCATTAACAAAAAACAAACAAACTTACCAACCCCAAACTTTTGGCGTAGTGTATATAGAATTTTATTTTAGTTTGAATAGCAAATCTATGCAAAGTGCTATGTTAATACACTGTTGCCCATTCCTGCAGACAAATCCTGTTAGCAGAGCACGTCCTTCCCCGGCAGGGACAGAAACTGAATGTTAGCCCAAGGTCAGTAGAGTGAATCATCCACACCCCAGTGAAAATCTCCACCTGTAGCCCAACACCCCCACCTTTAAAAACAGCTCATCTCAGAGATGCTGCTCCACCTTCAAAACCCTGATTTAACTCCCCCCAGACAGTGACGCTGCACTCCAGACCCCCAAAAACGTAATTAAAAAGCAGGATATTAATCGGATGTCAGGAGCAGACGGAAACCGCTCTATTAATCTGCGGCGGGCTGGATGTGTTCAGTGGATCTATTAGCACCTGTGTTTTTGGTCGCCGTGACTGATGGCTGAGCTGCATCTGCTCCTCAGACATCCGTCCCATGATTCCTTGCTGCTCTGAGCCCCTCCTTCCCTGATTGCATCTAGAGCACTACGAGCAATGTTTACCCCTCATTACATCAGCAAACCTTGACCATCACAATGTGAGGGAGATTCAGGAGGGTTTCAGTGAGACGAGGAATCCTAATGAGCTGATTGGCCATTATTTGTTAACAGGGCAAGTGGCAAATTGACAATTACGTGTTTAAACCAGTGCAGGATTGGATTGTGCTTATGAATAGAATAATTAAAGGGATAGTTCACCCAAAAATTAATTCTGTCATCATTACCATCATTTAGTACCAAATCAATACTAAAATAAAAATTGTAATGAATACGCGGTTACCAAATTGATTTGGTTCGCGTTCTGTCTGACTGACAGGTGGCTGCTTTTTAAAGCCATAGTATTATTGACATCAAACTCGAGAGTCATATGAAACACTTATGCCGTTTTTATACCATCACTTTTAATACACTTGCATGGTCTGGAAAAGAGCAGCTTGGACATTCTCCTAAACATCTCCTTTTGTGTCCCATGGAAGAAAAATCACATAATTGTATTTTTGAATGAACTAATCCCTTAAAAAATTATATTTAATTTGCCCCATACCACTTTTAGATTTGTTTTTTACTGCCCCGGGGTGCCAAAATGACAAATACACCACCTATTTGCTGCCTGCCTCATGCTTTTTGGCCATCAATCAGACTTACTGGCCGCTTAGGCAAAGCAAGCTCGACATGAAAGATTTCTGTAAATGCTCAGAAAACAGGAGCTCATAGCCAAATTAAACACCTAAAGCTACTTTAATGAAAGCGTGGCCTTGACCAAGTATCTGTTGATTTAGATGCATGAGTCAGAACGTGCCTCTGAGAGCTGTTTTTGGCAGTCTGAAAGGAGAGGTGAGTTCTGGTCATTTTGGCAGCACAACATGGGTTTGTCTGTCTGACCCCTGCAACAAGCTGCAAATTGGAGTTTCGAGGCAGTTCAGTGAATCCTACTCTTTTAAACAGGCGTCCAAAAGTGTTCTCGTTTTTCTTCTGTAAAATTGTAAAAATCAAAGAAATAGTCAGAAGGGTTGTTTTTTGTTTGTTTTTGAATGGGAATTTTAAATGAATCATCTGTTCAATAATTTAAATCTATAGTTCACCCAAACATTGTCTATGGAATTACAATGAATGAGAACTGAAGATTTCAAACTTCAAAATGGAACATAAAAGCACTATAAAAGTAGTCTAATATGACTCATGCTCTATATTGCTTTGTTTGACAACAGACCAGATCAATTTAATTGACAATCTTCCTCTACAGTAAGTTGATAACACTGCAACCGGATCATTGATTCAGAGAGCTGAAGTCAAGAACCAATTCGTGAACAAATCAATCAGACCGGTTTAGTAAAATAGATCAGGGTTATTATTGTTAACTAAAACTATTAAAAACATTTTTGTTAATGAAATAAAACTGAAATAAAATAAAATATAAATACTGATAAAAGATCATCCAGCTAAAAGAAAATTAGAAATGTTGCTTTGGCAACTAACTGAAATAAATTGAAGCTTAAAATTATTAACTGGAAATAAGTAAAAACTAAAACTGAAATAAAAATAAATTAAACCTATTATATTTATAGTGCTGTCATTAATTAAATCGCACCTTTTTCTGTAATTAATCGCACCTAACATTAAAGTTTTTAATATATTTTTATATTGTAATAAATTTCACATTTAATCTCCAAATTAAATGTAGAAACAACATAAAGACAATATATTTTAAATATTTTAGGAAATATACAAAAATTGATTAAAGTTATCAAACACTTCACAGTCTTCACTGCATAAATTATAAATGAAATATAGATAAATCTTTATTAAAGCTACAAAAGTTCAGTCAAGAGCAGTGAGAGATTTTCTCTTTGTCTTATCTGATTAACATGAATGACAGACAGCAGCGGGATTATTAGGCTGCTGTAACTTTAAGATCTGTAACTATATAGGTTTCATTTATTTTTTATTTCAGTTTTAGACAAGCAAAGTCAAAATATTAATAACATTTTTTAATAGCATATAATACTCAACCAACTGATTTATTGAAAAGATATTTTTGATCATGAATGACCCAAGGAGAGATGTGAATAAAGACTTTAATTTTGGTCATCATCCCTACTGCTTTTATTATTTTCATGTTGCTTTTATAGTGCTTTTGAATCCTTTCTCGAACCATTAAAGCTCAGGTTCCCATTCATTGTAATTTATGGAAAAGAGCAACCAGAACATACTTCAAAATTCATGCTTTTGTGTTCCACAGAAGAAATTAGGTCAAAAGAGTTTGGAACAAAATGTGGGTGAACAAATGATCACAGAATTCTCATTTTTGGGTGAACTATCCGACATAAAATACAATATGTTTGTGTTTTGTGTGTGTGTTGCTAATGATCTTATGCAGATGTGTTTGTGCTTGGTGCGTACAGACCTTGCTGCGCGAGTCCACGTTGAGCAGACACACTCCGCAAGCCAGCTCTTTGGCATTCTTAATGCCGTGCCTCAATATACAGGAGGAGAAGTCCAGTGAGCTCTCATCAGGCTACAGAAAAACACACACACAAACAAACATCATGAATGCAGCAACTGGGACTACATTGCATCCTCCACACAAACCGCCCACTGTCACTCAAACTTCAGATCACAGAGGCCACTAAACCAGCCCATCAACCTCACAGCAGTTGATTGGCCCTGCAGATCAATACATCAGCTGCAGAATCTGGCCAAAGCAGCAGGATCCATGCAGAAAGAAACCCTCGACTCCCTAACCACGTTCATTTTTATTATGCTTCAGAGCGTTTGTGGGTTTGGGTGCCTAGACTTCATTCGCCCAAGCTGATATTATCTGACCGCACAACTCTAATATTATCTGCTGGTATTGATGTTCTCCCACAAGTACACTGCATGGCAAAGCACTGTTCAGCTCTCGCCAATTTGTTCACTTTCCACAAATAAGGTACACTTTGGTGCCTCATGACTTTGTATTTTTATATCTTTACACTTACATTATACACAATTACAAATGCCACGTTTTCTGTGAGAACTATATATAATTATGTTTGGAAAATTATTATCTGACAAGTTAAAATGTTGATTTTCACTTTCTGATTGACGTCAGACTCTCGATAATTCTTTTAAACTCAAATTTACATTTTATATGATTTTTTTTTAATGAATTGCTTTATGTTTTTGTTTACTGACTATATGATATAAAATAATATAAGCTGGTTAAAAGGTAGGGCAGGCAATTTCGGAGATGTTGCCATATACTAGAAATACTAATGTACTTACTACAAGATCTGGTAGTGTTTATTTTTTATGAACTCACAGTGAGGTTTGCCAGCGACATGAAGCCCATCAGGTTGTTCCACACACGGCTGATGTCTTTAAGCAGCTCCTGTAGTTTCTCCGAACAAACGGCCGTGGCTTTGATACCCAGCTCCACACGCTTGGTTACACGATACACCTCCACCACACCTGACATATACAAAAAAAAACAAAACGCATTTATGCCATGTAAAAACCTTCTCAAACACATGAACACGATTCAATGAAATTCAAAACCAAGAGTGTGAATTCAATATAAAAAGATGCATTGATAATGATTGTTGTGATTGCTACGGCATGAGAAAGGCGGGAGGCTATTCATCACAGCGAACTCAAATGAGAAAATCAAGATGTTTTTCTCCCCCTAAATTTGACAATAAAAACATAAGAACATGTTGTTGCGGAAACAGTATTTCCAGTTTTCTCTTGGCATCATTACTACAGCAACCAAAGTGAAAGTATTACAAATATTGCTAGCACTGTGTGGATCTGTCCGTTCCCAGCACTCGCCAGTGCTGAATGTCCTTTTAAGCTGAACCCATTAGAGCGGCCCAGAATAGTTGCTCTGCTCTATAACACTAGCCTCCCCCGTTCAGACCCACAATGCCCTGCTCTGTCTTCAGTCACAATTGCTAGAGCCGGATCAAAGAGCTTTAACGGTTTGTTTCAATGTAACAGCAGCATCCGTGTTCCCCTCCCACCGGCATGAGCACGTACAGCTCATTAAAGCCACTCTGTGTGTGTGTGTGTGTGACTACAGAAATAGGAAGCAGATAACCAGAACACCTGGCCTGTCTGTTTGACTGAAGACCGCAGGGGCGCATGAGGAGCAGGTATGAATGTGCAGGAATATATTGTGTGACATGGCTGATCTTATGAATTTTACTGATATGATGGGTAATGCTGGTCTCTGATCAGTAAATAAAGTGTGATTGTAGTCGTAGTCTCACCCAGCAGGTACTCCATCCCTTGTGCTGATTGGATGACCTCTGTGCACACTGTGGAACTGCTGATGCCATTAAGGGTGTTATTGGCAGTGGTGATGACCTGAAAGGGGAAGAAAGGACATTGCTGTAAAGTGGCCATTTTTACATTATCCCCCAATTTCACAGACAAGGCTTAAGACTAGTCCTACACTAAAACGCTTGTTTGAGCTGTTTTAACTGAAAGCAACTTGCACAAACATCTCTTAAAATATGTCAGTGCCATTGTTTTGTCTCAAGATGCACATCAGTAGAGTTTTTTTAATAAGGCACGTTTAAAAAAAAAAAAAAACCTACTTAAATGTCCCAATTCAACTAAGGCTTAAATCTAAGCCCTGTCTGTGAAACCAGGCCTGTTTTTATTTTAAGCCTGGATTATCACAAGTAATTTCATATAAACAATATTTCCTGAAAAAAGCCCCCAAATGAATATACTGTAATTCAAAGACATTACACTGAGGAAAACAAGTAGATTCAGTAGACATTACAAAAAAGTCATCTTATGTCCTCAGCAATGAACATTAGACTATTACTCCAGTCTGAACACAAGAATGCTTCTAATGGGAATGGCTTGAAATCAAAGGGAAAGTGCACTCAAAAATATAAACTCTGTAATCATTTACTCACCCACATATTGACTTTCTGTCTTCGGTGGAACGCAAAAGATGATATTTTGTTTCTGTCATTACAATAAAAGTCGAAGGAGTACATTGTACTGACAATTTTTCAATATCTTCATTTGTGTTTCGAAGACAGTAAGCCATAAGGCCCAGACACACCAAATCAACAAAAATCTAAATGAAAGCCAACTGCGGTGTCGCCTGCATTTGGGCCAGTTGCGCTTGAACACACCACAAAAAAGAAATCCTTTTATGGGTGAACTAGCGCTTTAAATGGATAGTTCACACAAAAATAAAAATTGTGTCATTTACTCACCCTCATGTTGTGCCAAACCTGTATGAGTTTCTTTCTTCTGCTGAACACAGAAGATAATAAAGAATGTTGGTAACCAGACAGTTGACGGCACCCATTGACTTCCATGGTAGGAATAAAATACTATGAAAGTCAATTCTTCGCCAACATTCTTTAAATTATCTTCAGCAGAAGAAACAAACTTAAACAGGTTTGGAACAACTTGATGGTAAGTGATGTGAAGATAGGAACATTTCAGAAACTGTTCTATGAAAGATTTATAAAATGTCTGTATGCACAAAAAAAAGTGTTCCTTAATCTATCCCTCTTTATAAAATCACAGTTCATCTTAAATTTACAGCAATGTGTACAAGTGCATCAGCTCCACCTACAGAACGCCCACAAATATCCCTTTATGGTTCAGAAAAATATGGCACTCATCATCAATGGGCAAGGAAATCCAAGCGCGCTCGCAGAAAATGTATGGCATGGCCTGCTTTCAGTACATGTGTGTAGGCATATATTATTATTACTATTATTATTATGAAATCATTAAATGAATTCATTTCAGTGATGTAATTATAACAAAGCAGTTCAAATGTTGCTCATTTACACATATAATGCATTAATGTTAATTAATTAAATTACTGGTATACGAGCACCAAAAAGTTTGTGCACATGCTCATCAGTTTACATTTTCACGTCAGTTTCTGCCTTTATAAATCCCTATTTGTTTCTCACTTAGTATGTAGGATAAAATCCATGGAATTTAGGATCAATTCTGATTGTGTGTGCATTTTATAAATGAGGCCACAGGTTTCTATTTCTGCCGCAACATGTTGGGTAGCCTCTCCCACAGTAAAATCTCATTGGTCCAAAATCCTATTGTGTATAACTATATATTAAACATCAAATATGTTTTGACTTAGTGACCTCTTAACAATCATGCAGCTTTTGCTACTATACCTTTGAAACTAGTATGTAAATGACCTCAGTCCTCAGGCTCCTGATATCATGATTCTGAGACTATCTAGAGACCGATAGAGTTTTAAAGTGTATTTAAAGCTCTTTATGAATGTGTGTATGTGTGTCGAGGTATATGTTACCTGCAGAGCGCTCTCCAAACACCTCTGCCATTCGTACGCATATCGCTCGCTCTCCTGCCAGGAGTGTTTGGAAGAGAGACAGTGGGAGAAAAAGAAAGAAAAAGATGAAACCGAACAAGAGCTTTGTTCATTGAGAAACCTCAGGCTGTATTCAACAAGGTGAACCAGTCTGTGTGCTCAAAGAGAACGAGGGAGGAAAAGAACAGAGCAAGTGACTGACCTCCACCTCTCCTGTGAGGTCCTTGTACTTGTCGCGGATGATCGGCAGCGCTGGTTTTTCATTTAGGGTGTTGGAGCGGTCTCTGAAGGGCTGCTCAGGGGCAGGAGAGGGGATGGACCGTACAATTTCTTTCTCTCCCAGACTGTGGCTACGCTTATGGGAACCTTTGCACAAATATATGGGTCAATGACAAACGAGTCCACGATAAAGAACATGAAACAACTAGGTTTCAAATGTGTGCCAAGTACAACTCTTTGTATTCTTGTGGGATTCATATGAAACTTTTTTCAAGAAAGTTTCATTTTAAATGAAAGTAAAACATCTAATGTAACTACAAAGTAAAAATTATAATATAGTACCACTCACATGTAAGGTAAATGTTATTTAAAAAAATATTTCAAATAAATTTTCCAAGGTAAAAATGTTTTTGGTCATTGAAATAAAGCCGAAATAAAATTTAAATATTAGTTAAACAAATTAGAAATACTAAAATTAGTAAAACTGCAATATAATTAAAGCTAAATAGAAATATTACAAAAGATTATAATAAAAAGGATGAAAGCACATACAATTACTAAAACAAATTAAAATGAAAACTGAAAATATAAAAATATGAACTAATTTAAAATATTAATAAATACTATAACAGTAATATCAAAATAACACTTATGAGTCATACCACATAAACATACCACATTTCCTGACATCATTTCCTGTTTTATGGGGATTTTTTTATGCATGTTGATCGCACCACATGACTTTGGCGGACACATATAATTTAAATATTTTGATATTAAGTATATTATGATTTAAATATTTTTCAGTTTTGTTAAAAAAAAAAAAATTCTAAGAAATAATAAGATTGTCAAACTGCTTTTCTGTTCAAGAACCACCCTGACGTCTTGCAAAAAATGAAAATGAATTTTAAATCAAAAATTTAAAACATGCTCTTCACAGAGGAGGTGTATTTAATTAACTATGTATGAATTGTATTTTTAATACATATGCATTTAAAGAATTAGACAGGACATGTGACAAAGGGGATGACACATCTTACCCCATACTTGCTCTATATTTAATGTACGAGTTTAATTGTTGATCCTGCTGTATAATTAAAACTTTCCAAAGCACACAAACTGTCATCGCTAATCCACGGTGGGGCCACAACACGAACCACAAACACCTAATTTGCAACAAATGATAATTATGTGCAAAAGAGCAGCATAGTAATACAGGCATACATTATTCATGAGGCATCGCACAGTCAAACTGGCACCAAACGCATGCTGTGCACACATAAGCAAGGAGACGGACAGCGGCACAACAAGCTCATGTGACGCAGCGACAGGTGATCACGCTCCCGCTGAGAACCACATCAGTCTCTGCATGGTTTCAGGCACTAATCCATTCCTGCACGAACCCCACTCCTCAGATTAATAGTCTGATAGGAGGTCGGCAGAGGAGTAAACCCTCTTTTGTTTGAACAAATGAAATTTAGCGGATGTGGGTGGAGGATCAGTAAGAGGCAAATAAGCTTATATGTTGAGTAAGTGCTAATGCATTATGGGGGAGCGAGGATGAAAAACCGAAGTGATGAGGGATTTGGGTGGCAGTGTTTATCTATTGACGTTGCCGTGCGCATCAGATGCCACTCTGCCATCTGTTGACTTTCAGAGAGAATGCAGCTGTGGAGATGCACAGGAAAAAAAATAAAAATAAATCACACCTAATTCACAACACGCGTGAATTTGTTCTTAACCTCATTCTGATGTTAATGAATTTGGAGTATTCTAAATAAGCGACCGAGTGCCCAAGGTTAGTCATTTGCATAAAACACGGTTTCGTGTTTCAAAACATTAAGTTTCACAACCTTTCGTCACTCTCTGCAAGCATATGATGCTTACTCTAAAGATGGCCTCTATTCTGAGGATGTGCAGCAAGATCCTTGACAAATGCCAAGTGTGCCATCCTCAAAACCAGTTCAAACACCTTTTATATAGACCCAGATTACAGAGATTCTCCAGATTCTCATACGTAACTCTGCGTTGTTATACATAAGTGATAATGTACATCCAGATGGTTATCGCAGAATAAACCCTGACATTGAAAGGGTTTATTCTACGATAACAACTGGCTGGATGTACATTATCCCATTTATTACACGGCTACATACCACATAAGTAAATAATTAGACACGAAATATTGACTTGAGTTGAATTAGGTCTTTAAACACAAAGCTTCCCCGAAGAAACAGTTGCTAGCAAGCTGGCAAGTTCTAAGTAGACGGACATTTAAGGGATATGGTACAGTCATACCACTTATTACATGGCATTTCACCACATAAATAATTATGGGGATAAGAGTTATTGATTTGATGAAACTGTTTTAAAATCGTACCTGTTTGTTATCTTATAATCCATTACAGTGCACATGTACAAAACAATTGTCACAAAATGGCAACACCTGCATTTGTATGAAACAAGAGAGCGAGTCTATGACATCAGATGACATAAATAATTGTACACAAAATATTGAGTTTTAATATTTCATTAGCGCAGCAAACGCAAAACTTCCACGAAGAAAAAACGCTCTAGCAAGCGTATAGTGCTGATTTCAGCTAGCCGGATGAGCCTGTGTTAACCGTTTTTGCCGGTTGTTATCAGGAAATAACATACCGCTGGATGGTGCGATTGACCAATCAGAATCAAGTATTCCACAGAGCCGTGTAATAAAGAGAGTTATACCATGGTCTGTCTGAATACTCGATTCTGATTGGCTGAAAGGTGTGCAATAAAACCGTGTAATGCACAGGTAGTTCCAAGTCATTTTAAATCACCGTTCTATATTAATGCGCTTTTTTCATTGAAGAGCACATACACGTCACTCGCACACAGAGAGCGGAGATCGCGCTGCGCACACACAGAAACATTCAGGAGCACAGAAACATATCAACGCTACTCCATGTGCAAAATTTCAGCATAACGTGATTATAATCACCTTGATTATGTGATTTGTGTGAACGTGTGTTTTAAATTATTCCTACTTGTTTTGTATTCAAATTTAGAATACATTTTTGTACAAAAGTTATTGGTGACTCATGATTTGTGAAAATGTTTGTACACAGATTTTAGAAAAGTAACCATTACATTGCAAAGTCAAAAAAAATTACAACAATTTACGCTTTACAAGAAATAATGGTCAATTTTCTAATGGTTACTTTTCTGAAATGAGACATCCTTGATGTTGCATGCGGCCGACAAATGTCCTCTGAAGGATGCAGCCTTCAAAATAAGACAGCTATCGTATATTTACAGTTAATTAATATATACTGTTAATATTTTAGCAAAAAATATTGCAATGAAACTTACCCTGCACAGACAAGTCAAAGGTGGCGAGTTCGTTCTTGATCATCTCTTCGCTGGATTTGACCTTGGCTTGCGCGCTGGCCTTCAAGAAATCTGACTTGCCAAATTTGGGCTTGTCTCCTTGGAAGGCTCCAAACTCATCTGTTATTTCGCTCTGGTTGCCCTCTGCTTCTGTGATTCCAGGAGGAGAGTCGGATTTCTCCGAAACAGTGCTGGCAAAGTCGCCAAAGTCATCGTCGTCATCTTGGCCGGCCTGTTCAATGGAGCCAAAGTCAGCGAAGGCTTCGAACCGGTTTTCAGTGGTGGAGCCACCATCTTCGATTGGGAAGGTGGTCACCTTGGCAACTGTGGTGTGGGTGATGTTCTCAGAGCTCCCGAAAGATGTCTCTTTCCTATGGACAACAGCTGAAGATGGCAGTCCACCTTGAGACTCTCCCTGGAGCTTCTTACCTTGACCAGATGAGAGATCGTCCTTGTCGGACCAGTCGTAGCTGCCCAGACTGCTGACGGCCGATGTGCCAAAGGGGTCAAATTTCAAATCATCAGACTCTGTAAAATGACAACATGGGACATCCCATTCAAAAAAAAAAGAAAAAAAAAAAAAAAAACTATTAGGTTTCGGTGCCTTAACAATTGTAGTACTTTTATAATATAGTACAGATTTGCAGGTATGTTGTAGTATGATTGTAGAACAGGATGTTCTGGGTTCAATAAAAGTTTAGAAATTTAGTTCTACTGACAGTATCTGTATTTAATTAAAATAGCACTTATTGTAGTAATACACTTTCAAAAGAATATGGGGCAAGGCCTTCCAGAGGGTTTATAATTCTTCCATACAAAAATGTGTATTTGAGCTGTCAAGTTGTCTAAATGGCCCATTTAGTGAAGGGTAAAGCAGTGGTTCTCAAACAGGAGGCTGGGGGCACTTGGGGGTCTCAAGATGACTGAAATGTATTTAAATTTATTTATTTTTAATATTTTAATAATAATTTATTAAACAAACTCCAAACTAAAATTTAAATCCTAAAAAAAAAACCCAAAAAACAATCAAGATGTAAACAGATTTTCTTTTATAATATTAGAATATAATAAAAGCAAATAAATATTTAAAAAAAAAAAAAAATCTTTAAATAACTCGTCAATTGAACACAATTCTTGAATAATGGATAATTAAATACATCAACACTTTTGATGTTTGTCAATAAAAAGTTTGGGACCCACTTTATATTAGGTGGCCTTAACTACTATGTACTAACATTTAAATTAATCATTTGATACAATGCACTTATTGTGTACATACATGTTTTTACATTAAAAAATACCTGCATGTAATTACATCTGTAATTAATTTCTGCAATTACATTTATAATTACACTGCTGACACTTCCCTTACACCTAACCCTACCCTTAAACTTACACATACCACCACACCTGTCCCTAATTTTACCCGTATCCCGTCTCAATATCAGCAAAAGTGTTTTGCAATACAATATGAACACAATAAGTACATTGTACTTATTTTTTTATGTAAGTACATAGTAGTTAAGGCCACCTAATATAAAGTGGGACCAAAGTTTGAAATCAAACAGCTTTGAAGTAATTACAACAGAAACACAGGAAATCTCCAATATCGGGGTCTAAAAGTCTTTTGAGTCTAAAAGTTATGGCATATTTGAGTCTAAAAGTTTGAGAACCACTGATCTAAAGTCCCTTTTTGATATTCTTGCACATACGTGAAACTTACCATGTTTACCAGCTTTACATGGTCAGCAGCTGAAAGACTGGAGTATAACTGCATCGTCGAGAATAAGTGGCTTTATAACACTAATCAAGTTTTGTGGCTACCATTTTATTTCAGTGCAATGTGCATAATAGTGCACAAGACTTTTTACAAACTGACAGATGAGTTGTAATCATTTCTAGTGGTAATAAACAGCAAGACAGTGATGCTTTCCATACAGATTCAACTTGTGTTGAACCCTCAGAAATGGGCAAACAGTCATTAAATCGCTCTTCTTATATCTAAATTTGTTTTTTAAGTTAAAATTGCATTTGTTAAAACTACACAAAAAATAAATAAATAAAAAAATAAAAAAATCAAGATTTGTAATTTTTAAAGATATACTGTACATATTATTAAGCCTTAGGGGATGTTCGCACTGGGCCCGAGTTTAAATGGCATTGTTCTCAGTGCCTGCTGCAGCGTTGGTCTGGTTTCACACTCAACTTGATTCCATCAAACCCTGGTGCAGGTTAAATCATCACCACCGTCAACCCCTACATGTGTTTTGTTGAACTAATGACGTCGTCATCGGCTAAAATGCATGCGTAGGTCACTTAACTTTCTGAACAAGTGCGCACCCGAGTCAAGAGTTGCTTTCACATTCGCACGAATCGCACCACAGTTTCAGTTCAAACTCAGACCAGCCCCTCCAGTTAGTCTCGGGTTCAGTACCCTGGTGCACTCCAGGGTCCTCATGACAGCTTTCACAATACCAATTTTTCATATGAACCGCATCCTGTTTCAGACTAAATTGGCAATGTGAAAGCACTCTTATTTGTTTACTCCCTTATGCATTAGGTCATAAGTTCATGCTGTTTATGTACATTTACAAATGGCTTAAAAACCACAGACATGACCGGGTTCATTTTGTCTATTGGTTACTGATTCAGGATGGTCTCAAGTGCTCCCTGGTCATGATAAATTATTCCCAAAATCATCATATGATGAAGCCCTGGTTAATTAACTTGAGACTTCTGGAACACAAAGCCACTCTAACGATTCCTGAGCCCTTATCTACACCCAGAAGTCATTCTGAGTCCGGGAAGAAACGCTTAACTTCTTATTGACTAGATTGGGGTGAGTGACATCTGCATATGTGGATTGATGAATGTTTTTCAGATTTGTTACTAGAAGGAAAACTTCATTTTGAAGGTCAAAATAACAATGCCAGTCATTCTGCACCTTTCATTTTTATAAAATGAATCAGTTTTGACAACAAAAAAGAGCAACTAGACTGTGACTCACCAAGAGATATTTTTGCAATTTTTGTCTTTCAGTATAGAGTGTTGTGCAATCAACCACACTGACAGACTGATAAAAGAACTGCAATGCTGCATTGTGCTGTGCACTTCAAAACTACCGCATGCTATGGCTGTTACGATATTGAAGAAAAATGCGACGTGATACCTTGTTAAATAATGCAATATTCAATATGCGACACGCTTTAAGTGTGTAAAATCAATTTAAATTATATTTAAAAAATATTTAGAAACGAAAAAAAAAAAAAATTATAACCAATATAGGTTTCACATTCTTTCTGTGAAAAGAAAGTATCACTACTGAAACTTCTGAAGGTGACCAGCAATGTTTTAGCATTACATAAAAAGGAATGTCACAAATCTGACAACGTAATTTTAACCACCAAAACATACCAAAAACTCTTTGCTCAACGTGGTAATATATAGTTATATCAACCTAAAACTTAACATCAAGAACATCCAGGTAAACAAAAACACCTGAAACTAGGGGTGGGCGATTAGTTATTTTTGTTATTATAATTTATCTTTCTTATTAAAAATGAGAATTACAAACAATAGGACAAACACAATAAAACAATGATACAAATGAGGTAGGCCTACATTAGCTCAATTTAACAGTATCATTCAAGTAAGAAACAATTCAGAAACTGAGTAATCAAATGTAAAATTAAAACACTGCATAGTCTTCACATGAATTAAATATACATTGATTCATAATAAAGCTACAAAAGTTCTTCAGTCAAGAGCAGTGAGTGATTTTCTCTATCGTTTGTTGTTTGACATACAGCAGCAGGTTTACTGTATTAGGCTGCTGTCATTTTAAAGGGATAGTTCACCCAAAAATGAAAATTATCCCATAAATTTACTCACCCTCGAGCCATCCTAGGTGTATATGACATTCTTCTTTCAGACGAATACAATCGGAGTTATATTAAAATATGTCCTAGCTAATCCAAGCTTTATAATGGCAGTGAATGGCAGCCCAAAATAAAGTGCATCCATCCATTATAAAAGTAATCCACACGGCTCCTGGGGGTTAATAAAGGCCTTCTGAAGCAAATTGATGGGTTTGTGTAAGAAAAATATCCATATTTAAAACTTCATAAAGTAAAATATCTAGCTTCCGGCGGACCGCCTTTCGTATTCAACTTACGAAGAAAGTGTAACGCCTCTCACAGTTCAAAATGCTTACGCTACATCCGACGTCATCGTTGCACCAGTTACGCTTTTTTTGTAAGTTGAATACGGAAGGCGGTCTGGAGGAAGCTAGATACTTTACATTATAACGTGTTAAATATGGATATTTCTCTCACAAAAACCCATCGATTCGCTTCAGAAGGCCTTTATTGACCCCCCCGGAGCTGTGTGGATTACTTTTATAATTGATGGATGCACTTTTTTGGGCTTCATATTTTGGGCTGCCATTTAATGCCATTATAATAGACTGACATTTTTTTAATATAACTCCGATTGTATTCGTCTGAAAGAAGAATGTCATATACACCTAGGATGTCTTGAGAATAAGTAAATCATGGGGTAATTTTCATTTTTGGGTGAACTATCCCTTTAAGACCTAATGCACTATTGACATGCATCCGATTTCTTTCCCAACTGATAACGTTCAATTAAGACATAACTGATTGTGTTTACACGAATATTCATCAAGACATGCATTTTGATATAACTGTGTGTGTATTTGACCGTTCGAGTGTAATAAGGCGCAAAAGAGAACTGAAGGGATTGCATGCTGTCAGAGAGGAGACTTGTGCACGCGCTTCAGGTGTGTGTCTGACAGCAGACAGCGCGAGACTGCAAGGATTTGTTTTCTGCAACTCTTTTTAACGTCAAGCAAGTCACATAAGTAACAGTCGCGTGCCCAGCCTATTCTCTACTATATGCGTAGACCTAAGCCTATTAAATACCGCAATATGTACATTTGTAATATTTTGATATATTGTGCAGCCCTATTTACACATACATAATATATATATATATTGGCTTCATTTTGAGGCCTAATTAAAATGAACAATACATTTGAGAAAACACCAAAATCTACTTAATTTACTGAAATTACTAATTGATTGACAGCTCTAGAAAAAAACAACCACATATGATTGAAAACACCTAATTCCCTCACAGTTGAGCAGGGCACGAGCGTTCACACAATCAATCAATTTGTGAAATTGACAAGATGCTGGTGCAGTGTGATAATTCTGATGACTAAATCTGCTTTGGGTGGCAAGATTGAAGGATGGAGAGAGAAATCAAGACGGCACGCATGTCTGCTGTACCATTATTCATATTTATTACGACAACATTGGCAGAGAGAGAAAGAGAGAGAGAGGTCACAAAATTCCATGAAAGATCGTGTTACAATAATCTTGCCAAACTAACAATTAAAAAGTGTTTTTTTGTTTTTTTTTTGCATTATAAGAATACAAGGGCATGCAAAGTCAGAAAAAGCAGAAGTGAGAAGAAAACAAAAAACAAGACAGAAAATCCCAAATCCAGATGCAGAACCCAGCATTGAGAAGGCACATTCACAGATTAAGATCAGATTAGTTCTCATTGGTCAAAGACACACTGTAGTCAGACTATAAAAGGAAAAAAGCAACCAGAAATAAGGAAGTGATACAGAACATTTAAGCAAAGATCAAGGTGATGCTAATATTGGTTTTTTGCAGTTTATTAAAACCCTTTGAGAACCTGAGAGCGTTTACGGAGAGATCTGTTCTTAAATTTTGTGATAAATTGGCAAGCAAACCACACGCAACAACTCATCAAAACTTCAAACTAGGGCTGCACAATTATTTAAAAGAATAGTTGAGATTCCACTTGAGTCTGCCCTAATTTATTGTGAAAAGGATCAATTACAGAGTTAAATCTGGGTCTACTACTATTGAGCATTGCAATGTTTAACCAATCACAGTGTCCACACCAATGAAGGGGAATCAAAGGTGTTAAATTAGTCACTCACAATGTAAACTGCAAGCGACACAACAAAGCTAAAATGCTCCCATTAAATTATTATACAAATATTATTATACATAAATACATCATTTTAATAGTTCTTTGATTGTTTAGATGCGTAGCCTACATACAAAAATATGGCATGCAGTTGCTCCAAACAAAATTATTATATTTAATTAAATTCTATCAAATCAAAATTAATAAAATCACAATTTTCAATATTAAGGTAAATAATCTGACAATTATGATTTTTGTCATAATCGTGCAGCCTACTTCAATCCAGAGCTAATTCTTCTAAATGGACATGGGTTTGCATCACTCTATTAGGTGCTCAAAGGGTTAAAAGAAACCAGATAAATCTATCCTATCAGAGCATTTATTGGTTTGAGTGACAGGTAAAGAACGACAAAAAGAGACAGTACCCTTTTTCTCTCGCCATCCTGTACCTCTCAGTAGGAGCTATTTTTGACCCACACAAGTCAAAAAGGTAAGAATTTCATATCACGGCAAGCAGTATTCTCCTCATAAATACAAATAATATGCTTTCTGGCATAAATGCAACACAATCAGGAGTATTAATCAAGTCTATCTATATTCAAAATAAATAAGAGCTTATTTTCCTGTAATAAAAATACACTATTAAATTTGCATGTATATATTTCCATCCTTGATAAAAACAACCTATTTTGTTAGTATGCCAGAAAAATTGACTAATCCTATTAATCGTTTACTGCATGTATATACTTGTCAATTTCACAAATTGAAGGCTGGCACATACTGGAGCACAGAAAAGCAAAGTTAGAAAGAGTTCCACCTTCAGTGTGGTCTACAAGAGCAGACGCAGACTCTCACATACCGCAACAAACCTGAAGTAAAGTCACCTTCTCATTGAAGGACCACAAAAAGCGACTCTGGCCTGGAAAAGAGATATTCTATTGTGGTTAGCTACACATCCAGGGGCGTAGGGCAAGTGTTTGGAAACCCAACACTCTCAACCTGCTACAATATTTATGCTTGGGCTCTAGAGGTGGTCCAGTAACTGAGCTAGAAGCATTTGTATAAGATGTAACTAAAATCAAGTGTTTGAAAACTATGGAAATAAGGCAAAAGGGATTCCTACAGACCTCAGGCGGAGTGGAAGGCAGGTTTAGCATGACGTAAACGAAAATGAGACTGCGAGAGATGGAAGTACAGTTCATATGTTATAGTCTTACATCTGGTTGCTGAACATTTAGCAGACAAGAGACTGAAAATTCTTGAAAACATGGGTTGTAAAAATAGTGATGCATAGCCAAAAAAAACGATAAATAGCCGATATCAAAATTCTATATTATTTTGCCTAAATACACTGTAAATAAAACACTACAAATCCAAATTTTTAAAATACTATAAGTGAATTTATGCATCACAAAATTAAACTTGGGTTGGGATATTCATAGTGAGATTTGCTAAAGATGACATTTAACAGTGTTATTAAATTAGTGTTTTTAAATATTAACTAAGTGCACTAAAAAAAAAAATTATAGAAAATTAATTCAGAAATTTCTAGTAAATTTCACAAATAATTACAAAGAAATGGCAAGTAAAAAATTGAATTAAAGGTGAAATTTGAAGATTGAAATAGTATTTTCTTGTAAAATGTTCTACAATAATCTTCGTTTTACTTACAATTTCTAAAAAGCAATTACATGACGGCAAAGTGATCTACATGTAAAAGAGGAAAAACAAGAATTAAATATCCAATGTCGACTGAAATGGATAAATTGAAAAATGTGTAATATCGGTACTATATCAGCTATTGGCCGATATGTTATCTCTAAAAATAGACGTAGCATCCCTAAAAATAAACGTGACCTAAGACCATTAGAGAATACAACATATTAAACAAACTACTTCCATCCCTCTCGGCCATGTTTTGATAAAGTCAAACTAAATAGGGCTACTAAATACATCTACTCTGGCTAATGTCTATTGCTGCATTCACAACATGTTGGAATTATGAGATGAAAACATGACCAACTTCAACTATTGAATCTGCTGTCATTTTAGTTGCTTTCATATGAAGGTACAAGAGTCAGAGAAGTCAGAGCTTTCATTACATTTCCAACTTTGACAAATGTAAATGGTTTTTACTCGTCAAAATCTCATAATTACTAGTAAGAAACTTGTAATTATAGAAATTCTGACAAGATGTCAGTTGTGGCGTATATTATTTTCAGGTCTGGTTGTTGGCTCTGGTGAGACCACACAAGTGTATGGGAACTCTTCCTACTGTGCTTCCTCAACTCCAACCAGTCTGTGCACACGAGGGCTGATATGACGGCTGACGCTGACCGAATGAAATACTGTGACTGTGTTCTCACCCTGACACATGATGAAGATGAATGATCAAGTGAACACAAGCGCACACACTTGCGGGATGCTTTTCATGCAGACCAGACAACATGAGAAGCAGAGAATGTGTGTAAATAAATGCTGACTGACATTAGGAAAAGACAGCTGATTACAAACAGGCTGATCAAGAGCTCCTGCCAGTCACTTAGGCCACTAAGGGAAAATCTCACTAACTTGGCTCCCCAATGTGCTCTCCGATTTCTCAGCACGGACTAGTATCAGATACCTGTAGTATGCAGCTCAAGTACAAGGCAGCCAGTTCATGCTTGTGTGATATGACTCTGGTTAAATAAGGTAGTGCTTTGTATTTTTTGCTCATGTATGCACTGAGGCACGGCATCGAGGTTTCTCCATGCACATGCAAACACAGAAAACCATCACATGAACAGGTGAATGGTTACATGCAAAACTAGTGTGTCCAGAATGATCTTGACTATAAACACCTATTCTTTATACCAATAGAGGCTGTGATATGGTTCGATAGGAAGGTGGAATTGTGGATCAGATTAAGGGGAGAAATGTCAAGCTCATTTATCACGCTAAGACCTAGTTGCCTGCCATGAAAAAAACGGCTTCAGCATCACTTTAGCGTCATTAGCATATTAATCTGGCTGTTTATATATTCCATTTGAAATTCTGATGAGCATAAAATGGCTCGGAGTCAAAAATCTGAACGAATGTAAAGCCAGACATCTCGTGTTTGCAGAATATAAATGAATATTGCCATCTTGTGCAATAATCGTGTGTCTTTCTCGTAATCATCTAATCAAATACTTGAATGTGAACATTATAAAGTTTGGCTTTGCACCAAAAACCCATTTTTTGTTATATCTGACTCTAATCAGTTTGATTGTTGTCTGAAAAGCATGAAATCAGATATTTACAAATCTAATCCAAACGACATGATATAAATCTGATTAAAATCACATTTTTGGAAATTAACAGTTTTTCTTTTTAGGAATTTGAGAAAAGTACATGGTGTCAAACACAATGTGCAATAATGCCTGTGTCCGAAATCACTCATCACAAAATCACAAATTTATTTCCCCACACAGCAAACTACATTACGTGGCATTCGCTATATAGTAAACACACAGTATGATTTCAGACACAGCATACTGTACGCATGAATGTACAAAATACACTAATGCCTTCAAATTCAGGTTTTAGACATTATCATATTGCCTCTGTGTTGCATCTCACTGAGTTCAGTATGTCCAGATGTAGCAATGAAGCAAAATTCCAAATGTCCTGTCCAAAATTCCACCTTTCATTTCTTTCCACATTACTGTTCCAACTATTCTCTCGGCATTGTGCTGAGTTACAGTAAGTCACTACTACAGCAACTGATGTAGATATTACTATGGCAACTGAGCAAATGGATCTGATTTTATCAGTTGCAAAATAAGTGGACAATCAGTCCTAAAAATGTGAGAAGTTAAAATTGTGAACAGCTTTTGTGCATTCTTCATGATTGTTTTGGGTTGTGATTTGGATACAATGACAATCAAAGCAAGGGAAACAGGGTAATTAATGAGAGATGGGGGCAATGACAACATGAACAGACAGACAACAGGAGAGAAAACCAAGTCACGAGCTATTCAAATTAAATACTGTATATAAATGTGCTTTCGTAACTGCCTGATCACCTGATAACACTTGGAGTTGATAATACCAGTTATTGTGCTGTTAGCGATAATACTAATCTTATGAGATTCAAATTCATAAGCACACGTTTTGACTGGTCAAAATGAATAATACATAAGCTAAATTAAATAAATAAATAAATAAATACATAAATATAAACAACAATAAATACTGTAGGTTTACAATTGTGCATGATTAAACTGGAAATGTATATAACTTGAATGGGAATGACGGCATGTTATGATGTGTAGCAAGTTTTTTATATGTAACTATAACTCAGCCACACTGAACACACATACGGTGTTCCAACTGGGCGTCTGATAGAGCGGTTTTTCAGCCTTTGAGAGGCCTGAGTGGTCTGAGCATGTATGAAAGAGAGAAAGTGGCGAAAGAGGGGGCCAGACTTCACCAGAGCAAGCGTACTAATTCCTCACCTGCAGCTGGGGGTTGATGCGACGACAAACCAGGGAGATCTAGGGAGCTATCAGACATCACATGCTTCAGGTCTCCGCCCATGTCTGATAACTTCATGTCTAGCTGTACTGAGAGTGCATCCTCTGAGTCCTCCTTCCCCACGCTGCTGCCCCCGATGGACGGGAGGTCGAGGGACTTCACAGAGGCAGAGTCCTCTTTGGCCTGCTTGAAGGCAGCCACTTTGTCCACCAGGCTCTTGTCGGACGCGCCCAGCGCCGTACAGAATTTGGAGGACTGAAAATCCGCAAAGTCGTCATTGTCACTCTTGAGCGATGAGAAAGAGCCCCCACCACTTTCTTTGTTATCGTCATATGCCAGGCCACCTTCTAGTGATAGCTGCTTGAAGACGTCATACTTGTCGCCGCCAATTTGTTGCCGCTGCTGGGATGTCTCTGCCTGGCTCTCGCTGCCACCGTCTCCAGAGTCGGTCTCACTTCTCTGATCTCTTGAACTCCCGAATGCCATGAAGTCAGCAAAGTCATCCTGAACCACGGCTCCTCTCCCTGCTACAGAGGTGGCGGGAGCAACTTCAGAGGATGATGAGGAGCCAAAAAGGGCAAAATCGCCAAAGTCATCACCCATTACGCTGGGAGGTTTTGCGACTGTGGAGGGCAATACTAGGGATGGAGGCGCTGGAGGGAACAGATTGATTTTGGAGTCGGGAGTGGAAGTGGGAGCGGGAGGAGCCATTGTCGTGAAGAGGTCCAGGTCTGCCATATTGAGAGGATTTCTAGGTTGAGCCAGAGAGGATGGCTGCGAATGAGACAGAGACTGAGAAGAAGTGAAAGGAGGAGGAAAAGTTGGCTGGAACTTGGCCTGGTCTGGTGGGTCTAGTGGAGAGACGGCGTCGGCTGTTTTAAAGTCTGTAAAGCCATCGTCGGCACTGACAGACTTGAAATCAGCAAATCCCTCCCCTGTGGAAAAACAAAAAGAAAACAATTGAAGAGCATGGCCAACTGCATTTCACACCAAAACAACAAAAGACAGAGAGCTGGCACGGCACAAAACAGAAGTCGCCCAAAGCCTCATTTCACAGGCCTAAAAGGAGAAAATGAATTAGCAGCGCTTAACACAAGCTGTGTTTGACTGCTGAATTGAAATAAATAGGTGGCACAATGAAACTCAAGACTTTTACTGTGAAGACAGAAATATATCAGACATACCAGCATATTTCAATCTCAGCACATTAACACCACCATACAAACAAACACACTCAGGTGCAACCACAATGCATTCTCATTTCACTTGAAGTGAAGTGACAAGTGCAGACTAATTAATCAGAGAATATCTGGCCATTTTCAGATTGCCCCGCTTGGCCAATTAACAGAAGCTTTATCTTTGCCTTAAGTTACTTACAAAATCTACCGACAGCCTAGGGCTGGGCGGTATGACAATATACAGTATATTGTGGCGGCAATATGAAGTATCTACCAACAGAGATTTTGCTATATCATGTACATTACACCACACATGATTGAGAAAATAAAGTGAGTGTAGTGATTGATGTTAAAGAGTTAAGCGCAATAAGGCATGAAAAAGAAGTCAATGTGATACTTGCAATTCTCTTTCACAGCTTATTGCGCTTGAACGGTCAAATACACAAAATTATGGTCAAAATTTCGATCTAAGCAAGTGGTCACATAAGTCGTTTATTTGTTGTTGTTTTTTGGTCATATCGCCCACCTCTACGACAGCCTTGTCAATGCATAATGTACATTTGCTATTTTCTTATATTATCCCCCGGTTTCACAGACTAAAATGCATGTTTGAGCTGTTTTAACTGAAAGCAACTTGCACTGACGTACCTTAAAATATGTTTTGTCTCAAGATTCACACCAGTAATGTAACTAAGGTACGTTTACAAAAGCGACTTAAATGTCCTAATTGAACTAAGGCCTAATCCTGGCTTAATCTAAGTCCCTGTCTGTGAAACCAGGTCAACATTGTGTGAAATAAATGTTAAACAATGTAATTTTATGTATATTTAATTTTGCAGTCACTATATTGCATTTTATCATAAATACTGGCATTATATCAGTCATTAGCCACCATGCCCTCTCAATATGGGCCAATGAAAAACACACTTTGATCGACCACTAGAAGTGAATGACACACAGATGACAAACTTTTCCATTTCAGCTGCGGTCTACAGAATGAATCAAAGGCAGATAGAGTTCAGAACAGAATGGGCAATTTGGAGAAGAGATCACTGCAACCATTGACTTACTGGCTCTCTCAGAGCTGTCCCCACTGGATTCTGCTCTAGTGAGACAGGGACACGAACACATGCCTACATCAGTGTTTGGAGCCCTTCATGAAACTAAACACTACAGGCTGGTGAAATTGTATTAAAAATAATCTTGTGAATGCAGATCTGGGTTGTATACAATGCCGTGTCAAACATGCATCTGCTTACCAACTGGTTTTCTGTCTGAAGGCTGCTCAAGCTCTCTGAAAACACTGTATTTGTCCCCTGAATCTGGAACAAAAGAGAAACACAGTAAACAATGCCAGTGAAATGTGCTTTGGAACAAGACTATAATAAATGATAGCAGGAGCTGGAAGGTGATAAATAGGAGGAGAAATTTATGCAAAACACGTCTGTGAGCCACACAGTAATTTCGAAGTCTTATCTCAAATGCATTTAGACAAAAGAACCTGTCTTTAAAGTTAAACCGATATGGCAGCAGTCAAGATCTGCCTTCCTCAAAGGGCTAATGAGGTGTATAGAGCTGGGTGTGTGTGTGTGTGTGTGTGTTTTACCTGAGACAGGAGCTGTGGGCTCTGCAGGCTGCTGCTCCACTGACAGCTGTTTGAACACTGCATATTTATCAGAGGAGGAGGAGGATGAAGATCCTGATACTGGAGTTAGCATGGCAGGAACACTGTATGAAGCAGACAAAACATACACAAGTCAATCCAAACAGATCAAAGTGCTTTTACAAGCTACAAAGAGTTTAAAAGAGGTTTACAAGCCAAAACATTATATTCAGTTTTGAGATTCTTTCTTTTTCTGTTTGTTCTTTGATGCTGTTAAATGTAGACTAAACACGAAGTCTGAGGCACAATCCTAATTTGCATACTATGCCTGCTGTGAAGTATGCAAGACAAGGATTTAGTGTGTCCACGTTTCCACCAAAATTACCCAGAACAATTTGTCCCAGGAATTTTTTTCCCCCAGACCTGTTGCTGTCTGCGTTTCCATTGCAGTCTAAAGTACCGTAAAGATTAGTCCTGTGACATAGGACTGTGCGCGACTTTCCAGTTCCCGCTGGATTTTGTCCTCCGCATATAAGCTTAATAAAGCCTGAACCTCGTAGTCGCTCTATCGGTCATATTTTTTAAACTCCTACTGCACGCACCGCAACAGACTTTTAAAAATGGTGGTTGAAATAAAATGCTGCGTGGAGTCAACCAATAAAAATGCTGCATGAAATCAGCATGTTCAGTGCCCAAGTCCCACCCCCGAAAGTTCCTGAACAAAGTACTACCCCGCGAGCTGGGACTTTCTGAGGGAGAAATTTTTACCCGGATCATCATTTAGACCCTGGTCCCTGCGGTCGAAACACACCGAGTACCACCCCAAAAGTCCCTAGTTCCTGGGGAAAGCTCCTGCGGTGGAAATGCGGCTTAGCATGTCAAAGTTGATCAGACACACTATATCAATTAGATTTTCAACATTTTTCACTTGTAGTAGGATGGTGGGAAATGAGTTCTCAACATCCTTGAAAGTGAATTTAAAAGTAATAAATTTAGCTAGATGCTAATGTTTACATATGAGCGCAAACAGTTTGTTATATTAGTGCCTGTCTAAAATAAAGACAATTCAGTGATAGTACATCTCAAAACTAAAAGGCATGTATATTACCGTTCAAAAGTTTGGGGTCGGTAAGATTTTTAAAAGAATTTTTTAAAGAACTGCATTTCCAGTCTTCAGTGTCACATGATCCTTAAGAAATCATTTTAATATTATGATTTGGTGCTCAAGAAATATTCCTTATTATCAATGTTGAAAACAGTTAAAGGTGCAGTGTGTAATGAAGAAATGCAATATAATATACATGTTTTCAGTGGTGCATAAAGACCTTACCGTTAGGGAACCGCTATGTTTTTATTACCTTAGAATGAGCCATTTTTTATCTACATACACCGCGGGTTCCCTTACAGTGAAGTCACCATTTTGCATCGACATGTTTCTACAGTAGCCCCAAACAAACAAACTGCTCTACAGAGCGCTAGCTACTCTCTGCTGTCTCAGACGACGACATCTTTGTCCTGTGTCGGCCACCGTAGCTTCTCTATGTGCTTCGAAAGGGAGGAGTGAGCGGTGGGTGGTTGCAATTCACAACCTCACCGCTAGATGCCGTTAAAATTTACACACTGCACCGTATTTTCTGTAAAATTTACTGACACCAAACTACTTTTCCACCGTCAGCAAAGTACAAGATGGAAGTAATAGAAATATTCAACTTGAAATTCAGCTCAAGTTTTCTTCTAAACAAAAGTCTGTTTCTGCCTTCCCCTTCTCTCCGTCTTGGATCACCTCCCTCATAACAGAGCGTTATTCCCGGCACAGGAAAACACCTATGCTCTCACCCTCATTTTCTGTATTATTCTCACCACTTCTCATTTCCACTGATTTAATTAGCGAGCGATCTGACACATCCAAAATATTCTTCTAAAACAAAGGATCCTTTGTGCTTAGTGAGGCTGATTGACCGGTGAAGGCCGCGGCACTCAGCGAAGACACTTTCCAACCACTCACTCCCTGCTTTCCATAATTGCCTTTCGCCATCTTTACCCTGGGAGCATAAAATCGTGCAGATGTGAATAGAAATAAAATGGGATGAGATTATCAGCTGTCCATTGAAATGGGTTCGTTAGAAAAGATAGCGGGGGTTTAATTGATGGCCGGGTGGGTTATTACAAACCATTACATAGCAGAGAGCGATTCCATGCTCCAGATGAGCAAACAGAGTCTGGAGGAATCAACAAAGCATAAAAATAATATCATAAACTACTAAAGAGAGATGACAGGATGCTGTTTTATGATGCATTTCTCTAAGCAGTTTGCATTACGTACTGTATAAAATATGCTTTCACAGGCAAGCAACAATATGCCACATAATAAGGAAGTAGCTTGATGAAAAGCTAGCTTGATGAAAAGCAGCGATCATACCAGCTCTGGGATGATGATTTCATGCTGGGGAACGCTCCCCCTGTCTCTCCTTGGAAATCTGTGAATGAGTCATCTCCAGCGCCGGCTTTGGGGGCTTCCTGGAAGTCTTGGAAATCATCGTCATCAGGCTTGGTAGCCTGAAGTAAACCAATGAAACAATAAATCAGTTGTGCGATAACAGCAGTTATTATCTGTAATAAAGTGTCTGATGTTTACCTGAACTGGAGGGAAGTTGGTGATGAAGCTGGCAGGTGGTTGTGCAGGGGGGTTCGGGGTCATTCCCATGACAGGTGGCGCGGCGACAGGCATGGCCATGGACACGGGCGGCTGGGTCATGATGGGCTGCTGGTGCTGAGGCAGGACAGCATTAATGGCCATAGCCATGGCGGGTAGATTGGGCACAGGCGGGGAGGGGAACTGACTCAGGATGTCCAAACTCATGACTGTAAGACCACTCTAGAGAATACAACCATAATATAGAACAAAGGAGTTTAAGTAATTCAAAGCAGCTTAAACCAAGTTCACGTTGTATGACTTGGCCACAATTTGGTCACCCAAGAAAAATTTCAGGTACGCAAGGCTAAATCACTGAAGCCCAAAGCATACACCTTATTTTTAACGTAAGAGTGGGTGCAGTTATTTGAACGTGCGAGGCTCCGACGGTTTGTAGTGCACAGTTTTACCGTTTTTCTGTAGGCAGATACAGGCACTAGTAGTTTTATCCTTGTCCAGTGTCTGCAATATTTCTCTCCAGAAGTTATGACTAATGTCTTTGAACTCATTTAAATTAGAGAGGCGATTCTCTTAATCTTCCTCACACAACCGCTCATCGACGCGGGTGTCTGTTGATTTTGTGTCTCTAGTAGTTTGTTGTTGTTCCGTCTCTTTCATTTCTTTTTCAACTGTGAAGTAACAGGCCAGGGTACTGTTGCCACATTGTGGACCAACTGATAAGTGCAAAAAAAGTTCAAGGCATATAGAGTGAATGTAGTTTGAAAAATTGGGCTGTACGCGTAAAGTGTGCTCAACAAAATCCTACGGTACGTGCACTGTACACATATCTTAGCGTAAACTGAAGTACACTTTGGGCTTAAAAGGTTAGTTCACCCAAAAATTATATTTATGTCATTAATTACTCACCCTCATGTCGTTCCAAACCCATAAGACCTTCGTTCATCTATGGAAATCAAATTAAGATATTTTTGATGAAATCCGAGAGCTCTCTGACCCCACATAGACTGCAACATTATTACCACTTTCAAGGCCCACAAATGTAGTAAAGACATTGTTAAAATAGTCCATGTGACTACAGTGATTCAACCTTAATGTTATGAAGCAACCTAGAACCCGGAAGAGCTTCAAAAATTGTTGAATAAATCGTTATTTTTTGGGGGTGGGGTTTGCGCAGAAAAAGTATTCTCGCCGCTTAATAACATTAAGGTTGAATCACTGTAGTCACATGGACTATTTTAACGATGTCTTTACTACCTTTCTGGGCCTTGAAAGTGGTAATAACGTTGCTATCTATGGGGGGGGTCAGAATTTCATCAAAAATGTCTTAATTTGTGTTCCGAAGTTTGGAACGACATGAGGGTGAGTAATTAATGACAGAATTTTCATTTTTGGGTGAACTAACCCTTTAAAGGTGCAATAGGTTATCTAGTAAATGCTAACTTTCGCCCGCTAGCATCGAAAGCAAACATTCCCACCCTCCCTGCAAATTGCCATCCAAAGCCACGCCTCCTCCAAAACACATGAACGTTATTGGATTACATCGTGTCTTTCACTGGTGAGAAAACTTTACAGTACAGTGAGTAACAGTACTACAATAACAAACATAAACAACTGTTTGCCTGCCATTCTTGATCTGTCTGCACAGAGCATGTGAACACGCTAATGACGTACGATGTCTATGTGAACAGGCTGCGCAGTGGTATGCAAACACACGTTGACTGACAGGGAACACATGCTATCATTTTATCCAGATCGAATTAAATGATTGAACGACATTTTATGGTCCTACGCCTTCCACAGATGATATACATTTATAAAAATACATTTAGACCGCTTAACATAGTGATTGCTATCAGGATATGAGGAGACTTTCAAGCAGCATAACAAAAAAATGATCTGTAGACAATCACCTATTGCACCTTTAAGAGTGACAGACAGCCAATTAATTACTTTAAGTAGTTCTGGTAGTGTTAGAAATTTTATGCAGTGTAACCGCTCCTACAAGCTGTCAACAGCATGTCCTAACCAAACACACTTGAACAAGCTAATCAAGGTGTTCAGAATTATTTGAAATTACGAACAAGTGGGTTCATTTGGGATTGGTACTCAAGCCTGCAGGACACTGGGCCTCCAGGACTGGAGTTAAAGAGTCCTGCAGTACACCATACCACCCCTGTTAGCCAAATAACTATAAAATGAAGCGTTAAAGCAGCATGATATCGTCAATGATAACAAGTAGCACAGATCTTTGAATGCCGACTGATAAACGCTGATTACTGACAGTCATTAAGCTGAGGTATAAGGCACTGCTATAAACATAAGACACTCAATTAAAGCTGATATTCTCCCTACACATAACAATGATTTAGTGAGCTATTAGACAAGAGCGCTTCAACAAGCCTCGTAAGTGAATGGTGAATTTACAGCACGTCTTTCATCAGGGAGACAAAATTAAAAAAAGCAGGGCTGTCAGACAATAGACCTCCTTCTCCATCCAGATGTCTATTTCTCCCTCTGCCTAGAGGCCGTCTGATTTGTTTGCCTAAAATATTCATTAAAGTCAACTTCCATTTTCAATGCAATTGCTGGCATCCTCCAGAGCCTTTCCTTTTTTATTGCTCTTCAAAACAGAGGTGCTGGAAGAGTGGCTCCTCATTGAGCTTTTAAATTTGCATAACAAATGTATTATTACTAGAAGGATCCCTTGAGTTACTGAAAGAGCAACAGTATCTATTCATGGGACTGTAGCTCCCAAGGGTACCAAGGGAAGATAAGGAGAGCCCCAAACCTCAAGTTCAACCTAACAGAGTATGCACATATGCAATTTTTGAAAAGTTGGACTTTCTGAGACTGAAGATGTTACCTGGGCTACTCCAATCAAAGCCAGTACAGTGTACAGCTCTTCCTTGGTCAGCTTGCCAGGTGTGGTTCGGTTGGCCAAGGCCCAGATCTGTCCGAGTGCTTCCCGTGGCAGACCTGATGAGATCAGAATTGGGTAGAGTTTGGCTGTGTCGATGCCTGTTGGTGTCATGGTGAAGTCAAGGACCTTCTTGAACAACTCTGTGAAGAGCAACCATTTGGCATTAGATACTGGGATATAAAACTTATCCTGGAAAACCACAAAATGACACGAAAACCAATGATATCAAGAGCTTATACCTGGGATGAGCGAGTCATTGTACAACCAGGATGGCACCATGGGTTGCATGTCTTGTTGGGGGTAGACGCCTACGCCTGTTTGTGATGGACATAGAGAAAGTGAGATGTTGTTTGTGGACTATTAAGATAAGAGTGATTGCTCAAGCATATATCCCAAGTGATTATTGCACAGTCAGAATTCCCCACACCTGCTGTCGGCAAAGCCCAGCACGGATATACTACTGACGCCATACACAGATACACTAAAGACTTCCACTGCTTCTGCTGTCAGCTCAGTTGTCTTGAGCCAAGAGCAGGTGGGTTTGCAGGGCAAACAGATTGACAAAACATATGAAGAATAGAGTTTGCTTTGTACTAGCATTGGCACTCATCTCATTATTATCGCATTGTCAGTGTGTACACTATGCTAAAACTGTCCTGTGGTGAAGTAAATTAGGCAAACAGTTAAAAAGTGGCTACAGCCATTAAGTCTCCAATTACGGATCATCAGTAGTGAAACATCCAACAGGTCCCCCCTTAACGAAATCAGTGGGTCTAGCTAACAGACTAAACCAGGAGTGTACAATCCTAATCCCGGAGGGCCACCTACCTACCAAGTAGCTCCAATCCTAACTAAACACACCTGAACAGGCTAATCAAGGCTAATTCAGGATTACCAGAAATGTCCAGCAAGAGTGCAGAAGCTAAACTCTGCATAAAGATAGCCCCCCAGGAGCAGGATTGTACACTCGTGGATTAATGTAACCCTGAATAATCCAGAACCATCATTACGGGGAAATTGGAAAATAAGGAACAGTGCAGATGGGAAAAATCACATAGAAGTGGAAAAAAAATATATATACCACCCCGTGTTAATAGAGCAAAGCCCAGCACGAGTTAAATCACACACATGCGCGTATTTATTTTTAATCACACGCACCATTAGTAAGATGTCCAGGACAGAAAGTAGTGCTGCAGGTAGAAGATTTTCAGAAGATTTCTTCATCCAGTATAGATTTTCATTAAGTCATCTTTATTTGATTCTACTTTCCCATTAGTCTTTGAACATATTTCATGCTCAAGAGCACATTGTCTTCAAAGGTAAAGCATCTAGGCCCATGCATTTTCTCCTGTTTAATGCCTTGGCTTTGCATTAGCATAGACAGCCGGAGTAAGATGAAGGATTTGGTTACTTGGATATTCATTAAGAACTGTTAGGTATAATCACATTAAGATTTCAATAAAGATTTTTGTAACAAGAACAAGATAAGAAATCAGCCCCTCTAAACCAAACACATCTCATGATTAGCAAACAGAGGCAGGGTAGGAAGTCTCGAGCTGCAAGCGGTGTTAATTTTGAGAAGCTCGAAAAAGAGGCGGGACTGAAACCATAGATGTTTTCTCACCGCTGGCACTAGAGGGCTGGACGGGCAGGCTGTCTGCCACAGGGGGCGACTGAGCTGTTGCGAGAGGCTCAGGTGCCATCTCGGTCATGAAGGCTGAATTGAAGTCATCTTGAGTTTGGGCCCAGTTTCTGGCTCTGGTGCTGCTGTGAAACTGGGCTGTGACCCGAGCTCTGGGACTCTGCTCAGACAGAGCCTGCCATGGCTTAAAACTAACCTGGGCCTTCTTATCAGATGTCAAATCGCATGACGAGAACATCTTCTCCTCCAGAGATGGGCCTGAATCAGTTAGGGACAGAGGCCATATTGAACTGTAGTAGCTTATATTTTAACCATGAGTACCAAACATGACTATGTGTATGTACAAGAAGTTGCTGACAGTTCCGTCCACAGTCACCAGATATAAGACATGTTCTATTAGAGATATGATGCTGCCTAAGAGAGCATACAACAAGGAAGCTCATGAGGTTTTGGAACAGATAATGACCTATTATGACTAAACTGCTTCACTTCACTTGATAAAACATCTAAGTGAGCCAGGCAAGTAACCAATATAAATGGGACAACAGCTTAATTATAACAATAAATTTACCTTTACATTAACTATTCTAATTACTAACCGCTTTCACGAAGCCCAAGGTGGAACAAGAAACATTTAAGGCCCAGATATACTTCAAGCGTAATCGAAGAACGAACTGATGTGACGTTACTATGAAAAAAATCAGGTCAAAACGAAGTTCGTTTTGGGGGTTCGAAACAGCTTGCCAAAGCGAACCGAAAAAAAAAAAAAAGCTCGCTCCGGCTGGTAAGCACCTTCATACAACCACTGATCCATGGAGATTACGTAATAGGTAGGTGTGTGGAGGCTCCGCCTTCTTTCATTCTTCAGTTCAGTCGAGGTCAGACGTCCACGAGTAAAAACATGAACACACTGGAGAGCCACTTTAGGGTAGAAAATGAAGTTGTACTTGTGATGAAATGAGACAGACACTGTTTTCCATGTTTAATACTGTAAAGCTGCTTGATTTTAAGGAATCTATTGTATAAAGTGCTATACATAAATAAACGTGGCATGACTTTATTGGAGTGCTGAATTGCAGAGCTCATGCTCGTTGCAATGATCAGAGGCTTTTCTAATGCTTTCTTTAAAAAATGCTTGCTGTTTTCTTATTTTTGTGTGCTTTTTTTATAAATTGAGAGGAAAGCGTGCAGCACATATTTACATATTCATCTAAACATCGCTCTTAGCAGTGTTGGCGGCATCGGGATGTTTGTTAATAGTATATCGCTGGTCACGTATTTTGAGCTTCGTTTTACCCCAAAGCGAAGAACGAAAAAGAATTTCACCTTGAGTATATCGGGGCCTTTATGCATGATATAATTGGCTGGCAACAGTATCTAAATAACAGAAATACAAAATATTAAGCCACAGCTCTAGTCCAAATTAAATTATTTTCTGTGGTAACATACATTATGACATAAATATTGTCAGTAGAGTTTAATTTGTATTGAACCAGTAATACTCAATCAAAGACCATGCAGGCTTCACTCTGAGCCTTATCAGGCCGCTGTCATGATCAGCATAGTGTGCATGTGCTGATAGAACTTCAGCTTAATTTATAAGAGCATATGGGACACCATCTGCAATCTGACAAAACTGAAGGGAGGTGGAGGGTGACGGTTGAGTCAGAATCACTGTGCAAATCTCACAGATGGTGACCATCATATCTGAATCAGAAACCTCAACAGACTTTTGACTCTACGTCAAAAACACAGCAAGCTAGCGTTTATGGATAAAAAGGTCTGAAAGACCTGGAGATGGGTATCTGTTAACATTCACATAAGAGTTGCTTGGCTGGCGCATACAAACCCAACTTACGGTACACAGCATTTTTTCTGAGCCTATTACATGAGCTGTAAATGTGAATGATCTTTCTATATTAGAACTGATTTGTGAACGGAATCAACTAGCTCACTGAAAAGCACCAGGTCAAAATAATTCATTCGGTCATTTTAAAATACAAACCCGATTCCAAAAAAGTTGGGACACTGTACAAATTGTGAATAAAAAAAGGAATGCAATAATTTACAAATCTCATAAACTTATATTTTATTCACAATAGAATATAGATAACATATCAAATGTTGAAAGTGAGACATTTTGAAATGTCATGCCAAATATTGGCTCATTTTGGATTTCATGAGAGCTACACACTCCAAAAAAGTTGGGACAGGTAGCAATAAGAGGCCGGAAAAGTTAAATGTACATATAAGGAACAGCTGGAGGACCCATTTGCAACTTATTAGGTCAATTGGCAACATGATTGGGTATAAAAAGAGCCTCTCAGAGTGGCAGTGTCTCTCAGAAGTCAAGATGGGCAGAGGATCACCAATTCCCCCAATGCTGCGGCGAAAAATAGTGGAGCAATATCAGAAAGGAGTTTCTCAGAGAAAAATTGCAAAGAGTTTGAAGTTATGATCATCTACAGTGCATAATATCATCCAAAGATTCAGAGAATCTGGAACAATCTCTGTGCGTAAGGGTCAAGGCCGGAAAACCATACTGGATGCCCGTGATCTTCGGGCCCTTAAACGGCACTGCATCACATACAGGAATGCTACTGTAATGGAAATCACAGCATGGGCTCAGGAATACTTCCAGAAAACATTGTCGGTGAACACAATCCACCGTGCCATTCGCCGTTGCCGGCTAAAACTCTATAGGTCAAAAAAGAAGCCATATCTAAACATGATCCAGAAGCGCAGGCGTTTTCTCTGGGCCAAGGCTCATTTAAAATGGACTGTGGCAAAGTGGAAAACTGTTCTGTGGTCAGACGAATCAAAATTTGAAGTTCTTTTTGGAAAACTGGGACGCCATGTCATCCGGACTAAAGAGGACAAGGACAACCCAAGTTGTTATCAGCGCTCAGTTCAGAAGCCTGCCTCTCTGATGGTATGGGGTTGCATGAGTGCGTGTGGCATGGGCAGCTTACACATCTGGAAAGGCACCATCAATGCTGAAAGGTATATCCAAGTTCTAGAACAACATATGCTCCCATCCAGACGTCGTCTCTTTCAGGGAAGACCTTGCATTTTCCAACATGACAATGCCAGACCACATACTGCATCAATTACAACATCATGGCTGCGTAGAAGAAGGATCCGGGTACTGAAATGGCCAGCCTGCAGTCCAGATCTTTCACCCATAGAAAACATTTGGCGCATCATAAAGAGGAAGATGCGACAAAGAAGACCTAAGACAGTTGAGCAACTAGAAGCCTGTATTAGACAAGAATGGGACAACATTCCTATTCCTAAACTTGAGCAACTTGTCTCCTCAGTCCCCAGACGTTTGCAGACTGTTATAAAAAGAAGAGGGGATGCCACACAGTGGTAAACATGGCCTTGTCCCAACTTTTTTGAGATGTGTTGATGCCATGAAATTTAAAATCAACTTATTTTTCCCTTAAAATGATACATTTTCTCAGTTTAAACATTTGATATGTCATCTATGTTGTATTCTGAATAAAATATTGAAATTTGAAACTTCCACATCATTGCATTCTGTTTTTATTCACAATTTGTACAGTGTCCCAACTTTTTTGGAATCGGGTTTGTATATTAAAACAGAAAATTATTTTAAATTTGTAATAATATTTCACAATATGACTGATTTACTGTATTTTTGATAAAATAAATGCAGTCTTGGTGAGAATAAGAGACTTCAAAAACATAACCCTTCTGACCACAAACTTTGAATGGGCTACAATGGAGAAACAAACACTAAGTTGTGTAGTTATGGCATCTGACCCCTGGGTACATGTGCTAACAAGTGATGGTATGATAGAAAAAGAGCGATTGTGAGAGGGGTGTTACCTTGGAATGCAGATTGGGAGCTGGAGATGACAGAAGAGTGTTGGATGACAGGTGAAACAGAGAGAGATGAAGGGACAGTGTGAGGGAGAGGAGAGGAAGGGGGATGCTGGCCAGGCCCCATCTCTAATGGCTGGCTAACGTGAGCGGCTCTTAGTGAAGGGGAGGATGGAGGGAGGGATGGAGGGAGGGATGAAGAGGGGAACGAGGAGGAGGCGTCAACGGGGCCCTGCACAAAGTCACTAAACTCATCATCCTCATCGGGGAAAGCAGGAGGAAGGGAGTGAGAGGTGACAGAGGTATGAGATGGCGATGAGTCTGCAAAAACCAAACAAGAGAGTGAGACAGACACAACGCACATCATGAGTTATGACCACACAACAGACTGAAAAAAAAATGAGAAACTGAGTTTTACAAAGAACAACAGGAAGGTACTTAATTCCATTAGGTGTGGTGCTGCTGTTTTATATATACAAAAACAAACAACCTTTCAATGAAAATATCAATTGAAATGTAGTATTTAAATGAAAAATGTATAAACAACTACTAGCAGGGTCCAAAATTAATATCAACATGAAATCAAAATTGATCCTATTTATTTACTTGACATTCATTTCTGGTCTTTTTGTGAACGATTAACCGTTATTCCATAGAAAATGCTTGTGTTTCCTTTTCTGCTAACATCACTTAGGCCATCCATGCTGATGGATAATGTTATACACAAGCCAAATAGATATTTAAGCATTATTTTAGCAAAGTCTCTTGTGGAACATCCACTTCTCACAAAGCCAATTAATTACAGCCCAATTTTTTTTCATTTAATATCCTGTTTTGCTCAAATGTCACATTATCGATGTAAAACAGGATGTGAACGTTCACACCAAATGAGAGTCAAGGTCAAATCAAAGGTTGGCTTTGGTGAGTGATTAAAGTTACTTGCCAGTTGGCTGATATCAACAAACTGAAAAATGGTCTAAGTCCAATATTAAGAACGACAATCTGACCTGACTGATGACACATGCAATTCAAATCCAAGAACATTCTACTAAAAAAAACATCTGTTGTGTCTTCTAACATGTTGTACTTCAAAATTAACCATTAGAGGTTTATATAATCCTTTTTTTGTAGATACACTACCATTCAGAAGTTTGGGGTCTGTAATATTTTTATTTTAAGAAAGTAATACATTTAATCAGCAAGGATGCATTAAATTGTTTGAAAGAGTCAGTAAAGACATTTGCCATCAAAGGAATAAATTACATTTTAAAAAATAAAAGTCACTTTAAATTGAAATATTTCACAATATTACTATTTTACTGTATTTTTGATCAAATGAATGCAGCCTTGGTGAGACTTCTTTCAAAAACATTAAAAAGAATCTTATTATTACTTTATAATTGGCTATAATTATACTTATATAATTATATTTTTAATTCTTACTTTAATAGGCTATTAAGCCATTAAACAGAAATTTAATAGCCGGTGATAAATATTTTTGACCAGTTTATTTTTTCCAATTCAAAAAGTAAATTTTGGACCCTGGACCCAAAACTAAAGAAACAGTGACAACAGTTAACTAGAAACACAGCGATATTAAGCTCTTCTGCAGGTGTGAGGGGTGAAACTGCAAGAGTGTGAAGGTGGAGGATAATGTGTTATATGGAGGATGAGGGAACAGCAAACAGTCAGTAGACAAATCTGGAGGGCCTCCTGGTGGCTGCTGGGAAGAAAACAGCTGTTTGGCTCAATGAAAAAGGTGTGGTGTGTTTGTGTTGAGAGAGTAGAAATGCCTTCAAAGGATGAAAATTCTGTCATTATTTACCCACCCTCATGACAGTTCAAACCTATATGAATAGCACAGAAAACAGCATCCAGTACAATTCTTCAAAATCCTCCTTGTGTGTTCTACTGGGGGGAATAAAACTCATGGGATTTAAAAGAAATGGGGGTGTGCAAATGATGACAGGATTTTTATTTTCGGGTGAACTATCGCTTTAACAGTGTATGTCCCTGGTAATGTCCTTCAGCTCTTGACAGCCACTCTGGCCTTGTCAAAAGCTGTCTGGACCACTGATGTGACCCTTGACGTCATGAGCAGGGACTTGAAAAGCAAAGGGTCTGAAGGCAGTCAGGCAGCAGGAACGTATAACTGGATGTACCTGGTTTCTTAGACTGTGAAGATGGTGTTGGATGCATCTTGGCATCTCTGCTGAACCCATCCAGATTTCCTTTGATGGCCTCTAAGGCATCGTCACGACTTTTCTCCCCAGTCTGCACAAAAATAGAAGTTCAGAGAAGTTGATATGCAAGAAAAAGTATATAATAAGACAGTGAATAGAAGACAGACAATAAGACAAACTTCTCATAAACATTTTATGGTACCTATATTGTCTATCAAATACCTTATTTAGATTAAATTTATGATTGAAATAAAGTGGACAATCATGATTAGATTAATTAATAACAATCAGGCAATTTAATAAATCACAACAGGCCCAATTATTTAGAAAGTAAATATGATAATTTTTTTGGCCCTATCATACACCCGGCGCAATGCGGATGCAGGCGCGACAAGTGTTTTTTGCTAGTTTCAGCCTGACGCAGTTATCATTTTCACGTCCAGCGCCACGTTATTTAAACAGCAAATGCATTTGCGCCCATCTGTTCGCCCATGGGCGTGCTGGTCTATAGGCGGGTGCACAACGCGTGTACACTCTGCTTGTTACACACACACAGGGATGCGCAGCAGCAGCACAAACATTTTTTATTATCATTTTTAAATATTAAAAATAAAAGGATTCCTCTCTGGAGAAGCGTTCAGTTTTTCCTCTCGCAAATTCCGCCATGTAAATAACGAATCCACCATGGTGCAAGCGCAATTGGCTTTTGAAGGGAATGGGAGATGAGACTCTGATTGGTTTATTGCACGTTATGCCCAAAACACACCCATTACTCATTAAGAGAATAGGGACAACCCTTTTAGACGACCATTTTTCCCGTCATTAAACTAGCAAAAGTGGATTCGGACATGCCCTAAGTGTACTTGCTCTTTAGACCATGCGCTCAGATCGTTAAAATAGGGCCCTTTATGACATGTTGACTTGCTCACTTTGGGTTTGACGCTGCTCAGTAGACGAAGTTTCTGTTTCTGCTCCTCAAACTGTCTTCTCTTTCGATCCTCCTCCAGCATCCGCTGCTGCTGCTCCAGACGTTTTCTACAGACACACACTAATCAGAGACAAGTTCTGGTGTGCAAACATCTTTCCGGCAGCGTGAATATGTAAAGCCTTACTGATGCTCCTCCGCCATCTGCTTCTGTATGTCCGCAGGGAACTGTGGCCCCGGGCCTCTCATGCCCATGAACTGAGGCTGACCCATGAACTGCATACCGGGAGTCTGCATGCCCATTGCCATCCCGCCCTAGAAACATGGGGGAAAGATATTTAGGACATCTATATTTTTATTGTTAATGCATGTCTTAGACATTTCTAAAGTGTGTCAGAAACATAACAGACCTGTATTGGCATGGCACCAGGCATCTGTGCACCGAAATTCATTCCCATCATGCCTTGCATGTTGGGCTGCATGACCTGGACCATGGGGAAGCCCTGCTGCTGTTGCTGCTGCATGGGCATCATTCCTGCCATTAAATAACAGTTTAAAAATGACAATTTTAAAACCATAAAAAGTCAATTTAAATGTTATAAAAGACAAAATGATCTAATGTGGAAAGATGCACAATACAGGTAAAAATGTCAGCTTCTTACCTTGCGGTGGTCCAATACCTCCTCCTACAGGGTACATAAAACTAGAACAGAAAAGACAGGCACATTCAATATTGTAGTCATTTACCAGGCAACCCATTTCAAACCCCTGAAGCTAATTTCAGTGTCAAGCTAATGTCTTTACTCAATCGCCACACTCAAGAGATGACTAAAAGAAACCAATCAATCATTCAACAGAGAAAACATTTATGAAAACATCCGAAGTCCATTATTCTGGAAGGTTCTTCGTGTTATTACCCCACAGTGGAATACAAAGTCATTCCAGTATTGGCCCTCCATTACATTGTTTTCACAGCTAAGAAACACATTACAATTAAATAGACAAAGATTCCTTTTCCTTATGGAATGAAAGCATAAAGTAGCATTTTACAAACATCGTTATGATCAGAGGAAGATCCTACAATATTAAATGTAAAAAAGTTCATGGCTCAACTTTAATAAAAATGTGTGGTACTTGCTAAGCACCCTAACAACCACTCTCAGCACCATTCCATGGCATGGTACAGTCACAGTGATGTTATCATATGGTAATACCATGGTATTTTTTTAGAAACTATAATACTTAATGAATATCATGCTTATTTAAAGATACTTTAAACAAAAGTAATACAATTACCATATGGTCTATTTAAAAAAAAACTCCTTTTGTTGAAGCCAGAGTATTCAAAAACCATTCAAAATAAAGATTTCTTGCTGCATTAAGAAGCCAAATATTTCATATTTGGTGTCTTGATCATATAAGTAACTCATCAATAGTTAGCCCAGTTTTGTTTGCTTTGAAATGTGGGCTAACACTCTCCACTGAGGCTCTCTGGCACAAAGCGATCTGTCTGTCTATGTTGCATCTGTTTGCCTGCAGGCTCACAGCTTTACATCGCTCACAGAGATTGTGATACAACAGAGGAGAGGAGAGAGAGAGAAACACACTGGATTAAGGCAGATTAACATTCAAAGAGAGATCTGCTGTGGCATCAGGGTGGGGAGATCACATCTATCCACCATTTTAAACCGTTACTGCCAACATCCATCCATGAGCAAACCTGGTTATACACACAAAACCTGAGAATGAGCTTTTCTGACAGGATTTTGTCATTGAGAAACACATATAAACAGCAGCTTTGATGCAGCTATTAATGGCTGTCTTTATCACTTAACACTTTATCCAGAGCCATTTACCTAATAATAGTCTATACGGAGCTAACGCTACAATATTTTCTCTTAAGTCTAACCATATTAAACAGAGTTAAAGGGACAGTTCACCCAAAAATGAAAACTGTGTCATCATTTACTCACTCAAGTTGTTCCAAACCTGTATATATTTCTTTGTTCTGTTGTACACAAGGGAAGATATTTAGAAGAATGTTTGTAACAAAGCAGATCTCAGCAGCCACTGACTACCATAGTAGGAAAAAAAAAATACTATGGTAGTCAATGGGGGGGCAAGATCTGCTTGGTTACAAACATTCTTCCAAATATCTGAATTAAAACTTTAATGCTCTATCGTGTTTGAAAATAAAGTACTTCCTACTCTAAACCTAACTGATAGTCGTAACAAAAGCAAACTTGAGATATAAACATAGCTTGCCTCATGGCATTTCAATCCATCTTTCTAACCAAACAATAGGCTACTTTAAATGGGATATAAACTTCAGAAATAAAAGTCCCCTAAATCCTTTTTAAGTTGTCTCAGATAATCAGCTCTTACCTTCTGGAACTCGAAGCGGGAATTTGAGAACTGTCAAACACCTCAAACACCTTTGTGTTGGGTCTGTGAGGGTGGGCAGGTAGGCTTATTTATTTAGTGACTGACTTTCACACAGAATAACAGATTGCATCTATGACATTGCTGTCTTCAGTCTTTTTTCTAAACTCTCAGACCTGATAAGCATCTTTTAGGGTGTTGGCAGAAACAATACAGTTACACCTGTTCTAATAAACTCCCTATGCCCTCCACTGCAGCTGTTTGAGAGCCTCGCCATATGGAAGATGCCCATCACAGCTTTAGCCACCAGACTGGATCTAACTTCATGGAGCTGCTTCTTCTGCAAACTACTAAATCCTGTCATCATAATATAACTCTTGCATCATTTACTCCTTTAATATACAGCTTTAGAAGGTAAACAGCATTTCAGTTTATACTACAAAGTCGTTTACAGAATTAGCAAAACACACCAAGTCCTTCCCTGTAAATTTGAATTGTACTTATGCTGTTGAACTTTTATTATACTGCCAAATAAAGCAGCTCTATGTAGAACCCTGTGGTTATTTAGTTTCACGGCAGGTATCAGTATTACCTGGTGCTGCTCCGTTTGAAACTAGACATTCATTATTCAAGCAGTTCAGCCAAGACTAAAGCCCTTTAGGTAAATAAAACATGAACTTGGCCTTTCCATCCTTTCTGACAGCTATGTGCTCTACTTTATAAAAACTTTGGTACATTCAAATTGCCTTACTGGCCTGATATCAATATTTTTAAGCTCAATGACACCCATGGGGGTGATACTATGTTGATCCAGTCAACTGAAAAGCAGCAACTATGAATATATATTAGAGCTGTCAAGTCACCAGATCCACATCACAGACCTGATGTCTCATCTGCAAACATACATAATACTGGTCAGATGGCTCTGGTTGGTCTACCAATCCCTTTCACTTTGATATGAACCAAAACCTCGCAGAACCTGACATGTAGGCATCAGCTACCAGCAAACAATGAATATCTCCCTCAAAAGCATAGACAGTAGAATATACTGGAATAAACTGGTCATGTCAGATGGTCTTAGACAATGACAAAACCTAGTTAACCGCCTACCTTGACAACACTTTCAAATCAAATTTCAGATGCATTTGCAACTTTTTGGAATCTTGGATTAATTGAAATTTCAAAACAAATTTCTGGGCATCAAAGAAATTATATTTTTGGACAGAATATACATTTTGAATAGAATATTAAAATGCTCCGAGTGATTCCTCCATTGCTTTGGATTGAACAAAAACAAACATACAACACGAACGATGTAGTCCGATTCACGAACAAGTGACTCTTATGAGCCGGTTCTTTCAATCGCTGAAAAAACTCATAGAATTAGTATTTACCAGACTGAGAAAGTCTTACGAATGCTTAACTGAATTAACTCACTGGATACACATTTGACTCATTTACTGAACAGCAATTAAGCATTTAGTCACATTTACTGTTGTTAAAGCTGCAGTCCGTAACTTTTTTGTTCAAAATGTACAAAATGTATATAAATAAGTAAGTGTTTATATTGGGACTATTTTAGACTGGTTCAGGTCGCCACCGCTGCGGAGTAGCACAGTACCTGCGTGACTCGCCATAGACATAAACATAGACAGTAAAAAAAGATGTAGCAACTTGGAGCCCAATTCTGCGCAGTAGTGAGCACGAAGTTGAGCCGCGATATCAAGGTCCCGCCCACACTCCTGCCTAATCAACAACTTTTTGTGAAATAAACAGTTATGGAAATGTAGAGATTAAAGTTAAAGCTCCAATCTCCTCCCGAAGTTCCCGAAAAATGTCCGTTAGTGCCTCAGTGACGACTTCGCTCAGAGAAGCTGTCAATCTCAGCTGTCAATCATGACGTCACACCCCCCTTTATATAGCATCAAATAACTAACTAAAACCAAACTTCTTTAAAGAACGAACACTTGAACTAACATCAGATTCAGCGTGATAAAAAAACAGCCTAAAATGACAGAAACTATCTTTGGAAAAAATTTATTTGAAGTGTAATTTGATTGTTTAGTTTGTCTATGTCCTATTACATTTCATGGAGGGGGCGGGCTTTATGACCTATACTGCTTCCAGTCACCTGGGGGCAATCGAGACACATCAGCTTCAGTTTTCAGGACTCGTGTGGCAGGCTTGGACATAAACACAGAAGTAGCTCCAGCTACAATGTTCTTCCGCAAGACGCATGCAGTTTATTAACCGCTAGAGCGCCAAAAGTTACGGACTGCAGCTTTAAAAAAATTTCACGGGCGAAAAAGTATTTTTTCCTTGTACATGTTAAAGAAATAAAATTAAAAAAAACATTTGAAATACCATACTGTAGCCACTAGATGTCTGTTTAGCCTTTTATATAAATATATATACACAAGACACGATTGCTTATTTTAATAGTTTTATTTTAAATTCAGTTTAAAAAAAAAAAAGTACTTTGATATTGCTTTTAACCCGAATTTACATATGCAACCTTAAAGGAATACAAAAGTAATCAGATTACATTACTTTCACATTGTGGTGCTTGGATTACATTATTGAATACGTTTGTATTAAGTAATTTGTAACTGTACCGGAATACATTTTAAAAATAACCCTCCCAACCCTGACATCGCTACACTGTTGACAATAGACACCTTTTTTGGTCAGCAAAATTTCGCCGAAATTTATGTGACTCCATCTTTACTCAGATATCCTTGAAATTTTGTGTATTCAAGGTTCGCAAACCTTAAATCAGTATCATTCATTATTGACTGGTTGTTTATATAACAACGTGAAGTTAAAGCATTTTCAAGAGAAAAAAATATTAAAAAGTATGAATATATAAATACATTTATATGTATGTTTTAAAACTTGTATTATCTATACGTGTACAGTGAAAGGTGGGCAGGGCTGATCGAACAAGCGCCCATGAACACCAAAAATGCTGTCTAGGTAGGCAGTTCACTAGGTTTTGACACACGCCAGTAAATATGCATACAGGGTGTTAATCAGTCGGCTGACAAGTGGTTTAATGACGTTTGGACATCAATATCATTGTGTATTCACGTGTATAGCAAAGAAAAAAAACGCAAAGAAGAAGAAACGAATATGAATGTGACGGATGGTCATTCTGATGCAGTATGACAAACGTCACATCACCATCACAGCTGACCAGCATCAGCCATTAACACCGCAGACGTTCCGCTAAATAAAGTGAAACTGCGGGACCAACGGATGCATTTTCAAACAGACACGTGAATTAACACATACTGACTTTAAAAGGCGTGTACATATAGAGAAAAACAAATAACAAAGCGTTAAAGTATGAAATTCTATACCTGCCGCCTCCCCCTGTTCCGGGCCGAAGCGCCATCTTAAACAGCTCAATGAAGTGACGTCATCATCATTGAGAAGAGACATGCGCCACTTCCGGAGTCACACCTTCAGCTGCGTCACCTTCTGGATAAGGTTGGAATCGGATACATTTATTTTCAATATTTTTTTTATATACTCACGTTTTACGTTTCATTTCACAATGTAAAAAAATATTTATTATATAATATAATAATAAACTTAAGTTTTAACTTTTACTTTTAAATTGTAAACCTAAATTTAAGTTATTGTATTGTGTGTATTTTTTTTACACGTACAATGTTTTGTAAATAGCACAGTTTTTTGCTCATGTTCTACCACCTGCGCTGGTTGCAGTTCCTATAATTGCACAGGCGATGGCGCCATTGTAGTATTTGTCCCAGATATCGTAAATGGGTTCTGGTTGTCCCAGGGGGCGCTAAACGTCACTTTGGCCTTCGGGAACAGGTCAAAATAATAGGGTTTTTTTAATAATAAAAGTTTTTTTTTTTCTTTCTTTTTCTACTTTCTATTTCTTTATTTACATTTTTTGTTTCATCTTTATATTTTAATTTTGGTAATACTTTATTTTAAGGTGACGTAGTTGTTAACATGCAGCCTACTTACTGTAACAGCAAATTATGTAACTAATAATTTGTAAGTAATTAACCCTGAACTAAGCCCTAACCCTAACCTTAAGGTTACACTTTATTAAAAGGTGTCATTGTTACACTGTAATTATACATTTAAGTACTGAGTAATATTAATTAACTACATGTACTTACTATGATTAAGATTAAGATATTAAGATTAGAAAATATGCATGTCCAAATATGGATAAGGTTAGGTGCGTGTAGTTATGCATAATTTATTTACTGTTATTACTATAGTAAATTCATGTAACGTGTAACAAGGACACTGTAAAATAAAGTGTTACCAAATAAAGTGTAACATTAATTTTATATAAGATTTGCACTTGCAGCCCAGTTATCAAAATTTGGAATGTGACTAAATACAGTTTAAAATTCAGATTTGTGTGGCCCAGTGTTATTTTAGCATCATTGATATACTATTATTGTTTTTATTAATATTTCGAATCAGTTTTTATTTTATATTTACCATTTTAATTTTAGTTAAAAATGTAAGTCATTTGTGTTTGGTTTTTTTTTTTGTGGCATTTTTATTAGTTTTTTTTACTAGCTTTTATTAGTAGTTTTATATCTAAAACTGTTCAAAAACAGTATAGTTACAGTATTTTTATTATTTTTTATTTTGAATAATGATACCCTGGAGGGGGGGGGGGGGATGGCTCTGTTAATACATTGGACAAGATTGATATTTCTCTTCTACCCAAGCCCATTCAGCTCTCTGAATAGCCACCTTACATTACCATTAGGATCCATTGAGGAGCTGTGAAGGACGCTGTTTCCCCACTGAGAGTAGTGGGTTTAGCTTGAGGCCAGCCTCGTCAGAGGGCCTGATGTGAATGCAGACAGGTTCCAGCAGTGGCTCTGTGAACCAGGTGAACATTAACCCACAACTGACTCAGAGCAACCCACCAATCACCATAAATCACCAGATCCCGCACCAGCATCAGCGTGGCCACTGCTATCTGTCAGGACTCCCTTTTACAGTATGATTCGTCTCGGAGCTGAAAGGCTGAATTTATTCACTCCCATTTAGACACAAATGGCTCGAATGGATCTATTCTCATTCCAAAATCCTCTATGTGGGTCTGTGTAGAGAACTGACCAATAAACTACCAAAGGCTCACACAGGCAGGAATGATCAATTCCTTCACAGAGTGTGTGGGGTCATGAAAATGTCTGTTTACAGTTTCTCATCTGTAAGGATTTGACTATCATTGTAGTTTGAATGCAGTGTGCTTCCCCTTAATAGATGCAGAACAATGAGTGATTAATAATGACATTTTTATTCCTCTCTGCCACCTTTTCTTCAAGTCTTCCAGCTACTGTCAACCTGTCAAGCCATTAAGCTGTTTATGGTTTATTTCACTGACTCTATGTTTTGGATTTTTATGAACTGTGTGCATTCACTGAATTTATGAACTTTGGGAATTTTTAATTTGTTCTTTCCTTTTTCTTTTCTTTTCTTTTCTTTTTTTCTTTTTTTTTTTTTTTTTTGAATACAGTGGAAATTATGAATAACAATTACTACAGAAAAACAATTATTTATTAAAATAATTAAAAGTTTTGAAAAATTATATATATACAGTATAATATCTATCTATCTATCTATCTATCTATCTATCTATCTATCTATCTATCTATCTATCTGTTCTATCGTTCTATCTATCGTTCTATCTATCGTTCTATCTATAGTTCTATCTATCTATCTATCTATCTATCTATCTATCTATCTATCTATCTATCTATCTATCTATCTGTTCTATCGTTCTATCTATCGTTCTATCTATAGTTCTATCTATCTTTCTATCTATCTATCTATCTATCTATCTATCTATCTATCTATCTATCTATCTATCTATCTATCTATCTATCTATCTATCTATCTATCTATCTATCTATCTGTTCTATCGTTCTATCTATCGTTCTATCTATCGTTCTATCTATAGTTCTATCTATCGTTCTATCTATCTATCTATCTATCTATCTATCTATCTATCTATCTATCTATCTATCTATCTATCTGTTCTATCGTTCTATCTATCGTTCTATCTATCGTTCTATCTATAGTTCTATCTATCTTTCTATCTATCTATCTATCTATCTATCTATCTATCTATCTATCTATCTATCTATCTATCTATCTATCTATCTATCTATCTGTTCTATCGTTCTATCTATCGTTCTATCTATCGTTCTATCTATCTATCTATCTATCTGTTCTATCGTTCTATCTATCGTTCCATCTATCGTTCTATCTATAGTTCTATCTATAGTTCTATCTATCTATCTATCTATCTGTCTATCTGTCTGTCTGTCTGTCTGTCTGTCTGTCTATCTATCTATCTATAGTTCTATCTATCTATCTATCTATCTATCTATCTATCTATCTATCTATCTATCTATCTATCTATCTATCTATCTATCTATCTATCTATCTATCTATCTATCGATCATCAAAGATCTATCTATCTTTGATATAAATACAATGTATAATATGTTTCACAATATTAGTTATGTCTTATTACATTATATTATAAACATATTACATATAAACTATAGATATTTAACATTACCATTTATGTAATGCACACAGACACATATGCTTAAAAATGCTTAAAAATTACAATATATACTGTATATATATATATATAGTTTTATCTTAAAAATATATATATGAAATAAAAGTTTTGTGTAAAAAAATGTAAATATATATGTATACAGTATATTACATAAATAGTATAGTTTATAATATGTATAATATGTATATATGTAATATGTGTAATATATATATATAGGCTATATATACATATGTAAATATGTTTTATTACATTACTTGTGTAAATATGTTTTATTACATGACTTAATTTACATCAATTCATATAATTTATATATAATATAATGTAATAAAACAGAATATATATATGTGTGTGTGTGTGTGTGTGTGTGTGTGTGTGTGTGTGTGTGTGTGTGTGTGTGTGTGTGTGTGTGTGTGTGTTTGTGTGTGTTTATTACATTATATTATATATAAATTAATGTAAATATGTAATAAAGCATAACTGTATTTCGAAACGTATTATAAACTGTTTAAAACTTCAAAGGCTAATTTTGATCTCAGTTTGAAACAGTGTTACCAATTAGCCCTGGCAGAGATTGGCCTCCTGACCTCTGACCCCTGCTGGGTTTTCCTGCCCATTAAAACCCTTTGGGGCCCAGCTGGAGTTGATGTAGTGCCCATTCTCTTCTGACCACTAAACACACAGCTACATTCAGTTTGTAACTTCCATTTTCTGTCCCTTTGTCCCGTCTCTCTGTTCTCTGCGTGTCCTTCTTGCTCTTGTGTTGACCTCTGAGTCTTGTTCGGAAGTGATCCAGAAAGATCCAGTCCTTCCCTGCCATATGCTTATTGCCAGCTTATTGCTATATGTTTGAACAGAAAATGATCTTGACAGAAAAAAAAAATGAAACACAACTGCCTGTGATTGAAAGATGCACGAGTGATATTTTATGATAAAAACTTCTTTCAAAATTTCAAGTAATTAACAGCAAGATATTGGTAATATTAAAGTCTGTAATTGTTTCACTACCACAAAATACACCACTTTCAACATCATTAATCTGAAGTCATTTCACCAATATTAGCACTTTATTGTGTTTTTGCCATTAGCATTGTTAAAATACAAGAATTACAGGCCAGCATTTACAGCGCTGTCCTTGAATTGAACTAATACAATGGTTATAATTATTGTTGTTGACTGCATTGTTAACTCAGCCCCTCCTCAGAATGCTAATAAGCATTTCTCTCTCTCTCTCTCTCTCTGCTCCTCTGCTCTTTTCAGGGCAGCGCAGTAAAAGAGAGCAGCAGTAAGATCTTTAGTGGCTCCCTGGGAGCAAAATCAAAGGCCTCATTGATAACCAAACAGGGCGACATCATTGGGTTACAAGTGTAGACCCAGCAGGACACTCTCTTTCATAACTCTAGGCACATTCAGCTGGAAAAAAAACCCAGAACAAAGTTTTAAAGTCACAATAATTGTAATGTCAGCAAGCTAAGAGAATTACTCAAAATATGCTTTTTAGGTGTGTGATCAAGCAATTTTTATGTGCTATTGGTTGATTTTTTTACAACTAACATACTCAATCTTTAATTTATTTTAGTTTTGCTAAATTTTCAAACGCAAATTCAGCATTGATAATACATATTTCTTGAGCAGAAAAATCAGCATATTAGAATGATTTCTGAAGGATCATGTGACACTAAAGACTGGAGTAATTCAGAAAATTCAGCTTTTCATCACAGGAATAAATTGTATTTTAAAATATATTACAATAAAAATCAGTTATATTAAATTTTAATAAGATTTCACAATATTACTGATTTTTTGATCACATAAATGCAGTCTTAGTGGGAATAAAAGACATTAACAAAATTTTCCGAACGGTAGTGTATATGCATAGATTTAATTGTTTTATCCTTGTCCTTTTCAATCTTAAAATATGAAAAATCAACAATCAAAAAGTGACCATTTTTAAACCTTTGATTATGCAAACAAGAGTGAATTAAACAGAAACCATTTTAATATGTATTGTATAAATTTCGAACAATTTTGCCCCAAATAAAGTTTTTTCAAAAGTTAGTATACTTTGTTACCAAGGAGACAACTATAAATACCATAATACTATAACTATAAATATCACTTATGTACAGAATATTTGTATTGGTCATCATTTCCAATCAAGCTATAGTCATTCAAAAGTGTGAAAATATTATTTAATTCTTTGTATTTAGGAAACACAAAATGCTGACTATGAAATTAATCATTTAGTCATTAGACATTTTCAAATTTCAAATTATTGTTTGAAACATCAAATCTTTTTCACCAAAGGTTAATAAAAATGTAATTTGTTAGTTAACAAAACAGGTCACAAAGAAGACCTGCCTGAAATGTAAATAATATTCCCATAAACACCATACATTTGTCATACATTTGCAGCCAAACTCTATTCTGGAATTGTGTCACAACAGTAAATAAAGAAAAAAATATAAAGTAATCTCTACTTACACAGACAAAATGTATGTGAGATTGTGAACAAGTTAATTAATTAAATAAAATAAAAAAATGTTGTGTGATTTGTTTGAGCAGGATGAAGTATCTTAAGTCCACCTAATTACAGCAGCCTAGCGTATATTGTCTTCACAGAGCCATGTTTTCCCAGCATACTCTTCCTCCCTACAGCAACAACATGGTCACTCTCACTGTGTGGCATTATGGAAGTTTCATTTCCATCAACAATGTGCGGCTCATCCTCCAAGTTCAGTAATAGCCATGTGGGGAATTTTAAAAATTGTTGTTTCAGACCTGTAGGAGGAAAACAAAAAACAACAGGGAGGTTTTCTTCCAAACACGCACCCTATCCTCTCTCACGCTGCTAAATAACATACAACACAACATATTTGACATTAATAAGAAGCTGGCCTGGACTTCAATTGTCAAAATATTGTGCAAACTATAAAGATTTAAGATCACCACAGAAACCATGTGTCCTATAGGCCATGTTTCACAGACAGGGCTTAGATTAAACCAGGATTAGGCCTTAGTTCAATTAAGACATTTAAGTAACATTTATAAACATGCCTTTGAAAAAAAAAAAAAACATTACTGATGTGCATCTTGAGACAAAACAATGGCACTGACTTAATTTAAGATATGCAAGTTCAGTGAAAACAGCTCAAACATGCATTTTAGTCTGGGTCTAGACTTAAGGCTTGTCTGTGAAACAGGGGGATAAGGAATAGTGCTTGTCGCAGGAAGGAGGGGTTGGTTGGTAATGGGCCCTTGCTGAACGGAAACACATTCCTAACACCCATGTCATAAAAACGATTGTGTTGAAGAGAAAAACTATGCAAGGAACAGTAAAATTCAGAATACTGTAGATTGGCAAAATAGACTATAATACTAGACTATAATACACTATGTTGCCACAAGTATTGGGACACCCCTTCAAATCATTGAATTCAGGTCTTCCAATCACTTCCATGCCACAGGTGTATAACATCAAGCACCTAGGCATGCAGACGCTTCTACAAACATTTGTGAAAGAATGGGTTGCTCTCAGGAGCTCAGTGAATTCAAGCGTGGTACCGTGATAGGTTGCCACCTGTGCAATAAGTCCATTCGTGAAATTTCCTCACTACTAAATATTCCACGGTCAAATGTTAGTGGTATTATAACAAAGTGGAAGCAGTTGGGAACAACAGCAACTCAGCCATGAAGTGGTAGGCCACGTAAAAATCACAGAGCGGGGTCAGCGCATGCTGAGGCGCACAGTGCGCAGTCACCAACCTTCTGCAGAGTCAATAGCTACAGACCTCCAAACTTCGTGTGGCCTTCAGATTAGCTCAAGAACAGTGGGTAGAGAGCTTCGTGGAATGGGTTTCCATGGCCGAGCAGCTGCATCCAAGCAACATCACCAAGTGCAATGCAAAGCGTGGGATGCAGTGGTGTAAAGCACGCCACCACTGGACTCTAGAGCAGAGACGTGTTCTCTGGAGTGACGAATCACACTTCTCTGTCTGGCAATCTGATAGACGAGTCTGGATTTGGCGGTTGCCAGGAGAACGGTACTTGCCTGACTGCATTGTGCCAAGTGTAAAGTTTGGTGGAGGGGGGATTATGGTGTGGGGTTGTTTTTCAGGGGTTGGGCTTGGCCCCTTAATTCCAGTGTAAGGAACTCTTAATGCTTCAGCATACCAAGACATTTTGGACAATTTCATGCTCCCAACTTTGTGGGAACAGTTTGGGGTTGGCCCCTTCCTGTTCCAACATGACTGCACACCAGTGCACAAAGCAAGGTCCATAAAGACATGGATGAGCGAGTTTGGTGTGGAGGAACTTGACTGGAGTCCTGACCTCAACCCGATAGAACACCTTTGGGATGAATTAGAGCGGAGACTGCGAGCCAGGCCTTCTTGTCCAACATCAGTGCCTGACCTCACAAATGTGCTTCTAGAAGAATGGTCAAAAATTCCCATAAACACATCCTAAACACATACTAAACCTTGTGGAAAATCTTCCCAGAAGAGTTGAAGCTGTTATAGCTGCAAAGGGTGGGCCAACTCCATATTAAACCCTACGGATTAAGAATGGGATGTCATTAAAGTTCATGTGCATGTAAAGGCAGGCGTCCCAAAACTTTTGGCAATTTAGTATATTTAGTATGAGGAAATGTATAGGAAATACAGAATATGATCTAATTTCACATTTCAAATCAGAGACGGACCACTGTTATCAATCTTGAGCAAAAAAACTTTACTGAAACTTTTTTTGTAAAGCATAAATAGTGATTTTAAAAGATTGATTTCATTTTATACAAAAATAATACAATGTGGAAAGAATCACATTTTGTATAAATCCAGCATAAAACAGGAGAATAAACCAGCACTGTAACCTCAGGTCAACTGGCAGTGGGAACATAGTCAACAACATTTAAAAAAAGCATTGAAGTGACCTTTTGACAAGTATTTAAACTCTCAGATGGGACTAAAACGGGATGCTAGTACTAGTTTTCTTAAGTTTACCACAATGACAATGTCAGTTTTCAATTCATGGACGTATATGCCAGTAAAAAACAAGGTAAAGAGCCACAATAAAAACTATTTCACAATGCTTCCTGGTAGTTCAGAGTTGTGTGTGAGCAAATAATACTGTTTGAAATGGGGAACGGGCTCAATTTCCCAACTTTTATGAAATTCCTACTGATAACAATTACTGAGACCAATTCAACAGGACGCTCTTTTTCACATATCTCTACACCATGACAATGACAGTTTGATTGTAGGTCAATATTTAGATTAGAAAGGCACGTCATGATTCATGGCCGTTCCCTTCGGTATCACAAAGATGGTGAACGGCTATGCGGATAGAGTTATCTGTCTCTCTGATCGACCGTAAAATTAATCCAGTATTCCTTGGATGGTAGTCTGTTATACTGAGTTCCGCCATCTGAAAGCTGGCACAGAAAGACGGGTCTTATCTATATGACGACATTAATGCAAATAGTCAACATTGATAGTAGTGTCTATTTTAAAACCAGGCTTACAGGTAGATTGATAGGTTCAGGTTTTGTTGAATGTGTTTAAACATTTATCTCAAAAAAGACTGCGCACTCCGTCGCATTGCATATTCCAATACGTCATACCTGTTCCTTAGATTGTCACATCCTGAATCACAGTTTACACGTTTAGACAGATAAAACAGCACACCACATGGACTATCAAATATTTACATCCTTCATAATAATGAAATAATAGTGATATAATAATTGCTTGTATTTACATCCAACTGTACAGAACATTGTCTAAGCATTCAGATCTCATGGAAGACGTCTTTGCATCACAGTTATACGTTGCATAAACCCTTACAGATGCTTCTAACATTGGCTGATTGTCATTGTATCCACACAGTTCAATTATAATGTCTTCACTGAGCACATCTAGAAACATTCTGTGCTCTTATTCCAGGAAATGGCTGGAAAGCAGGTGTCTCATTCCTTTCTGGTGCATCTTTCTATCTGTAGATTTGTCTGACCATGTTTTTCCTATTTGTTTGTTCTTCAGGATCACCCATGTTCATCAGAAGGAATATACTGTCTAAAGTGTGTACCCTTGTTAATCGTCCAAGCCAGACTTTTTGTCTCCCTAAGATGAAACAAAACAACCCGACAGTGTTCGTTCTTGTGGGTCTTGCCCTCCACTCCAGCCCCTGGTTTATCGACAAACTCATCATCCAATGTGCCGCGAGCACTTATTATGGGTTGCCACAGATACGGGCACGATGAGGGGGAATGGAGGTAAGGACGATGTGCTCCTGTTGCTAGGCATCGAGGATCGTGCACGCTCACCAGGCCTGCAGCGGACACTGCAAAATAAAGAGAGAAAGAGGAAATGGTCACATAAGCATTCTGTATGAAATGTGAACAAATCCTGCGAGAGTGGAATTTCCTTATCAGCCACACCTGACCAAATATATACCTCATCCCTGTGCGCTCTTTCCCATTGTAACCGACATTTTCGTATTGTTTGGGTGTTTTTACTCTTTCTTTGGGGAGGGAGAGGCAGGTGACCCTGCCGTGACCTGCTGGCCGACAAACAGACGCACCTGATAAAGGTGCCGGCCAGCTGCTCAGACTACACTCATTAGATGCAGGTCTCCAAATGGAGGTGAGGTTTTGTTGTCGGGCTGAGTGGGATAACTCGGCAAACAGGAGGGTTATAAAGACCGAGCGTGGTTTGTAATGTCCCTCAGAGTGCTCACTGCACCGCCCAGTCCAAATACAGCAGGCTGATAAGAGCTTGAAATTGCTCTCTCAGTACTGGGGGGTTGAGGAACCACATACCTGGGATATCTAAATGCTTTCAACCGAAGTTTGCAGTAAATCTCACACAAGAGAAATATTGAGGATATTTGCAAATTATTCAGAATTAGAGTAGCACATGCTGGTTGGAAGTTCAAGCCATCAGGGTCTGTGCTGCCAGTGATGTGGCAGCGTGGGAAATTAGGCATGTAAAAGCGGAGACTGCAGACCGCATTTCAGGCTAGAGCGGTCACAGAGCGCAGGGGAAAAGCCGTAATTACTGCATACACTCCCATCCACGGCAGGGGAGCTGAAGGAGCATGAGGGCTTTGATTAACAGTGAGGATCATTTCCTCAGGAATGACTGCATTGAGAGCGAGAAAAGAAAGGTAGGAAAAAAAAAAAACCTACAGTGCTGCTTGAAAGTTTGTGAACCCCTTGCAGAATCTGTGAAAATGTGAATAATTTTAACAAAATAAGAGGGATCATACAAAATGCATCGTGTTTCCTTCTGGAGCATCAGTGAATGTTTGAACCTTTTATTAATAGTTGTGATTGAGTCCCTCAATTGTCCTCAGTGTGAAAAGATGGATCTCAATATCATACAGTCACTGCTGGAGAGGGTTCAAATATGCAAAAGATGCTGGAAACTGAAGAACTTGCAGGACCTGGAGGATTTTTCTGAAGAACACTGGGCAGGACAAACAAGGGACTCAAGAACAACCATCACAAAATAAAAAAACTGTTGTGGATCATCCAGGGAACGACACAGTATTAAGAATCAAGGGTACATACACTTTTAAACGGCATCATTTCTATAAATTCATTATATATACAGCTCTAGAAAAAATTAAGAGACCACTTAACATTGATTTCTCTTTTTTCCAGAGCTGTATATATATATATATATATAAAAAATATAAATAAAATAACTATAAAAAATACAAATTAAATTTACTTCACTGAAAGAAAGAAAGAAAGAAAGGCGGTTTCATCAATCAAGTCGTGTTCAGGCTGGGATCACGGGTGACTGATTGGTCAAGCTGTTCAAAAGGAAATAGGAATTCTGAGGAGTATCCATGTTGGCTCGCTTCACTGATTGAGATGTGCAACTAACCCAGCTAAACAAAGACACTGAAGCAGGTTGGGTTTGTGCACAGATTCTCTACCTGATTAATACCCTGTTGGCCTTTATCTAACTAAAAAACTCAACATCAGTCCTATCCAGAAATCTTATGCTGATCACTTTGAGAAATGTTAGTGATTAAATGTTGTTTTTTAGTCAGGTGTCCTTTGCTTAAAAGCAATATTCTGAGTTGCATCAAACATACATGAAACTTTACTGTACAATCAATATACTCTTGCCAGTATATGGAGACAAATTGTGGATTAAATATATAAAAAATGTCTGTGAATGTTAGATTTGGTAGGGTCCGTGCTAATTTGAGATATGTAAAAATGTTTGGTATGAAACAAATCCAATGATAAACTTCTTTTTTTTGTATCTCTGCCCAGCAAGCAATTTTGCATTTAAAAGACGTCTAATAGCCGTCCAAACACAGCCCTGACATCTAGGCTAAAACAAGGCAAAATCTGGGCTGTCAGTGAAAATGTAATAGACGTCTAACCACAGGCCAAGAGTAGACTAGTCATCAATTTCAAAGAAATGAAACCAAACCCCGTGTAATCACTGTTGACTTTGCTTACATGTTGGAATATCATACATTTCGCAAGTTATTTTGGCAAAAACGGCATGTAACCAAATTCAAGGTTATTTTGGCTATGTTACTCATAGCCGGACTATATCGGGTCTAGACGGTGAATTGACAGGTATTGCTTGCTGAGTGTTCATGAGTTTCTCTTCGCAGCCATTACTTTGCCCAACTGATTGTCATAAAAACAGCAGATGAGCGAAAAAAAAATCATGTGACTGAAACATAAATAGTAGTTGGCTTAAAAATGTTTGTGGATAATGTCATAAGCATCTTTGTAGCTTTTATGAAGCTAAAAGCGTTTACAATTAACAATTCCATCCCGCTTTACCCATAAGAAGCTAGCAGAAGTATGTAGGACATGCAGATAGACCTAGGCACCCATAAAAGAAACCAAGAACCAAATCTGTTAGAGCAGATTTAAGAGACTTAAATCTGTGTTGATAAATGTTGTGGATGACTGACCTGTTTGCTGGAGGACATTGAACTCAGTGTACTGAGGCTGTTGGCATCTGTCACCAGCATGGTGGGGGGAAACCGAGACGAGTGAGAATACTGGGGTGGCTCCTGCTTGTGTGAGTACACTGTAAAGATAACACAAACAGAATGTCACATCAACAGGTATTTAAAAGAACTTGACTAGATCAGTATATACTGGACAGTGGATGTGGACTCACTGTGTGAGTGTGAGACGGATGCCATGAAGGGCTGTTGGCTCATGTGGCCAGACGACTGTTGCATGAGCTGCTGGTGTGGGCTGTTTAGCTGCTGCGAGAACTGCACCGGCTGCAGCGCTGCCAGACTGCCTGCAACGCTGTTGATGACGGGTACCGTCTGTGCCTGCGATGTATTCAAACCTGGATGCGAGAACAATGGGGCGTCAAGTGGAGAATGTATGAAGAATCTGAAGAGGAAAGAAAGGTGGTTGGACACTCACTTTGTGCGATGGCCATGACTCCAGAGAGGGGCATTATGAGGTTGGGGGTCTGTTGGTGCACATGGTGAGATGCATGGATGTTGGTCAGGGTGCTGACTGGAGGAAGACCTCCGCCTGATACAGAGATCTGTGAAGAAAATGCACCAATAGTTTAACAGAATGACTAGAATGAATGCTTCTGTCAGAACTGTTTCAACTGTACTCTTATCTTAAGAAGGTGTCGGATCCCTGACAGAGACACAGAGGTTTATTTGAATAAGCCGAGTTGAGAGGTGGCCATGCTCAGACAACCGTCTGACTACTCAGATAAGCTGCTGTCATACTCCCTTCCTCCTACACTGCCGTTGACAGAATCCCACCCTAAACCATGATGAATTTGACCTATAACGTAACACTGCAGCCTTGCTAGAAAAATTAATGCATAGAAAATTGTCCTGAAACAAAAAGCTACATGAACATCTCACCCAACTCAAACATTAGTATACAGATAAGCAACTCCATTGAGCGCCGGTGTCACTCAACTGACAGAGAACAAGCACACCTCCACCCTTCTCCTCCTCTGCGGGGCATTTAATCAATACAAACAGAATGTTTCTTTGTCAGGTTTGTTGGCACAGCCACGGCCGTGCCCCTTTCTCACTACCACTGGCTAACATTTGCTAAGATCGGCCCAGCAGTGCACTATGTGCCAAGGCCTGCCGTCTGCCTCTAGGTTTAGTACAATGCAGCACTTGTAATCCAACTTACTGGGTGAAGGTAGTATCTATCAGGCCCTACTTTGTGTTTCTGTGTCAAGAGCAGACATGGCGTTATCTTATCTAGAAGAACTCACCATTTTGGCGTCAGGTGACAGGAGACTGTGGCTGGGGTCCAGTGCCCCCGGAGAGACCTGCTGTAATACTGACTGGCTGGTTACCATGGCATTACTGCTATGGTGATTGATCGTCGAGGAGGAACTGACTTCACCAGGACCTTGTTGGCTGTACCGGACACCTATTGGGGAAGAAAGCAAGAGAGAAAATAATCAGATTTAGTCTCCTAACTGCTTTACAATTTTGTAAAGTCTGTATCTATTGGTCACAGACAAGTTAGGGCAGAGCAAACAAACAGGGCCCTCTGCACCTGGTCCCTGAACGGTCAAGGTCATCTGAATGTGTACATGTGGGTTGTCTGCAACTCTAAAAACTATGCTGCGCTGACCTTCAGAACTTTGTTTGAATAACCTACGAGTGTCCAATTCTTCTCCTGGAGGGTCATCTTCCAGCAGAGTTTGGATCCAGCTCGAATTAAACACCCGAACCAGCTATTCAAGGTCTTGATTCAAGGATCTACGATTACTAGATACTTCCAGGCAGGTGTGTTGGGAGCTAAACTCTGCAGGAAGGTGGTTATCCAGGAGGAGGATTGACACCCCTGAGCGACGTGAAATAAAGCTTTATGAGATAATAATGCTCTACTGATGCCTAATTCTCTGTTTAGACCTTTTATCTTTTGTGGGTACTCTTGAACATTCAGGGCCACAGGAATCCAGCCTGTCTCCTATCGAATGGATGTTTGCCAACCCCAAGCTCCACAGATATGAACAAGGTAAACATTACTCAATTAATGCTAATGTCATACGCATTTTTCAGTCCAAAAGTCTTCACTCCTACATTGAAATACCATCGTTTGGCCAGCCAAGCAAGATGACGACACAGCAGAATGAAATACGCTTTATTTGTGATGGCCTCTTCCCAGAGTGCTCCCAGAGCTAAATGACTAGCAGAACAGCAAAAATATGACAGAAAGATCACTTGATCCCTTTTTGTGTTTCATTGTGCAGGGGAACTCCGCAGACACAACTTTGCCCCCCTCTGCACACTTTCAGTATTGCCAGCTCTCTGCAGTGTCTTGTAAACACCAGCGCAGGACAATAAAGCACTCCATTGGGCCTACAACCTGCTCAGCACACAATGGGCCAGCAACCATAAACAGTCTTTACTTTACTACCGCGCACCCACTAAAAGTGTCAGAGAGAGAACAGGCTATTGTCTGACTCCGTCAGGCATTCACTCGGACTGCAGGGATCTCCTCTCACACTCAATCATTCAGGTCTGCGCTGTCTGGGCCATGCTGACCAGCAGGAGGGCTCGGTTTCTGAGGGAACCAGGAACCGAAATACAACCTCTGAGACCACAACATAAAAGTTACATGGAATGGTATCATAAACCAAGTCTTAATTACGCTATTCAGAAAAGCAGCGAACACTTTCAGCAACCATTGGTAGCTATATCTAGACAGTGTATAAGGTTATTGGCTGGTACAATATTCTCAAAATAGCTAAATATTGGCTTATCAATCTCCCTGGAAAATATTTTGTTCGGTCACTACTTTTGTTTTCAATTCACTTTGTAGACGCCTTTTAGTATAGCTTGACCAATACAAAAACAGCTACCGCAAAATTTGGTTAAAAAGGCAGAGGGTGGTGGGAAATCCTAAAGGGGAGTGGTAGCAGTAGACTTCAGCAGATTTTAAAGGGTTCAGCTCTCCCTGGGACACATGTAATATCAAAGCCTTGCTCTTCATCCCCAGGCAGTGCTCATTATAGCATTGCCGCATATGAGAGGCCTCCTGGGTCTTAGCAGGACGTACACGGCCTTTCAGCCTTTCTGTGGCCCCCAACAGACTGACCAAGGACAGTTGAACTCTGCTGTCCTCTGCTTCTCCTTTGCTATTATATACCAGGGTTAAATAAAAAAAATATTACTTAAAGGGTACATTTTCTGGTTTTCTTGGTCATGAGGTGACTGTCTCAAATGCAAGTTTTGTTACTAATATATGGATTAATGGGTATTGTTTTAGTGCTTTAGACAACCACTCCAACATATTCTACCTAAATAGGATCAAAGAGCATTCTGGAAGCAGGTTCCTTTCCCAACGGCACCACAACACAAACATAGGGAAGATCACAGCCAGCCCCCAAAACACATATCGGTTGACCTTCCAGCAGCGGCAAAATGGCCTGTCTGTTATCAACAGGCCAAACCTGAATCAATAAAAAAAAAAAAAGTAGAGTCTCTCTCCGATCTGACCTGGTAACGACCTCTTAACAAAACCTGGGTTTGCGTAGTTTCCGAGAGGGGGGCTGAGACCGGGAATCACCCAGTACCCTCCATACCTCGAGCAGAAGGGGCTCATCAGTCCTGTCTGGCCCGAAAAGAGCCAATAGCCCAGCGGACAGCTCCTGCTGTTCTGCTCAGAGCCCAGCTACAGCTTCTATACCCCAGCCCATAAAGGTGAGAGGGGATCCGAGGTGTCCCTCCCCCTGGCCCAGCAGAGATAAATGAACCTCGGTTACAGTCACTACAGTCTTCTAATATGCCATAAACAAAAGGGTTCCCTGCTGAGAGAGGGTAAAGAGAGCAGGGAAGAAGGGAGTCCCTTATCAAAGGCCTGGGAGATGTAGTAGCTGAGGATTTTAATTGTCAATTAAGCATGCATAATACAGGCTGTGCCCTGGCAACGTGATGAGGGGTCCTGCTGTGCCATTCTTGTCAGGCCTGCTTCTGACACCAAAAAACAGCTGATTCTGCTGGCAGGGCACTGGCGGGACACCTTGTAAGGCCCTCGACTAAAAGCACGGAAGAGAAGACTGACTCCATCCCGTTCCTCCCCCTTCTCATCCAAATTAACACACAACCTGAGGTCACTGACTGGTCAGGTGTGTAGAAGGAAACACCACACGCAAACAGACAAGCCACTCATTGCTGTGCATATGCACAGAAACAAGCAACACGCCCACGGCGAAAGCACTCTGGCATTTTGGCGCTCAAACATGAAAGCGCAGCAATAGGTAATGAGCTGGTTGAGTCAAAGAGTGTATTGCTTTTACTGCCGAAGTCTTGCCATATCAAACTAAGTCAATAAATCCTTCTGGGAATACAATTCATTAGATAACAGAGGAGTGGGCCTGCAGTAAACCGCAGTGACCCTACAGGTATAACTAGGAGTCGAGAGTGAGTTGAGCCGCATGACCCAGGGTTGACCCTGTGTCCTGTCCAAGGGTGGCTGCTCTTTGTGCCTCACTCTTGCCTGCTGACTTCAGTGGAGCTGAGATTGCAGGTACAATGCAGATTGTTCTTGGTGTGTGTTTCAAAGCTGGGAATAACAATGCCATTTGCTCAGCTCACTCTGTCACTCTCATTGATCACTCCCCTGCTCTCTTTCTTTCCCCCTGATCTCATCAACTACCTCATCTTCAACTTCGTTGCCACACCATACAGCAGAGGATCCAATGGTCAGTGAATGTATTTTCCGACCCTAAGCCACATTCACAGGCTAATAGTAATATCAAATAATAGACATGAGATTACAATGAATGTGCCAGTACCTTGCATTTTGCTGGGTGGGGAGCTGCTGGCTTGTGGGTGATGTGGGGAACTGTGTGTAAGGAGGGAGTTCAGACTGTGCGTTGGCCCACTGTAGGCATCCATAGCCAATTTTTGTCTAAAAGCCTCTTCCTTCCTCCTGTTGGCAAACCAGTTGTAGACTCGCACCTCCGTGACCAGGTTGGAGCCAAGCCCATGAGCTTTGGATGGCGATACTCCTCTCTGGAGGCACTCAGCCCTGAATGTAGTCAAGAGAAACATATTAGCACAACTGGGATGAAAGTGAGGAAGTGGTTTTGACATTCATAGCAAGTTCTTCCTTACCGATTGCACTCCTCTACCAGTGCCTCCCTCTCCTCTTTGCTGGGGTTCTTCTGCCGTTCGTAAGCCTGGTAAAGGATCTGTTGGGATGCAGGCCCCCATTTGAAGCGGTTGCGTCTGAGCTTCTTGCAAGCAGGTTCAATGGCAGCATCCTCCCCTGGCTGCACCATACTCTGCCCAGACTGACTAAAGTCTGAGAAAAAAAGTAGCACCTGATCCTGATTGCCTTTGTCTGACATGTTGCTGCCACAGCCTTGTGATGCCTGGTTGAATTCTGAAACATAAAAGAGAAGGACTTTGATGTCACTTTCAGAATTTTCAAATAGGACATAGTGTGTGAATGAGCATTTTTTTTTTAATCCTAGTTAAATTAAGTATCATCTTCTGAAAGAAATGGATATTTAACCCTTTGATACAAAGTAATTTTTAAGCATTCGGAATGTGATGCTATGCTGCCTTCACGTGCTATCGGAGTCTCATCACGTTCAAATTTTGACTTGAGAGGGCGTTCATGTCCTATTTTTTAACTAGGAAACTAGTATTTATGATAATTCCGAGAGCATGAAGGCAGCATTACACCGAATCACCATGGTTGATAACCTTCGCATAATTCTACATAACTGTTCTCTTTATATGTCATTGTGCTTTTTATGATAAAATAAATTCAAAATGGCTGACAAAAATGATGATGCAATGTCTCCACAAAAAAAATTAAAATAATTAATAATAATAATAATAATAATAATAGGCCTCTCTAAAAATCTCTTACTGCCTGTATACATCTCTTTCTGCCCTTACTGCATCTGTATCTCTGTAAAATTACATATGGAAAAAATAAGAATGGAAATGATTTTTGTAAAGATACAAAATTTTGCAAAATCCTCATAATGCATGCATCAAAGATTTAGTTAACTGGTGGAAAATGGTGCTTGATACTAATTCATTTCATGCAGTGCAACAAGACAGTTTTATATTACTAGGACAATATTCTCACTGTAGCTTAGAAAACTGTCACATGCAGCAAGAAATACAAATATTAACTTACGTCGTAAGATCTCCCGCTGTTTCCTGACATACCAGGTGTAGAGCGCTGCGCGTTTCTGCGTTTTCATAGGCGTGCCTTTATTCAGGTGCTGTGACAGGTGCGACTGATTGAGGCCTGTCACATCCACCACCTCGCGCTGAGGGATATTGTGCTGCTGCATGTATCCTTTGATCATGCGGGCCGCGCGCCACGGGTCCTCCCTGAAGAGACCGGAAACATAAAACATAACTACAACAAACTCATTTTACATGATGCTATTATTAAGTCACTCTTTATTTGTTGGTTTCGCTTCTTTTATACATTTATGATAGTGAATTTAATAATCTGTTTAACATGTTATATGTTTTGTAAGTGCGGTCAGTTGTTCCCAGCACTAATAAACAATCGTTAATCAGTGTATTCAATAGGCTGTAAATAATTCCAAAGGTTAAAGACTTCATTGCTTGCGCGCAATCCAACTACTGTGATTTAATTACAAAAGGACTTCACGACAGCTGTATTGTTCACCGAGAACATTGCAAAGCCATTTCGAAAACAACAATACTTAGAAGGCCCTAAAGTATAATTAAACATGGTTTTAAAATGGCTCTGTATTTTAGAGAGAAGGATTACATTTTGCGCGAGACGAAAATTACTAAAAAAGATGGTTAGGAATAGAGAAACCAAACAAATTTTTCACAAAAGCATTATGCTTTTATATAAATGTAATAAAATAAATAAATAGGCCTATCGCATGATGAAATTAGCTTCAAGATAATAACAATAATTTTTATTCATCAACAGAAAGGTTGGATGCTAATAAATCCAAAGAACTTTATTCATCATACTTCAAAAGAAATACCGTTCACATACAGAGAACATTTACATTTATCTGGTGAATTTGAAGATCTTGTGAACTTGAACTTTGATTGGCTATAGGCTATATAGGCCTATAAACTAAAATCATAGAGAAATATCTGAAACATGTTAGTTTCGAGTCCGTAAATTGGTATGTTTGCTGTTAATGCAACAAAATATTTATATATATTTAAATATATAGGCTATTCTTTAAAAAAAATACAATTAAAAGCGGTGCAATGTAAGACATGGACATAAATAAAAAAAAGAAAGAAAAGAAAAAGCGCAACGCGGTATCCATGCTTTAAGATGCATTAAAGCGAAGTTCAGTCTTACCATAGTATTTTCGGATTAAACCTTTTGCTCTTGAAATCTGTCCAGACGGTTTGATTTGGAGACTGACAACATATATGTCCGTGCGCGAGCTTGCTTTATAACTTTCGACAATGAATAACTAGATCTCCATTCACGCTAATCATTCGTCACTGTGTGTCTTTCAGTTGATGATTTATAGGATAAAATTAATAACTCAACTCCACGTGCTTTAGTTTTGATTTTCAGCTTTATTTCGTGACGTCGATGTTGATTATATCATTTGTTGAATTATAAAAATAGGCTAGCCTATAATGTAAAAACTTTAATTTAAGCGTCGTGATTGTTTTTGTTGCTATTGTATTTTAAATAATAAAACTAGCCTAACTATATAGTGACATATAGGCTATAATAGCAACAATAATAATACCCTAATAATACAGCAATTATTATCAATAATTTTATTTGCATGGCCTAAAATAGCCTACATTTACGGACCACAGAGATGAAAATCAGACAACAGTGCGCGTGTAGGCTATTTATTTTCTTTCGAGAGGGCAGAGGTGGTTAATAATAAATAGGATCTTCTTTAGTTGATATATCTCTAAAGAAATAACTCACGTAGATAATTAGTAACCAGAATGTGAAAAGAGGAAACACTGGCGCGTGCTTTTAAATTTGTAAACACCAGTCAGTAGTTTATCTGTTCTGAATTTCGTTTCCATGATTTCAGGCCAATGTTACGCAGTTGAAAAAAAAAGTTTCATCATTAGCCTATATTATAACCACATCTTTTCCATTGATTTAACCTGTCGCAATAATTTATAGTCTACTAGATTTGATCAGTTTTCAGAACTTCAATCAGAAATTAAATTAAGTGGTATAAAAAGTGTATGATTTGCCCTGTGATTTTAGAAGGCAGTAATTAAACTTCTATTTTAGTGAATGCTTTTTTTTATCATTATTTTTACAGTAGCTATAGGGTGAATTAGGCTAGCCTACTTTTTATATTAGCACATTTTTAGTAAATGTGGACTTTTTCCGTGAAGATGTTTGTATTAGAACGAATAAATAGCCTAAACTGTGTTTTCAATCCTAACGCTTGTCAAACGACAGTAATTTGACAGTAACAGTCGGCCTTAAACTGCATTACAGTACAATGTCAATTCAGCTGCTCCTTGCCCCCTTTTGTAGCTATATAAAACAATATATGATTATAGTAGAAGCATAAACTTACGCCAACATTCGCTCGATTTCTGCCCTCTGCTCCGCCGCCTCCTCTGTGTTTTGAGACTGTAGCTCTTTGAGTATCGGCGGTGTATCGTAATCATCCCCGTCCTCCGAGCCCTCATCCCCTGATAACTTCCCTTTACTGTGTCCATTGGTCAGCGTGTGAAATACCGGCTTTGAATCCGTATCACTGAGTTTGGAACCGCAGGGCGACATCTGAAGACTGTCCAGTTTAACTCCAAAAGCGCTCGGGCTTGGGTCCAGGTCTTCCAAAGCTTGCAGAAGCACATCTTTAGTAACTCCAGAGTCCAACAAGGCGCTCAAAAGCTCCTGTTGCAAAGACGTCAACTTGGAAACCATTTTTGCAAACATCTAAATGTTTAGTACGCAAGGAGGTATACAGAGGGAAATGCAGAATGTGAAATTTTCCCTCCTCACGCCTCCAATGAGCTCCTCCGAAGACACCTGCTCCGAGAAGTTAGGCCACTTCCCTGTCGAACTGAATGATATAACTTGCCATGATGCTTCCAGAGGGCAGGCGATATAAAATATGGTAATGAGAGGGCGGCTGCTGAGGGCCTTTATGCAAATGAGCTGTCCTGGGCCATACTGACTCAAGCGCAGGTACAGCGTGTTTACACACTGACTGGCCTGTTATCAGCACAACTCTAAAGAACTTTGGACTTTGGCGACTTTTGCTAAAGGGCGTAATAATAATAATAATAATAATAATAACAACAACAACAAGAATATGCACCTATATATTAAATGTCGCTATATAAACTTATAGTTAATAGATACAACCGACATCACATGAGAAAAAAAAAACACCAAGTGATGTTTCAGTATAGACTAAAGATGTTTTAGTATAATATAATAGCCTATGTATAGTAACTTTATCTTTAATGGAATACATAATTAGTTTGATTTTGTCTCAGCTCATCAGACTACCAATAGTTTGTTCTCAATGGAGATTTCTACAAAATTAAATTAAATAAAAAAAAAGGTTTTCTTAACATCTCTAGGGATAAAAATAAAGTGACTATATGCAAGATAGAACATAGATTAAGCTACAAGAGTTAAAAGTTAAAACATAAATATAATACAGAGCAAAGCGGTATATGTGCACTTTTCACTACTAAAAACAACCAAAAAGTTCCTTAGAAGAATGGGATTAAAGTGCTGTCAAATCGATTATTCACATTCAAAATAAAAGTTTGTGTTTACATAATATGTGTATGTGTTATTATGTATATTTGAGTACACACACATACATGTTTATATTTAAAAAAAAATTGCATGTGTATACTGTACATATATTTAATATAACACATTTTTCTTAAATATATACATGCATGTGTGTATTTATATAGAGATAATAATTATACACAGTACACACACATATATTACGTAAACACAAACTTTTATTTTGGATGCAATTAATCACGATTAATCGATTTGAAAGCACTATAATCATTCATTTATTTACTCATTAAAATCTCCCCAAACATTATTCTAGGCCACATGAGGATAGGCTTGGATGAGTAATTTTCTCATGTCTTTTTTAATCATTAACAACAAATAATAACAAACAGCAAAAACTATTTATCCAGAAAGCAACAGCTCATCTCTGTTGTGAAAGCAGGTTGTGTATAAAGCGTACCAAGAAACAGACATCTCATAGAGAGAAGACAGAGCTACATAATTTTAAGCTTAATCCATCTAACCAGTCTGGTCAATTAGCTGGTTTTAGAATGATTTTGGACACTTTTTTACCTGTTCAGACCAAGAGACTATATACCTTAAACAGCTAAGCCTATAGTCATACATTTTGTCTTGATTTTGATTTTTCAATAGAGTGAACAGAGAAAAAAAATCCATGATGCATCTCTAAACTTTGCATCATTTGTACTAAATAACAGAAAAACTTAAAGATAAAAAGGACAAAACTGCTATTCATGTGTGCACCAACAGGGGCAGTTTGAATATGTGATTTTGAAGGGTTGTGGAACAGTTGGAAGGGCAATAACGGCGCATGCAAATATCATTTACGGCCAGACTGCTGCCAGATGCCTGAGCTCCATAACTGACATTCAGGATCACAGGAACACATGGTTTTACAGACAGCCAACGTTTCTGAGTAATTCTGAAAACTTGAAGAAAGAGTAAAGTTTCTCTATGGATTTCTACTCCTTATAATACCTATGAAGAGACTGATATTTGAATATAGATTTGATATTCGTAAATGAAATCTATGTGGTAAAGGAATAGCAACAGCTGGCTTGAGTCATTTTCTTTTGTATTCTCAGTTCTACATGCCGGTTCTTCCGTGATTTGTGTGTTTTATCTTAAGTCACTTTCAGACGCAAACTGTCTGGTAAAAAAAAAGTGATTTCAAAAGCAAGTTTAAACCGGGTTAAGTCAGTTCATGGTGGTTTCAGTGTGAATGGGATGAAGCAAGAGGTTTTAGGTTAACTGTGAGCATAGCAGGTTGACCCAAACTGTGCTTGGCAGCCATTTGGATCTGTGACCCCTCCTCCGCCCTCAACCTCCCTCCATCACAGTCTGGGGCACAGAGCGGAACGCTTGGAAACTTTTTGGGCGAAAAGGGCAGCGAAGGTATGGTGTGTGTGTGTGAGATTCAGCAGTCGCTGATCATGTCTCGTTCCACACAGTAACCTGGACCTTACCCCCAGCGTGCACCCTCCAACCGTTCCACTCTACTGAAGAGCTTGTTTTTCTGTTAAAACACCCAACTTGCTAGAATGTTAAATAGTGGTAAATTTAGCCATTTTGACAGCAATATTAAATGTCTAAAGTAACCCAGTTAACCTGAATTAACTCATTCATGACTCACACCATAAAAATAATTTTATATTATTATAAAATATTAAAAAAAAATATTGTATAAAATATAAAATATTAGTAGGTACACTACCGTTCATTCATATAAGTCTCTTCTGCTAACCAAGGCAGCATTTATTTGATTAAAAATACAGTAAAAACAGTAATATTGTGAAATATTACAATATAAATTACTTGTTTTAATCTATTTTAAAATGTAATTTATCCCTGTGATGGTAAAGCTGAATTGTCAGCCTCATTACTCCAGTTTTCAGTGTCACATGATCTTTCAGAAATCATGCTAATATGCTGATTTGCTGCTCAAGAAACATTTCTCATTATAATCCATGTTGAAAACATTTGTGCTGCTTAATATTTTTGTGGAAACCAAATTTTTTTCAGGATTCTTTGATGAATAGAAAGTACAAAAAAACCCAGCAACTTTTTTTTGTAACTTTATTAATCCATTTAATGCATCCTTGGCGAATAAAAATAATAATACTTTGTCCCTTCAAAATAAGAACTGATATTAAAATTATTATTTTTTAGTGGTGTCAAACGATTAATCGCATCCAAAATAAAAGTTTGTGTTTACATAATATATGTGTGTGTACAGTGTATAATTATAATGTAGGCCTATATTTGAATACACACACATACATGTATATATTTAGGAAATATTTGCATGTATATACTGTATATATATTTATATCATTTATATTATATATAAATATTTTATATATAAATATAACACATTTTTCTTAAGTATATACATGCATGTGTGTGTATTTATATATAGGCTACATAATAATTATACACAGTACACACACATATATTATGTAAACAAAAACTTTATTTTGAATGCGATTAATCCCGATTAATCGTTTGACAGCACTATATTTTTTTATCTTCAAGAATGTGTAATTTAAACATGCGCTTATTAGACGCACAAAAAGAAGAGATCCCCTCATATTATACAGTAACAAATAAAAAGTGTATTTGAAAACCAAAGATTCTGTCACCTGATGGAATTTGGGCTCCTTGCCACTGTCGCCTCTGGCTTGCTTAGTTGGGGACACTTAATACTCAACAATATTATTGATCTGACTGTACTGACGCTGTTGTGTGCGAACTGAGCCGGACGAGGACATCATTTTTTGCAGAACTGCTTTATAGATGAAATGAACTAATTTAATAATTGATGATCTTTACAACGGAACTGAATCAACACTGAACTGACTTCAGCTGCACAATAGCCGAAATGCATCATTTTCCTGTTATCACTGTAAAGCTGCTTTGAAACAATCTGTATTGTATAAAGCATTTTATAAATAATGGTGACTTGACTTGACTAAAACACTTGCAGCGGCCCATTATTAGGCGTGGCAAACATTCTGATATGAGAAGCTGATTTAATACCTGGGAAGAGTTGATAGATCCTCTTACCGTGAAACGTTCAATGAAGCATGAGTGACGCTGATTAACAGCCTAGATGATCTGATTGGATCACAGAGTTTCCACTGAAAGCAAATGAAGCTTTGATCTGTCCCAGAGGAAACTTGGGAGTTCTCGAGTATACGTTTCATTTAAGGATCAATTTGGAATCCAATGTTTCTCCTAAAATTGAAGAAATAAAAACAGACGCACATGAGACAGTACCATAATAGTGAAAAGCTATCAAATTAATCTAAATAACAGATTGTTTATGAAAGAATCTGATGAAAAACGCTGGAGTTCATATTGAATCTGACTTTTGAAAAATGACTGAGAGTCTAAAATAGATGTGGAAACAACACAGCCGAAGCCAATACAGTGCAATTCAGATTTCAGGTTCTCCTCCCTCTGCACAAACAGGACCTGTGATTGGCCGCATTGTTGTTGAGCGTGGCTGTGGCTCTCTGTCTCAGGCCTTGACCGACTGATTGACACACTGTTGGCTCAGTCAACACACACTAGAGAGTAAGTGTGGGTATGTGTACACTTTTCCTGAATGGTGCCCAAGACATGAAAGTCTCCTTGTTGTGTTTATTCTTACAAGTACTGGAGGTGTGTGTAGGGCCCGTGAATCAACTGCTTTGATTTGTTAAGACCTGTCCAATCGCACAGGCTTTGAGGTTGAATTATTGGCTTGTTGCCTTTTCCGCCTCCTATAGTAAGTTCTTTGTTTCTTTATATTCTTAATATGCTAGTGACTACATACCTGACTTGGGGAACAAGCCTAAAAGGCACACTCCAACTACAACAGGTGTTAGGTATCAAATCCTTTCTAACAGATGAAAGCTCACCTATCTGAGACAATAAGGACAAATTACTCTCACAACAAATGAATGAAGCAGGTTTGGGAGGCATCTACGGAGGAACCCTGCCTCTGTTCAGGGTCAGGATGCCCTCTTTAGCTCCTCATCGGGGCTCCATGACCCCATGCGTACACCTCCCTTTCCTTTTTGCCTGTCCCACTGCAATTCTGAACCATTACATCAGACGTTCACAAGGTTTTACTATAACAAGCATGTAATTCCCAGCAGTTTGTGCTAATAAACATCCTCTATACTCCCGAGATGAACATTCAGGTGTTATTATGACATATGGAAAAGGCATTAGACAAAAATATTAAAATAGGCTATATAAAACCGGCTATAATTCTTAAAGGGACAGTTCACGTAAAAAAATGAACATTCAGTCGACATTTACTTACACTCATGACAGTCCAAACCTATACGACTTACTTTCTTCTATGTCTCAGTGTTTTTTGTCCATTCAATGAAAGTCATTGGGGTCACATACCACAGCACACCTTCAGGGGTCTAGTGGAGCATAACATTATGACCACCTTCCTAATATTTTGTTGGTCCCGCTTTTGCTGCCAAAAAAGCCCTGACCTGTCGAGGCATGGACTCCACTAGACCCCTGAAGGTGTGCTGTGGTATCTGGCACCAAGATGTTAGCAGCAGATCCTTTAAGTCCTGTAAGTTGCAAGGTGGGGCCTCCATGGATCGGACTTGTTTGTTCAGCACATCCCACAGATGCTCGATTGGATTGAGATCTGGGGAATTTGGAGGCCAAGTCAACACCTCAAACTCATTGATGTGCTCCTCAAACTATTCCTGAACAATTTTTGCTTTGTGGCAGGGCACATTAGCCTGCTGAAAGAGGCCACAGCCACCAGGGAATACCGTTTCCATGAAAGGGTGTACATGGTCTGCAACAATGCTTAGATAGGCGGTACATGTCAAGGTAACATCCACATGGATGGCAGGACCCAAGGTTTCCCAGCAGAACATTGCCCAAAGCATCACACTGCCTTCGTCGGCTTGCCTTCTTCCCATAGTGCATCCTGATGCCATGTGTTCCCCAGGTAAGCGACGCACACGCACCCGGCCATCCACGTGATGTAAAAGACCAGGCCACCTTCTTGCATTGCTCCGTGGTCCAGTTCTGATGCTCATGTGCCCACTGTTGCCGCTTTTGGCGGTGGACAGGGGTCAGCATGGGCACCCTGACTGGTCTGCGGCTATGCAGCCCCATACGCAACAAACTGCGATGCACTGTGTATTCTGACACCTTTCTATCAGAACCAGCATTAACTTCTTGAGCAATTTGAGCTACAGTAGCTCGTCTGTTTGATCGGACCACACGGGCCAGTCTTCGTTCCCCACGTGCATCAATGAGCCTTGGCCGCCCATGACCCTGTCGCCGGTTCACCACTGTTCCTTCCTTGGACCACTTTTGATAGATACTGACCACTGCAGACCGGGAACACCCCACAAGAGCTGCAATTTTGGAGATGCTCTGACACAGTCATCTAGCCATCACAATTTGGCCCTTGTCAAACTGGCTTAAATTCTTACGCTTGCCCACTTTTCCTGCTTCTAACACATCAGCTTTGAGGACAAAATGTTCACTTGCTGCCTAATATATCCCACCCACTAACAGGTGCCGTAATGAAGAGATAATCAGTGTTATTCACTTCACCGGTCATCATTTTATGCTTGATCGGTGTATACAGCTCTGGAAAAAATTAAGAGACCACTTAACATTGAGAAATTAATGTTAAGTGGTCTCTTAATTTTTTCCAGAGCTGTATATATATATATATATATACACACACACACACACACACACACACATGCGCACACACACAGTACTTATTAAATAAATAATTATTTAATACTAAAATAATCTGATTGCTTGATGATCTCACATCTGTCATCATACTATACCAACAGTCTGATCTTAATCAAATCACACATCAGAACAGAAACAATAGACGCCTGAATCATTGGTACAAAAGATTAATCAATTTTAATAATTCTTATAAATTTAATAATTATTCGAGTACATCTGCAAACATGTCATCTCGTCATCTATTTGACAGGTTCCCGTGTTTTTAACCCTCATGTTCTGAAGAGAATGACTTACTGTTGTTATGTTTTTTCAGTCCAAATTAACCTCTTATTTGCCCTACAAATTATTTTAATAATGTATTCTGACCTAGTCAAGGTCCAGTGGGTAGATATTTTCTAAATTTCAACCCTGTGTTCTACCACAAAGAGTCATGCATTTTTTCAGGGTTGTGAATTCTGGACACTTTATTTCTGTTTGGGGTCATTTTGACCCCTTCAAAAAACAAACTAAAATACAATGAAACTATCAGGAGAGTATCTCTACAGTGTTTACAATACATACAATATTTTATGGAGTATGTAATGCTATCATGTCTGATATTGATTATCAGTTAAGATGACAAAAAAAGGCCTGATGGTTCAAATTGTTTGAAACTGTTTTACTGGCGCTGGATGTCTGTCTGGTCAGATGCGCTCAACAGATCAGACACTTTGCAATGGATAGTTCAAACTGGCTGGAAAATATTTGGCACAGTTCATGCTCAGCAGTTCTGCTGGTACAGAGAGATGTGAATGTTGAGTCCTGTCCACCTGACTAGAGCTGGGCAATTAATCAGACAGCTGGCGCTCAGGTTAATAGCTCGAGCATTTTCAAACGGAATCACTCCGAGAAAACAAATGACCTAAAAACACGCATGCAGACACACTGAGGCATGAAAGGAAAGAAAAAAAAGACGCCAACCAAATCCCATTTCGTCCCCCAGCCTAGAGGTGCACATCAATGATAGTGAAAGGTCACATGAGACAAATGTGTTAGCTTGGCTTTTGTTTGCTATATGACTTGAGTGGCTGGAGGTGGAGGACAGTCACTTTCCAGACTGCAAATTTATCGACTTCCAGCTCTACTATAGTCTTTGATTATTGGAATGAGGAGGTGATTTAAATCAGTTTTGTGTGTGTCATAAATGAAACTCAAACTGAAAGAAAAGGTGATATGTTTAGTCTGCCAACACCCAGCCACTCCTAAACATTCCAGACGTAAGAAGGCCAAAGGCTCCACACCTGTGACAGGCCACTAGACTGTGCATTTGTTAGTTAGTTATTAGCGTTTCTGGTGCGTTGCGTTTGGTGGAGATTTGCATGTTCAGCGGTTGTTTTAAAAGTGTAGGTAGTCTGATGGAGTTTCAGTGCTTTTTACACACTGGCCTGTTGTGTACGTCAGTCTGTTGAAGTTTCACTCACTGGCGCCACCCAGAGGTCAGAGCGAAAAAGGTAAGAAAATAATATAAATATAATTTATTGTTTATAACCTATATGTTGTTGTAGTTTTTTAAATCTATTCTTTATATTTATTAGTGTGTTAAACAAAAGTAGAGAACTATATTTTTGGGTCAATGACGTTTTTAAATCCACATCTCATTGTTATGTTAGTATTATTTATATATTATTCATTTTTAGATTGTTCATTTTTAGTTTAATTTTAGTTTATATTTTAGTAATTTTAAACTTTCTATATAGCTTTAATTTGTATTTCAGGTTTTTTTTGTAAATAAAATAAATAAATAAATGTTAGTATTATTTATATGTTATTTAGCTTTTATTTTTAGATTTTAAATTTTTACTTTAATTTAAGTTTATATTTTAGTAATTTTGTTATGTGATTTTTGTAACTTTTATTAGTTTTGGGGTTTTTAAAACTTTCTATATAGCTTTAATTTGTATTTCAGTTTTAGTTTTTTTTTGTTTTATTTAGTAAACAAAATAAATAAATAAATGTTAGTATTATTTATATATTATTTAGCTTTTATTTTTAGATTTTCCATTTTTACTTCAACTATTTTTTTTTTTTGTAATTTTGTTATCTTTTATTAGTTTTGGGGGGGGGGCGGTTTAAAACTTTCTATATAGCTTTAATTTGTATTTCATAAATAAATAAATAAATACATTTTATTAAACTGAAAAATAAAATGGTGTAGAAACATTTTCATAAGAAATAATTACAATACAATTACAATTACAAATAAGCACCAAGTAACACATTGAATTAAACGTGAAATTTTGAAGTAGTCTTTTCTTGTAACACATATTCCAATAATCATTGTTTTATTTACAACTCTGACAAATCACAATAAAAACCCTGGCATCTATGAATTGATACAAAAATACACTGAAAATACAATTCATACATGCAATAGCTTCAATGCACCTCTTCTAAGATGAGCATGTTTTTAATTTCTGATTTAAAATTTATTTTGATATTTTAGATATATTTGAAGAGTAAAGCCTTATTAAGGGGAATTATTTGCCATATGATTTGCGGCATCATTCTGTCTTCAGCCCAAACAAAGCAGGACAAGTTCTCAGATTCACCTTAAACCCTACCTAATTATTCATCTTATATCTTTCACAGACATACTGAAATCAAGTGCTTGTGAATTTGATCTTCCTCCTCGAATTCACTCAATATCCCCACCTCCCACCCAACATACACACGCAATTAAACATTCAAAAGGCAATTACCTGCATGGTTTCCTCTGCGATTAAGACTAGGTTTAGAGCAGCCTCATTAATGCAAAGGCACGCAGGACGGCCATGAGAAGTGGAATGTTCTTACCAAAAACCTGCAAAGCAAACACAGCTTAGCAGAAGTACACAGAGTTTTCACAGAAATACACTTCAGAAAGTTTCAATTAGGCTCATTATAGGCTCATTTGAGTTCATTAAAAAATCTCAAAGTCAGCACTACATTTATTATTTCATTTCTTAAGTGTTCATGTAATTATACAGACAGGCCCTAAAAAAATGTGATCAAACAAATAAAATAAAATAAAATAAAATAAAATATGCAGGAACAGATATTAATCAAACCTATTTTAATCCATTTGTTTATGTGCATGTATTCAGTTTAAATACAATCAAATAAACATCTAGCTGTGAGATGTCAAAGTCTGAAGAGCCTAACAGGCTTCTGTGGGAACTTCACAAGCAAATCAAATTCTTCACGAATAGTTCAGAAAGATACTTTTACAATCTCCTCCAATAAAGGGCACTGAACCATCAGTTGTACAGTCTTCTGTCGTTTATAGGCAATAATGTCATAGTCTACTTTTATGACAATGTAAGCACAGCAATATTTTGCACGCAGCATGCCATTTTTATGTCTTTTCACCTTCAAGATCTGTTCAAGGACGCGGAGCCTTTTCACACCACCACTTAGTTCTTCACTAACTGAAACACAATCAAATCTGCAAAAACTCTTATACAATTTATCCGAGAAAGATCTGTTGTTTGAATTCCTATAACTCTAATATTTGGAATCTACAAGTGCTGACTTTGGTTTGGCTTTCCAACAATTATTTAATTTATGTACACATTTTTTGCATAATTTTTCTGTTTTATAATGAAATAAACCCACTGAGCGCCCTTAACTGTGCAGGTAAGCCAAAATGCAACCGGTAACCAAAATTTTTTTTTCTGTCAGCAAATTGTCATCCTGTTCTGACGGCAGCAGTATCAGGTTATCTATTTCCTCTTTATTTAATTTTTTTGTCAGCTGTTAATGGATAACAGATAAGGTGAGGAATCAGCATTTCCCTTTAGCTCAGACACTAATCAATGTTTCTGCAGTGTGTGTGAGGGAGATCTAAATGGAGGTATTGTCTCATGGTGCACTTCACTGTAACTGTCCACAGCTAACCTGCCAGTATTCAGGCTCAGATGAAACAGTATATATGAGGAAGGTTAAGATAGTGGTTAACAGTAGTACATATTTAAATATAATGAAAAATAATGTCAAAAAATGTATTAATTAATTAAAAAACAAAATAATATAATATTGGTAACACTTTAGTTTAGGGTCCAGTTTTCATAATAAACTAATTGCTTATTAGCATGCATATTACTAGGATATTGGCTGTTTATTAGTACTTATAAAGCACATATTAATGCCTTATTCTGCATGACCATATTCTACATCCTTAATCCTACCCATTACAAAAATTAAACAACTACCTTACTAACTACTAATAAGCAGTAATTAAGAGTTTATTGAGGCAAAAGTCGTAGTTAACAGTTAGTTAATAGTGAGAATTGGACCCTAAACTAAAGTGTGACCATAATATGTTTTAAATGTTTTATTTAATATATATTTTTATTTTAATATTATGTTGTTTTATTTAAATACATTTTGGGTACATTTTATTTCTTTTTTATTCTAAAGGTCAGAATAATTTTATTTTAATTAAACAAAGCCATAGTTTTGATTCTCTTCATGTTTATACAGTACACTTAATGATGGATAGAAAAAAGTTTCCAAGAAAGAAGAAAATTTTCCATATATTTCTTTGCACACATTTATAATACTTTTTTATAATATTATTCACAATATAAATGGGTCTTTATACATGAAAATATAAAATTGTCTTTATATTTTAGTAAGTGGTTCCCATCATCAGCATATCTGTGGCATCATTGTGTAGGCAATGAAGATGAAGAACTTTGAACATCCATAGAACCTTTCCGTTCCGTAAAAGGTTCTTTATAGTGGAAAAGGAATCTTTAGATTATTCAAATGTTCTTCATGCTAAAAATATATATATATATATATATATATTAAGATCTGAACACAAGGTATACTCTGGGAAACCCTAAAAGGATTTAAAAGATTACACTTTATTTTGATGGTCCACTTTAGACACTCTACTAACTATAAGCAACTTTGCAACTACATATCAACTAACTCTCATTTAAGTATTAATAGACTGTAGTAGACTGTTAGGTTAGGGTTTGGGTTAGTTAGAATAAGTTGACATGTACTTGCAAAGTTACTTATATTAGTAGAATGTCTAAAGTGGTCCATCGAAAGTGCATGGTCCACACTATATTCTTATTCTACACTAAAATAGTCTAAAATAAGTCTTACCAATCCCACTTTTAGAACCTTTATTTTTAGAAATAAATAAGTGTATCAGCTCTAAGTCTCAGATGTTTCTCCTACAGTCCTCTTCATAATCTCTTAAAACAGAAAATGAGACAATTGTTCACATACAGTTAGAGTATAGAGCTATAAATCGAATATGGAAAGTGAGAAGTACTAATTAGATCTCTGACTTTTGTTTGTACTAGACTAGGTATCTTGGCAAATCTGCACGATCTGTGATCTTTTCTGAATATCTAGAAGAAACACATGATATTACTGGGGCTTTTTTCTCAGGAGAACCACCTGAGAAGCTAGAGTCAGTATATCAAGGAGATGTCAATTGTGATTTGTCTGCATTGAAATACTGGAGGGGGCTATGAAATCACCCATTTACTTATAGTTCCCAGACAACACAACCGTGCAGGTTGTGTTTACCTGTGTCAAGATGGCTGCGTTCAGAATCTGAGTGTATCTGCTTGCCATGTTCTTTCGATGCCCCCCTGAGATCTCAATCTTGTGCAAATACCTGGCAAAATGCCACCTAATGTTAAAGCCAAAGTTATCCATTATTTCATGAGTAAAGAGAAAAACGTCACACTCAATCAACCATGGCGTCTGTCCCAATGTCTCGAAACACCTTCGCCATCATCACACATAGATTAATTTAACTCTTTCCGCTTAATGTGCTGTCATGTAAGACCAAAAAAAGTGCTTAGAAAAGATTCTTGTTTGCATGACAGCCCCTAAAGTGAGAAAGAATCGATCGGATCTTATCAAAGTGAGAATATTTGGACAGTCTTGTTTTGTTTGATGTTGTCACTATGGTGCTGGTGGGCCGATGGTCACCAACCCGTCCCCCCTCCTTCAGAATGGACTCTGCCTTTTGTCCCTTTGCTCTCCGTCTCCACGGTCCTCTGCTCCTCCGCTAATGAATTCATCTGCACATCTCCTTTCCTCAAACAGCACATTAACCCCGACTACTGGAGCCATCCTCATGGAAAAACGGTCCCTCTCCAAGCATGGAGAGCCGCATCGGATTGACCTTTCCACCTCGGCCCCCCTCTCGACCCCTTGCTCTGAGTCTCGTCCCATCTGCATTTCAACACAGTGCCAGCGCATACTCAACCTCCTGCCCCTCACGCCATGACACATTGTCAACAGCCCGTGGGGGTCTCAAAAACAGCCCTCCTGGGTGCCCGGACTGCATGCCACCGTATCGTTCACTACATTCAGGAATGAAGCTGTGGAAATGCATGGACGATTTCTATTTTGAAGAAAGAGGGGATGAAATTGAGAGCCACTGACTTGTCCACCCCCCAGATTGATCAGACATTACTGTACCTCTTCACAAACCCCCTGCTGAGATAGACTACAAAAATACAGAGTTAGATACAAAGAATAGATCTAACCATTTCATGTAATTTTACTGCAAAATACTGTTCATCTACTAATCTTATGTCAATTTACAGTAAAAAGCCATAAAACTGACATTGCCAGAATTCCCTTCCACTTCACATTTGATGCTTTTTTTTATGTGCATGAGGGTTTTATGTTGCATCGTATGTTGTTAAATGAATATTTATTGCATTATTTTAGTGTCATGCGTGTTACCATGATGGTGTTTTGTATTTTTGTGCATGACACTGTGCACCTTCTATATATTTATCTCAGCTTGTGGAAAAGCTTGTGATGAACTTTGATTCATCGTGGATTACTCTTGTTATTATGGTGGTTGTCAATATATGTACAAAACAGATTTTAGTAGCAGTGTAGCAATTTCAACAAGATTCAACTTTTTAAATAAGTTTAAATGACTTGTACAATCAAGTTGATTGTACTTAAAATATAAGGCAGCAACTTAACTTAAAGGGTTAATTCACCCAAAAATGAAAATTCTGTCATTAATTACTAACCCTCATGTCGTTCCAAACCCATTTCGTTCATCTTCGGAACACAAATGAAGATATTTTTGATGAAATCCGAGATCTCTCTGACTCCTCCATAGACAGCTATTTAATTAACACTTTTCAAGGCCCAGAAAGGTAGTAAAGACACTGTTAAAATCATCCATGTGACTCCAGTGGTTCAACCTTAATTTTATGAAGGGACGAGAATACTTTTTGTGTGCAAAAAACAAACAAAATAACGACTTTATTCAACAATTTCTTCTAGTCTGTGTCAGTCTCTTACGTTAATTACATAGCTGTCTATGGAGGGGTCAGAAAGCTCTCGGATTTCATCAAAAATATCTTCATTTGTGTTCCGAAGATGAAGGAAGGTCTTGGTACGACATGAGGGTGAGTGAATAATGACAGAATTTTCATTTTTGGGTGAACTAACCCTTTACGTTGTTAAAATAGGTGGATTTTTTTACAGTGTGGCCTTGATAATTAAGCAGGAAAGGATGTTGAATTTACCAGTTTAAAATGTATTATGTTTTAATGTTTTAAACTGTAAAATTTGCAGGTTGTTCTGTAAATATGTTTACTGTATTTTTACAAAATTATTCCACAGCTACTATACAACCACAGCTGCCCGCTTGTTTTTCTGTAAAAACAACAGGAATTTTTTTTAACAGTGTAACAGATAATTTTTTTCCACCTTAAAAGTCAAGGTAGAGCAATACTTGTAACTGGCCCTTCAACTTGTTGAGGAGAAGGTGAATATAAATGAAAAAAGTCATAAACTTACACATATTCTGCATTTTTAATACTATGGCCTACTAAAATACTACTTTATATATACTATTTTTTTTTTTTGCGACACAGCAAAACTGCTACTGAATATAGCGTGAAACACAGCGCAACCAGTGCAGTCCGATTCCCAAATGAGTGACTCTTTTGAGCCGTATCTTGTTAGTGAATCATGGACATAAAGCACGACAGCTGTAGTCCGATTCCCATACTCTTATAAGCCTGTGGTAGTTGAACAAACTCAGGGTTACAGGATTAGTTTCAAGTTAACAAAACCAAACCAATCCAATCAGGTTGGTACCATGACACTGATTATCAACTTTCTCTGTCGACTCAGGCTTTGATCCGGAGTTTAGCAGTTTAGGTGTGACATCAGTAGTGAACAGCCAATCACGTGCTAAGGAACAGTGAAACCGCGATTCACTTCTCTCTTCTGTAGAATATTACGAAATTGAAAATATTAAGAATTCAAACAAATTTACACAGCAAGCTGTCTATGAAAGAGTACAACTAAAAGAAAAACATCAATGCAAGTAAAAGTTGTGAAGTTAGTTTATATAGTTGATCTAGGTATGAGAAGCTCACATGTAATTTTAATCTTTAACTATTGATTCTAAAGTTTATTTATATTACCTTTATATATTTATATTCATTTCAACTAAGTGATTAATAATAATTGATCAACTAAAACTGTACATGTGTAATGGATTAAGGGTACAATAATTACATAAATAATATCTAAATCATACTAAATTATTATTATTATAAAAAAGCATTGCTAAAAGCCAGACGGTTTTGTCTTTAAAAATCATTTGCTATGTAGTGACCTTTAATTTGGAGTAGAAACAAGTGGAGTGACTTTATTGCATCAGACATGTGTCACTTTGCTTACAGCTGATTGGTCCAATTTTGGTTTGAGATCTCTCACCTGGAACATAACCTGGCCCGGAGCAGGTTATGCTAAAAAGGTTTGCTAAAAGCCAGTCATAAACATAAAGTACCACAAGTGCAGCGTTAATCCTGAACAAATAACTCTTCTGAGCCGGATCTTTTTAATGAATTATGAACAAAGAACAACAAACGCAGGTCAATTAGCGAAATAAATTAATCTTTTGAGCTCAATCTTTCAGTGAATCATAACCATAAAACAAGCATAACAAGAGCAGTCCGAATCCCAAATGAAGGACTCTTCTGAGCCGTACATTTTAATGAATCATTAACAAAGCATGACAAGTTCAGTCTGATTCCCAAACAAAATGACTCTTATGAGCACATCTTTCAGTCAATCATAAACAAAGCACAACAAGGGCAGGTTGATTCCCAAATGAATGACTCTTATGAGTCTGAACTTTCAGAGAATCATAAACATAAGTCACGGTAACAGCTGTGTGATTCACAAACTAATGACTCTTATGAGTCTGTTCATTTTATTAAATCAAAAACATATAGTGCATACAGAGGTTCAAACAATTTCCAAACTAATGACTCTTATGAACCTGATATTTTAGCTCACATACACATAGAGCTGTGAGACTTAGTTGCAGACTTGTTGTTCATATGAAAATTAAAAATATGAGTAGCAAAATTGTCTATAAATAAATAGGCCTAAATGAATGTTACCACATTTTTGTTATTTGCTGTATACATAAAGCCAATTACTGGATCACATTTATGTCACTTCTAAAAATGTTTTATCTATAATTTTTTTTAAATATATTTTTCCAAATATCTCTTCCTCAAAAATATGAAAATAATAGTTAATTGAACTGTTACGGAACTTATAATTAAGTAGAAATTTAATCAGTAAATTAATTAATTAATCCTAACATTTTGATGATTAGACACTTTACAGGACAAAACTACAAGGTGATTTTTTAATATCTCATTCCTCCGATTTACCACAACAATGGTCTTTTGGATTAAACCTTAACCGATTCATCCGTCTTCACATCAGTGCAATGCAAACATGAGCGAATGACAGAGAGAGAAGGAGGTCCTGCGGCGAATTGCTCATTGAGCGTGGAACGAAGCCCAGGTTTCTCAGGAACACTCATAAAGCGTTGCGCCGCTTTACAACCCCATTGCTCAACATCACATGCCTTGAGAGATGGGATATTACCTGAGATAAGGCAAGAGGGATCAAGCTTGGCACCAATCTGACCTCTCCCTCCATCCCTTCACACACACAACCACAGGGAGTGGGACATTTTCATAATGGGCGTTTCAGACCTCCTAGGGCTTCCTGAATGACATTAAAAGTCAGGCACTGATGCACAGTAGCTATGTGACGTATTTGCTAAAACTCTCTCCCTGAACGACTGATCCAGGACTTTAATACGCCTTGCTGGAAAGTAGTCGAGAGCGAGATGTTTTGCTGAAATCAAAGAGGATCAGTGCGGTACTGCAAAGACTGTGTCACTTGTAGATTCTATAAATCATGTCTCTGTGATAAGCTAATTGCCTTATCCTTGACAGCAGCTCACTGAGAAAGCAATAAAGGGGCAGGATTACAAGATGTAGAACCATAAAGAGCTGGAAAAAGAGGGAAGAGGGAATGATGCAAGAGAAAAGCACAATTAGAAAGTGGGACTAAACTAATGGTAAGAGCAAGACAGCTGGATGTTTTTCTTTGCCTTTGTTCTACCTGAAGGATCTAAAAGCCTGTTAAAAAAATGACTGAAAAGGCACCAGGTAATGCTAGCAGGATAATGTAGATCCAGGAAGTAACTATTCCTTCCTTGTCTGTTCATAGAGTGTGGAATCAAGGTCAAGAGGAGAACAACTATCAAGACTGCTGCAGCCTCATAAAAGACTTGTGCATCACCTTTACCCTGTTTCCTGTAGTATCACTGACACTGTTGGCCAACAAGATCTCAAACAATGTTACAAAGAGTCTCCTATACTTACATATCCCATCCAAATGTTTTGGGGGGTACTATTTAAAAAAATGTTTATGATAAATAATACAGTAAAATCAATAAAATTGTGAAATATTATTACAATTTAAAAGAACTGTTTTCTATTTAAATATATTTTAAAATATAATTTATTCATGTAATGCAAAGCTGAATTTTCAGCATCATTACTCCAGTCTTCAGTGTCACATGATCCTTCAGAAATCATTCTAATATGCTGATCTGCTGCTCAAGAAACATTTCTTATTATTATCAGTTGAAAAAGTTGTGCTGCTTAATACTTTTGTGGAAACTTTTCAGGATTCTTTGATGAATAGAAAGCTCAAAAGAGCAGCATGAAGTGCAGCATTTGTAACATTATAAACATTTTTACTGTCACTTTTGATCAATTTAATGTATCCTTACAGAACAAGTGTTAATTTCTTTTTAAAAAATCCTCAAACTTTTGAACGAGAGCCCTCATTATTCTCATAAGAGTCTCATATTTATAATAAGAGATTCGTATTATTGAAAATGACATGCTATTTAAGGAAATGAAATTTAGTGGAGTCAAAAGTAAAGGCCCGTTCACACCAAGGACGATAACTATAAAGATAACGATAAAGATATAGTTCTAAAAATCGTTCTCAATATTAAATAGCAGAGTTCACACCACAGCTGTAACGATAACGGTATCGTTGGAATCACTTTGAGAATGAATTTATTAAGCTGATGAACGATAAAAACATTGACAGCCAATCAGAATCCATCCTGTTTTAAGAGCTCGAGCATTTAAAGTGACAGCACGCGCTTAGAATAAACAGAACGCTATTCTTGGTGTGAACAGGCCTTAAAGAGTTAGTTCACCCAAAATTGAAAATTCACCCTCATGTCGTTCCAAACCCATTTCGTTCATCTTCTGAACACAAATGAAGATGTTTTTGATGAAATCTGAGAGCTCTCAGACCCCTCCATAGACAGCTATATAATTAACACTTTCAAGGTCCAGAAAGGTAGTAAAGACATCGTTAAAATCGTCCATGTGACTCCAGTGGTTCAACCTTAATTTTATGAAGTGACGAGAATACTTTTTGTGCGCAAAAAACAAACTAAAATAACGACTTTATTCAACAATTTCTTCTCGTCTGTGTCAGACTCTTACGCAGTTTACGCTGGTCAGCTCCTGAGTCAGCATCACACGCATGCGTCGTGGTGCTCACGTGAACAGCGTCAGCCAATGGTAAGCAGGCGTTCTGACATAGTGCTTTGAAAGCACTGCACTGTATTTACTACGTCAACAGTGTAGGAGACTGACACAGACGAGAAGAAATTGTTGAATGAAGTCATTATTTTTGTTTGTTTTTTGAGCACAAAAAGTATTCTTGTCGCTTCATAAAATTAAGGTTGAACCACTGGAGACACATGGATGATTTTAACGATGTCTTTACTACCTTTCTGGACCTTGAAAGTGTTAATTAAATAGCTGTCTATGGAGGGGTCAGAGAGCTCTCAGATTTCATCAAAAATATCTTCATTTGTGTTCTGAAGATGAAGGAAGGTCTTACGGGTTGGAACGACATGAGGGTGAGTAATAAATGACAGAATTTTCATTTTTGGGTGAACTATCCCTTTAAAATATTTAGAATGTATAAACTGATAAAGCAAACTTTTTCCCTAATAAAATCGCATGAAGATAATAAAAGGGATCAAATAACTATTTGAAAAACGTAATATGTTGCATTATGGGTGTAAGAGGATCTCTCAGGTCGATGGTAGTTACAGGCCTGAAGTGCAAGTGTTCAGCGTGACTGCCTCAGACATTTCCTGCATTGCTTTGTTCGGCCCCATGGCTGCCACTCAATTTAGAGCAAAGCTATTAGAACAAACTGCTCTTGGGGGCACAAAGGTAGATTGGGCATGACGCTAAGAAGCTAATCGTCCAAATGTCCCCTGTGCAAGGACAAACTTTGAGGGCTGAGGACAATTGATCCAAAATGTAAAAGAGGATCTAAAGGAGTTGTGTCATTTGATCTAAAGAAAAACAGAAAGACAGATTTATATTTTAAATAAATGCTGTTCTTTTGAATATCCTATTAATCAAAAAGTCTCGGTTTTCCACAAAAATATTAAGCAGCACAATGTTTTCAACATTGATAATAAGAAATGTGTGTGAGTGAGCAGCAAATCGATAGACAGACAGACAGACAGACAGACAGACAGACAGACAGATAGATAGATAGATAGATAGATAGATAGATAGATAGATAGATAGATAGATAGATAGATAGATAGATAGATAGATAGATAGATAGACACAGACAATAGATAGATAGATAAATAGATAGATAGATAGATAGATAGATAGATAGATAGATAGATAGATAGATAGACAGACAATAGACAGACAAATAGATAGATAGATAGATAGATAGATAGATAGATAGATAGATAGATAGATAGATAGATAGATAGACAGACAGACAAATAGATAGATAGATAGATAGATAGATAGATAGATAGATAGATAGATAGATAGATAGATAGATAGATAGATAGACAGACAGACAATAGACAGACAAATAGATAGAAAGATAGATAGATAGACAGACAGACAGACAGATATATAGATAGATAGATAGATAGATAGATAGATAGATAGATAGATAGATAGATAGATAGATAGATAGATAGATAGATAGATGGACGGACAGACAATAGATAGATAGATAGATAGATAGATAGATAGATAGATAGACACAGACAATAGACAGACAGACAGATAGATAGACACAGACAATAGACAGACAGACAGACAGATAGATAGATAGATAGATAGATAGATAGATAGATAGATAGATAGATAGATAGATAGACAATAGACAGACAAATAGATAGATAGATAGACAGACAGACAAATAGATAGATAGACAGACAGACAGACAAATAGATAGATAGATAGATAGATAGATAGATAGATAGATAGATAGATAGATAGATAGATAGATAGATAGATAGATAGACAGACAAATAGATAGAAAGATAGATAGACAGACAGACAGACAGACAGACAGACAGACAGATATATAGATAGATAGATAGATAGATAGATAGATAGATAGATAGATAGATGGATGGACGGACAGACAATAGATAGATAGATAGACAGACAGACAGACAGACAATAGACAGACAAATAAATAGATAGATAGATAGATAGATAGATAGATAGATAGATAGTCATACAATGTGACAGTTTTAAAAAAAAAAAACTAAAACAAAAATGATGTGATGTATTTTTCTAGCTCTAAAACTTCTGACTCTACTTGTATGGTCATCTTTTTTACTTTCTCTTCTGCCTCAACTGAACTGAGAACAGCATAATTAGCCTCTTTTAATAAAACAAGTGAGGAAATCATTAACTCTCCAGGGGAAATCCTGTCTGTCTTATCCTTTCCAGCCTACAAATATCCCAGTTCCTTCTTGACATCACCATGAAAACTATGTGATCTTGATAAGGACCATGGGGAGTTGCATTAAAAGAGACATCTTCATTTCTTTTGTGGTTTACATTACTTGATATCAGAAGATGGGACTTTTCCAACAATCAGACATGAGGCACATTCACAGCTTTAAAGGAAGACATATATAGGATAAAGACGCATTCATCATCATATCAAAATATGACTATTCCATTTGATAATTATGAGCCTAAAAAAATAAATACAATAATCTAATATGGCTCTAGCAAATACGGCAGCTGTGGAATAAATACCTGCCCTTCCAAAGCACTTTACCCGCCTAGGAATAAACTTGCAAAACTGCCACAGCCATAAAATCAGAATGAGAAAAACAAAGAGCCATGCTCCAGCACATCTTATCACAAATAATGGGCTGTAAAAGAACCCGAAAGACTTGAGCTCCTCAGGCGTGACTGGTATCTGAATTCACGTGATTAGCTTCAGCAGCTTAATGGTGTCACACCAAAACCACACAGGACGAGTGCACAAATACCAAAATACCACCAGAGCAATATCAGTACAACATAAGAATGTTACCAACATGGCTGACAAGTAACGTTATGTAAATAAATCATAGGCTATATCAGAGTGGAAAAAATAGGTTGTTTGCAATGAAGGCATATAACTTGACCTTTGCCCTATCTGTGTCTGTCTATCTATCTATCTATCTATCTATCCATCCATCCATCTATTTTAGTGTTTAAAGTTTGTCCTGACAAACTTTTCTTTTTAAGTTTAACAATCCTCCTAAAAATGTGTTTAAAAACCATGTGAAACTGCCAAACGCCTGTACGTTTTAAGACTTGATTATCGTCATTATGACGTCACTAACACTAAGGATCGCAGAGGTTAAATTTCCTCATAATTATTTTTAAAGAAATAGCAGGTGTGTTGAAGTTTTGACGCTCCATCTCTCACCATTTCAAACGAATGTTTTCCGTGTCAGCAGTCGCATCAGGCTGTAGGCCTCAGTCAGAGATGTTGTGCGATGAAAGAGCGCCCTCTAACGGCTCAGCGCTGATAATGGCCGCTGCAGGCCCTGGCTGAACATAAATCTCTAGGCCCAGATATTAAAAATACAGAATAGGCAAACACAAAATCTTTTAACCACGATTTAATGAATCTGACAGGCCGCTTTTGTCAATGGCGGTTCCGAAGAGGGCATATGGCATATGCTATGCGCAAACTATACAGTCATATGATCAAGTGCAGACATCAGAATTTCAAAAAAAGGCAAAAAGACACATGCAAAATTAATTCTAATCCGAAATAGCAGAACAGCAGACAGGAAGACGACAAATACATGTTGTGCAATCAGACCTTAACTAATTACATTCAGAAACCTGTTCTGCACACGATTACACAAAAAGACTTGACAACAACCTGTTATTAGCTTGATGGAGTTAGTATTTTGTAATATGACTTACATTGTGTGTTTTTGCTCTTAAACTTTATTTTATGTGCATCTCAATTACATACATCTAATTCATTGTGTATTCAGATTCCAAAAGTCAATACTAGCTCTCTCAAACGCAACACCTCAAACATCAAATGAAAAGAAAATATACATTTACTGCAGAGGTAATCAGACGGAAACATTCCTTCTATAACAGAATGCGTCAAATCAAACTATACAGATGCGCCTCCATACAACCAAATGTGCTTCTATGCTTTGCCCCAATACCCCAAAAATGACATACAGCGCATGGCATTTCAATACAGTACAGCACTAAGTCACCAAAATATATCCATTTATAGCAGACATATGTGCTGGTCAATACTTAACATTTTCTGACTTCCTTTATTATTTAAATTTTTACAACATATGCGCTAGGAAAAACCTGCAAGGACCATTAACAAAAACTTGGGGCCTCTAATGAAAAGCAATTTAACTGCAACATGTACACAAGTAGTATGGGATATGATCCATGCAGTTGTGCACAGCCAGCATAGTCATGGTATGGTCTCATTTAATATTCGTAGATGACATCAGCCACCAGTGCATCACAGTCTTCATTGGAGATACATTCTACGGTCTGGTCCGGTCTAGACTCAGCCAGACTTGAAGAGGAGAATGGCCACCTGGCCCAAGTAGAAGTAGATGAAGTGTTTTGTCTCATGGGTCACGTAGCTGCCGAAGTTCCTTCCCACAATGCAATGCCACGTGGGATTGTATTTCTTATCGAACTCCTGTAACACGAGACAACGTGGTTTTAGCACACAGAAAATGCAAACTTGACAAAAATACAAACTTGACAAAAATACACGATAGGAGTCTAAGATAACGGTATGGCTCAAATCTCACCTTTTTGATGTATGCAGCAATGTCCTTCTCTATGTTGTATTTCTCCATGGCCTGTGTAGCACAGTCCACAGCATCCTGCTGCATGTCTTCAGACATGTCGGCGTTTTTGATCACAGCCTTCCTGTCGGTCATGGTGCCTGAAAACAGAGACCAACTTAGTTAAAGTCGAAACAGTGGGGCCTTTCATGGGTGCTTCTTCCCTGACAATGCCAGGTAAATTCCTGACAGAAAGCCATCAACTGAGAGGATCTGATTTGTTAAGGTAATTCAAATGACACTAGATACTTTCATGAGAACCAAGCAGGTCTTTCAATCCAACACTATCATGTGCAGCTAGTGAACACTAGTAATGCTAGGCCCAGTCAAACTGTGCTCAAATCCTGTATAAAAGTGCTTAAGCAGCAGTACTAATACTGGGATGCATGTGGCCCAAATGCATACAGGCAAAACTACTATTGAGAAGCGCTGAAAGATCATGCACAGCTATGTCAGCACTGTTGGTTTAGCGGTTAAACTAATAATCATGATGGCAGTCGACTAAATCACGGTTTAAGGTCTGGATCATCTATCAAGTCATTGACAGGTCAGGATGGAGGAATGCTACGTCACACCTCCATTCACAGCGTGCGCGTTTGATGCTCCAGCAAATCAATGAAACGCAGGTGCACGCGGCGTTCTCATGGTAGCGTCTTCATTTCAAAGATAAATACATCTTTGCTAAAGCGATTGTAATATTGTGAGAAAAAAAAATACGGGATTTAAATATCTAAAACGAAAACATCATGGCTCAAAATGCATGCTAGATCACTCGAGATGGTGTAACTATTCCACTCACCTGTCAACAATATTTGGCAAGAGAAATTTGCAATTCAAAACAGTCGCCGTACAAGCTTTCGTCGTTTCGGATGTCCCTTTGACGCTAGGAGAAGAACATAAGGATCAAGTCAAACGCCGACTGGTGCCCGCGCTAAAATCCCTGGCTCTTCACAATGCCGTCCTACACAGCGCTCGCCATTGGCTGCAGACCAGCCGCTCCCTGCGCCCCTCTGCCAGCATCTTATTTCATCCCACAATGCATCTTTAACCGGAGACCAGAGGGAAATGTGCTTGTTTGGGTATAAGCTTCAGGACTGTGTAGGCCAGGAAATAGCTTAAATTAGACTCGGCGGACCTTCACAATGAAAACACGTCACAATAAATTATTGCAAGGTTAGATGTATCATTGTGTCTCTCATGCTCAGTCCCACACAATGTAATGTAACTAAAATGGCTTTTAGAATTTTATAGAATTATGTGGAGGGGGAAAGAAATGCAATTCTAATGATATTTCCGATTTCTAACAATTCAGACATATTTAATAATTTTTGCAAGAAGTGCACTTCCATACTACAGGCAGTATAAAACTATCTAATAATGTTATTCTAACTACATAATATACTATTGCTTTCTGTCGTTTATAAAATTCCACTAATTACAACGAAACTCACGTTGACATTAGTATTTACACTGATTTAAGTCTCGACATAACAAAATAACAGTTCATTTCACAATGGACATGATGACTAATGTAACAACTTGCGGTTCATTCAGTGACCGCTTTAAAAATGTTTTGATTCACAAAAAAGAACCGGCTCATGACACGAGTCATTCTTTTGAGAATCGTAATACATTGATTGGTCGCGCTATTTTTCCTATATTATTCTCCATCTAATATAACTCATCCTAACTGCTGTTTACAGTCACTAAGCCACCATTTTTTGGTCTTCATTTATTCCCTCCCAAGTCTTTCGAAACCTCCTGTAGAATACACAATATATTTTTAACTTTTTTTGTTAAATAAATGTTTTGGACCCCATTTAGTTTGTATAGACAAAAAAAAATGTTTAAATATTCTTCATTATCTTGCATTCCACCCAAGTCATACAGGCTTAAAACACCATGAATTTAAGCAAATTACAATTTCATGTGAACTATCCACAAGAGTCAGAATTATAACTTTATAATCAAACATTCAGAACCAATAAAAAGTAAATGAATGCATCATACACAGTTTTGTACCAATGAAACTTTTATTTAGGCAAAAAAAACTTAGCTAAAAAGAAACAAAATGCTAGTGATTTTAAAGCATCTACTGTCCGCATTGGGACAGTGTAAATCTAAAAATGCCCGAGTTTACCCCCCATCCCAAATGTACTTTTCCCCCCCATTTACCATACGGTTCCTGTCGACTCCATCCCCATAGATTGCTCCAGCATCTGCTCCTCCAATGTGTTAAATGTGAAGGGCCAAAACGTCTACATATTCCACTGAGGTATAAAGAAAATAAAGGGGGCAGGGAAGTACTTTTGAACTGTGGTCTTAAAATCCTATGATCCTGGGAGCAATTGATCCTGTTCCATGTATCCAGCATTCCCTATCCTATCTTCATTATGTACTGATCCCAGTGATCCGGCATCCACTGAGCCTCTCCTCCAATCCAAACCTTAAGATACCAGCAAAATCAAGACAAAGGAGGTAAAGAGTTAGAATCAAATCCACTCAAACCTGCCTTCTTTGATGCATGCATACAGCATTAAGGCCAAGACAGACTATCAAAACTAACCTAACACTAAGACTGATTCGAATAGGTCATGAAAGTTGCATCTTTGAACAAAACCCAACTGGTACATTTTTACAATGCAAACAATGCCATCTGACGTGAAAATTCTCAAATTGGTAGTTACCCAAATAATGCCCTGAGGGCCAAGAATAGTATTTTTCTAGACATAATGGAGGATTGTTCTAGTGCTCAAATTCACCCTTTTACGCAACAAAGTATAGATTTAGTAATCCTTTATTACAAAGCATCAGTTCTGTGTCACGTCTAGAGGAAGACAGCATAAAACAGTTGTGGAACCCACTATCCCATAAACATACATGGCATTTACAAAAATATTGGGAGCCATTACATAACCCTTTGTTTGGTCTATGAAAAAGACATCCACTTTGTATTCAAAAAAAGTGATGGGCAAAACAAAATGAAGTCCGTTAAAAACGTACGTTTAAAAATAACCAATGGATGGGTGGGGTGGGGTGGGGGGGGGGGAGGAGAGAGACAGAACATAGGACATTCATAAGATCATAATTCTCACAAAAACAAGAGGGGGGGAAAAATTAAAACATGGGGCTTGTGATGTTCAAAAAAAAAAAAAAAAAAATTAAAAAAAAATTGGTTTTGGCTCCACCAAAGAGGTGAGAAGAGTGGAGCACTTTAGGACCGAGAGCGGGAACGGCTATGGCGAGGGGAGTACTGGGGGGATCCTCGGCTTCGGCGCGGGGAGTAGCTTCGGCTACGGTTGTTGCTGCGGCTGCGACTCCTGCTGCGACTGCGGCTCCTTGACCTTGATCTTCCATAGCTCGGACTGCGGGGACCGTCCACCTTCACGCGGATGTACGCAGTTTCTCCCTGGCAGAGAAAGAACTTTCCACTGAGCAAATGTAATGTATAATCATGCTAACATTGTCACTATACTTACCAGACTTCTTTGGTTGCCCTCAAAACACCAGTATTCCCATTTCCATTAACCAGTAAGCAGACTACACAAGACGTCTAGTTTGACACGGTTTACCTTTGGCATTCACAAGGAGAGGTCGACCGATAGTGGATTTTGCTGATAATAACTACATTCAGAAATCTGTCCGATAAGAGATTAATCGAACAATAGTTTTTAAAAATCAGTAATATGAACGAAAAATTAATGAAAATTAGTACTGAACCGTTACAAAATTAACAGAATTAATCATGAGAATGTTGTAATAAATCATAAAATAGCTGTGCTTCAAGCACTTTTTTATTTTTATTTTCGTCATGAAATAAATATAAAGAGTACAAGAGAAAAGAATCAATTTCTCAAAGGTAATTTAAATGGTATGTAATAAATTTCTCTTGTATTTTACCTTGCTATTATGTTTTTGCACATAACCACTTATGAACAGAAACAGAAAAGTTCGTTAAAAAAAAAAAGAAAAAAAAAAAGCGGTTTCTGCGCACACGCACTATATATATTATATATATAATATATATATATATATATATATATATATATATATATATATATATATATATATATATATATATATATATATATATATATATATATATATATATATATATATATATATATATAGTCTTATGAAGCAATTGGATGAGCGAACGCAAAAACCTAGGCAGTATTTTCACATTAACAAGGTTATTATTAATATAAAATTGATTAATATAAATTAATACTGTAGAACCCTCCAGCCATGTAAAATACAGATAAAAATGTATTAAAAAAAAAGTTCAGCAACAATCAGCACCAATTTTCCCCCTCAATAACCACAGATTAATTAGCAAAAACAATATATCAGCCAACTGCTATTCAGAAGTGCAGGTTCACTTACAACATAGATCCACCTAGCATATCATTAGGGATTTGCTTACCTTAAGAATATTCCAATGCTAAGCATATCCAAATGTTTGGATTAAAATCTCAAACCTACCTCATGCGACCGGAATTTTGTGTTATCCAGTTTGCGAACGGCGTAGGTCATGTCTTCTTTGCGAACAAACTCCACCACACCAGTTCCATCTCGGAAAACGTCAGCGTAACATACATCACCTGCTTCACGCATGTGATCCTTCAGATCCTGCCAGCTACCACTCGGTGGAAGCCCTGGAATGAAACACAACAGTCAATACAACTTCAAATGGCTCTTAAAATTAAATTAAAATGAGCGCTACCTTACCTGAAACGATTACTCTGTACTCCGAACGTCTGGATGGGGGTCCATATCTACCCCTAGGAGCCCCACCACCACCACCTCCGCCACCGCCGCCTCCACCACCGCCAAAACCTCCTCTCCCCATTCCTCTCCCGCTTCTCGGAAACTCCACACGAAGACGATAGCCATCGTAGTCATAGCCATCACGAGCATAAACGGCATCTTCAGCATCTCTAAAGGAAACAGAGCAAGAAAAACATGTAAACATCAATGGCATGAAGAGCCAGTCAGTGCAGCTAGGGGGTCGCACTGAGATAAACTACCAACGTATCTACTTAACTAATCCTCAGCCACTAATCTGACCAGCTAGTTAAGTGCCTTAATATTTAAAATTAAATCAAAACTGCTTCAAAATACAAAACAAATACAGAAAAGGTTAGTGACAAACACTTACTTTCAGCAAAAACTCAATGCAGCTAATTTGAAATCAAGCTTAAGTAATTTGCCTAGTTACAATGTAAATTACCATATCCCAACCTAGAGTTAGTTATTAAACCCTAACAAAGAGCAAAACGAAACTCAAATTTGCACATTTAAAAAAAAAACAAAAAAAAAAACCTTTAGATCAAAATGGATAATTTAAAAGTTGCAACGCCTACTCTCATTACGACGACAAGCATTAGTAAATATACAACCGAGCTCTGGAAACATGGTGAGCACGGCTAAGCTAATTAGCATGTTAGCACAGAAAACAAAAGTAAAACGGCTTGAATACAAACATATACACACTTTTAATATATATATATATAGAGAGAGAGAGATAGAGAGAGACTGTTAAAAAGCAGTGGCACAAGTAACAGGGTTTTAAATTGATAATTTAAGAAGTGAAACTAGTGAAAGTGAAATTGGTAACGTTGAAACAAACAGATTAACGTTAGCTTTTTAGCTAAAGCCTCAAGGTTCAGTTTTACACACCTGGGGTCTTCAAACTCGACAAAGGCAAATGGAGGTCCGCCACGTCGGTTTTTCAGATCGATATCTCGAATGGCTCCGTACTTATAAAAGACATCTTCGACATCTTTAGTGCGGATATCAGGGGGAAGATTCCCCACATAGATGCGGCAGTCGTTGCTCCCAGCAGGGCCGCGGATCACACCACCACCACCAGACATCTCTGCACACATATACCTTCCTGCTAAACAGAGAAATTACACATTTCGAGCCCGATAAATAACGAATGTTTGATTAACTTTCGAAATACGTTAAATAAACCAAGTTACCAGTCAAATACAAAACAAAGAGACTTACTATTGTTTGAAGCGCCGCTCGCACGCGCACACCGAGAGCGTGTTTCCTCTGGAGTAGCGCGGGTCGCTTCCTCTTCAGCAGGCGCGCTGTAGCCACCGCGAATGAATCTAGAGAAAAGGGCCATTTGGCGGGTAATGGGGTAGCTACATCCGCGACGCGAAATAGTTCGCATAGTGATGTCTAAAATAATAAAAATGTTTTATGTGGGTGGGTAATTGGTATGAATAAGGAACTAAGAGGTAATGTCAAGCTATTAGCCTATTTACGTCGCGCGGTTTATTCTTGTCCTGGGGTATCAAAGTCAATGTGCTACTTATTGCTCGCACCTTCTAATTTGGTAAACTGGAGACTACCGGGGTACACAGGGACAAAGTTATGAAAATAATAAAACACTTACAATTTATATTATTTATATTTTTTATTTATTTTTTAATACATATTTATATAAAATGTATTCGGGCATATATATATGTGTGTGTGTGTGTGTGTGTGTATGTGTAAAACGAAAGAAGCATATTGTGTATTCAAAGATTACAGTCCAAACACATCTTCTATCTTCACAGCTTTATTGAGCATTATTATTATTGCAGCATTTTCGGTTTGTATTCCAGTTGTCAAAAATTTTGTTTGACTTTTGTCAATAATGCATTCAAGCCAAACATCCTGAATTAGAGACTCACAAACTTGTAATCCATGCTGTTATTCTTCATCAGAGCAAAGGCTTTATTAAAGCTTTAGATGATGAAAGGTTAGATTACAGAAGCGTATAGCACAGATCCTTATAAATATCCTAAGAAACCTTACATTTTGACAGTAAGTGATAAGGATCAATATTACACAGTCAACTGTAACTTTATTAATAAACTTGCCAGTTTAATCAGTTGCATTGTTTTCCTAAAGAACTGTCTCAGCAACAGAAGCAAATTTTACAATGTTTTGAAGACAAGCAGAAGACACCACAAATTTTCACATCCTCAGAAACTCAGCAATCACTTCCATGTGCTGTTTTACATCATCACATTAATGAGATAATAATAATTAATCTACATATGTTTAAGAGTTTTATATGGAAGTGGCAGTGAAATTTGCTAGCTTTCAGCTAATGCTGGAATATGGGAATCAGCATTTCAATATGCATAGCTGGAAAGGTAATGGGATAGACCAGTGGCTCCGCTGCTATCACCACAAACTGAGTACTTCCCTTGGGATGCCAGACTGTTGATCTGAGGACAAAAGACAAGTAGAGAAGCGATTAGAAAGAAGAAATAAACAAATATCTATCTATCTATCTATCTATCTATCTATCTATCTATCTATCTATCTATCTATCTATCGTCTGTGTCTGTCTATCTATTGTCTGTCTATCTGTCTGTCCATCATCTGTCTGTCTGTCGGCCTGTCGGCCTGTCTATCTATCTATCTATAAATCTATAGATTTGGTTGGCATGCCTCTGCTCGTTTGATGAATTCCTCAGTTGCGGCGGTCTCATTTTCTCTCTGTCCACGCCAGGTCTTCAGAGCTGAGGCCTGCAGAGCTCGGCCGAATGAGAAGGTAAGAGCCCAGGGCTTCACCAGTGGGCAGTTATTGATGGCATTTAGGTTAATGGAGGCCTCTTCCTCACTTTGACCTCCTGAGAGAAAGGTCACCCCTGAAAGTGCAGGAAGTCTGTTTTACGCAATGTCCAGACTCGTCAGTGAATTTGAAACCAGGTTTAAATTTTTTAATATATCCTCACCTGTGACAGCAGGTGGGACAGTACGGCGCAGAGCAGTGACTGTTGCCATGGCAACCTCCTCTGCACTGTATTTGGTTGGGCAGCTGTGTCCAGGGGTCACCATGTTGGGCTTGAGTAGTGTGCCTTCCAGATACACATAATGATCAAACATGGCTTTGTAGACCGCTGCAAGCACCTGAATCAATGACAGTGAATTTAAATCATATGATAATTCAAGCAATTTTGAATGTGTCAAGCATATTAAAGGGATAGATGAAAAAGATGAAAAAAATGAAAAACTAATTTACTCACCCTCATGTTGTTCCAAAACTTGAACACATTTATTTATTTATTTATTTATGGACAAAAACAGTTTTATGTTCCACAGAAGAAAGGAAGTCATACGGGTTTGGAATGACATGAATGTGAGTAATTGAATTTTCATTTTTAAGTGAACTATCCCTTTAAGAAGTAAAGTTAAGTAAGAATAGTAACCAACCCTCTCTGTGACAAACTGGCAGCGCTTCAAATCATGGTCTCCATCAGGTAGGATCTCAGGTTCCACTATGGGTACAATCCCATGCTGGAAGGACAGTTGGGAACATTAACATATGATCTTTAACATATTTCTATTTGTCTTTTATAACTCTCAATTTAGCCTCATTGACATTTTACCTGCTGACAGATACTAGCATAGCGAGCAAGGACTTTCGCATTTTCTGTAATGCACAGGTTGGACGGGGTGGTATCACTGATTTTCATTACACAGCGCCACTTTGCAAAGTCAGCTCCATCCTTTTTATACTGAGCGCAGCGTTCTGAGAGCCCATCCAGACCTGTTGAGACAGTAGCGCTCCATTATGTTAAAATTCATATGTTCTGCCTCAAAATGACCCTAACTGTATCCAATACATTTCACCAAAAAACAAAAACAAATCAGGTAAAAACAGTAAACCTTTAACAATAATACTTCTCACACATTACATCCAAACAAAGTTAACATTGTAACTATTTTTTGAACATTTGTTTTTCCACAAAATGTGAATAATAGAAAAAGTATTATGTGTGTGTATATATATATATATATTATTATTATTTTTTCTTAAAAAATGTATTTATTTAAAATATATTTGTGTGCTTTCCTGAAGCTCAAACAGTAGAACGTGATGTTAACAAAATCCACATGCATGAACTGATAAAAATATACGCCTTCACCTCAGCGTATACTGTATTTTTTCCAAATAAAAACATATAAATGTAAAAATACCCTCATAGGGTAGTTGAGAAATGTTTTTATTCTGGGTCTGTGCACCTACTCAAATTGACACAATAGTCACACAATTTCAAGAAACCAGTATTTTAAAAAAAAAATTGTGACCCGGAACATAATATTTAAACAGCTCAAAACTGACTGAATCAAGAACCATTGAACTAATGTGAAATTAGTCTACCACGTAAACGTATTAACAGTGAAATTAATTTAATAAGTAGATATTCAGATCTAGAGAATGCATGTTTTTGATATACCTTGTGTAGTGGTCTCTCCATTAGTCCCTGGCAAGGGGACTACACCTTTGTCAACCTGTGAAGAAATTTTTTTTTTTACAAATGAAACTTTTGTAATTCAGCTCATTGGTTTAAACGTACTGTAAGAATTTTTTTTTTGCAAAAATGGTACCTTTAGAGGCACAACAACTTGTCACTGGGGCAGTACCCTTAAAGAAATAGTTCACCCAAAAATGAAAATTATCCTATAATTTACTAATCCTCAAGCCACCCTAGGTGTAAATAACTTTCTTCTTTCAGCCAAACACAAGTTAGTTATGTTAAATAATATCCTGGCTCTTCCCAGCTTTGTAATGGCATTGAATAGTGGCTGAGTATTTGAAGCTCCAAAAAGTGCATCCATCCATCATAAAAGTAATCCATACGATTCCAGTGAGTTAATAAATGCCACGATGGGTTTTTGTAAGAAAAATATCCATATTTAAAAATGTACAATATAAAATAATCCCTGGCTTCTGGCAGCAGTTCACAAGAGAGTCGAGTTCCAGCGGAAGGGAATATCTACTTATTCAATTAATTTCACAGTTGATATGTTGCACAGGTGCACAGACCCAAAATAAAAACATTTCTCAATTACCCTATGAGGGTATTTTTACATTTATGTTTTTATTCGAAAAAATACAGTATATGCTAAGGCGAAGGCATATATTTTTATCAGTTCATGCATGTGAATTTTGTCAGGTGAGAATTGATGAACAGCGCAGAGGATAGAGCAAAACAAAACGCCGGCCACGAATTAGAAGTCTAAAACGAGAAGTTTTAAAGAAAAATGTTGGAGGATTTCGATATAAGAGAAGAGGAGCTTGAGTTTTCATGGGTCGGGTCAGAGGTCACCCTTCCGCCGGAACTCGATTCTCATGAACGCGCCATTGCTGGAAGCCAGTGATTATAGTTTATAAAGGTTAAAATATGGATATTTTTCTTACAAAAACCCATCGCTTCACTTCAGAAGGCCTTTATTAAGCCACTGGAGTCGTATGGATTACTTATATGATGGATGAATGCACTTTTTGGAGCTTCAAAAACTATTCAATACCATTACAAAGCTGGGACGAGCCAGGATATTATTTGATATAACTATGATTGTGTTCGACTGAAAGAAGAAAGTCATATACAGCTAGGAAGGCTAGAGGGTGAGCAAATTATGGGATAATTTTCATTTTTGGGTGAACTATTCCTTTAAAGGGACAACTGTGTACCTTATCTACTCCTAAAAGGTGAATATTCATACCTTAGAGTAGTAATATGTTCCTTTAAGGTTTCCAATATGAATCTTTTAGAGGTAAAAAAGGTACGAAGTGGCCCTCATATGTGCGATTGATTGGACAAACAGTTAGCTCTGTCTTAAATACATCCCACTGATTGAACAGCACTTGTTTTTTTTCTAAAGAGAAATGGAAGTTATGGGTTGAATGGGATTGGGAAATGTTGCAAGCCAGATTCAAACTCCAGTGCCTGCATGAGCACCAAGGCTCAACATGTCAAAGCAAATTGCTTACAGCTACGCTAGTGAACCTTCAACAGGTGAGACTTCATACCTTGATCCCGATAGTGATGCCCTTGTCCTTTATCATCTTGACGAATGGGATGCCATCATCAGAGTTCTGGTAGAGTGTTTCGTGGAAGAAGATCACTCCACCGATGCAGTTATCAATGCGGTCATCAGCGGTGAAGAGCACCTGGCGGTAGAGGCGGCGGTTCTCCTCGTTGTTCTCCACCCCTATCTGGTTCAAACGCTTCCCCATGCTGCCTGTTAGAACATGCACAAAACCAAAGTGAGTTCTTGTGCTTTTCTTTGACACTACAGTTTCTGTCAAATAACTGGAGTATGTCACACTAACCTATGGACTCGTCTGCAGCTAGGATGCCTTTCCCTGGAGACACTATACGCAAAGCTATCTCATGTAGCTCCTTCTTTTGCTCAGTGGTGAGGGGAGGAAACTGATGGGTCATCCTAAATGTCTGACACAACCTGAGGATACAGTAAGAGTAAATGAACACAACAAAACCAAAATGGGATTTCACCATATATTGCCTTCCTGCTGAAGTCATCTAGGATTCATACGGTTCACATACACTGTAAGAAAAAAATCTGTAGAAAAGCAGATGATGTGCTGTCTGAAAATGTTAAATTTACGGACATTTCCTCCAAACTTAAAAGACAACACAATGCAATGCGTAATTCAAAATACATCTAACACTCTTAAAAAAAGGATCATTTTTGGTCCCTCATAGAAACCTTCAGTGAACAGTTCTTAAAAGAACCATTTTTCTATTAGTGTGAAGATTGTTTTAATAATCTAAAGAAGCCTTTTCCACTATTTTGTGGAATAGAAAAGTTCCATAGATGTTAAAGGTTCTTCATGGAAACATACAGTATATGCCAATAAAGAACCTTTAAACACCAGTGAAAAATCAATGCGGAAAAATCTGGCTCTAATTTTACGGATTTTTCTTAGAGCATAGAAAACCTGGAAATATCATGTTCTAATCTATGCCCAAATTTACATTCTAGTCTATGCCCAAATTTAGAACATTTAATCGGTTAGAAATTGGTCTCTGTGAGTTCAATCTCTAGAAAATGATTGTTAAAAATCCTTATCCAGAAGATTTATAACCCTCCTCCTGAGGCGAAGTTGTACTTTTTAAATGAAACAGCTCCTAAACCAAAGTTAAATAAACAAATCCAACACAATTGTCGCTTAAAGGCACGGCAGCTTTTGCATTGATTGTTATTCTGTTCAGAAATGCCAAGCATTCACTTTCACAAAAGCTTAACTGATATCAGCAACTCTGGCAACTTAGTTATCCGCAACCACAAATGAAGCACACTGTTTACAAGCCTTACGCATACATAAATTATTCTCTTTATGAATAACTAAGTTGCCAAATTACTGCAAAATATTATTTTTAAGTGTTCTTAACTTTGTCAACATCTTCTGCTTGAAAACCTTTAGTATAATTTACACATTTCTGAAGTATCTGGAAACTGATCATGATTCTCAGCATTCAAAAACATTTTCTAAATGCTAACTCACTTGTGAAAACAAGTTTCTCCGCTTCAAATTCCACAAATGAATAGTAATCCAGAATGGTCAAGGCAGTAAATTCAACAGATGGAACGACAGCGATACTCACCAAGTCAGAGCAGACCGAAAGACTCAGAGCAGAGGGGCTTTTTCCTACAGACGAGATGAGACGTGACTGATTCTTTAACAGAGGCACTGTCCCAATTCTTTATGAAGGTGATATCCCAGAGGATGCTGACACTTGTAAGGCGGAGCTTAACGTCATGCCCTCATTAAGTTATTGGGGGTGGTGTTAAAGGCCACCAAAGGTTGCCCACCTGATCCCATTTCTCTAGCAGCATGTATTCTCATTATTTTACACACAATGTAATGCAATCTAACTGGATTTTTTACATTTTCTAAATGGTGCAAAAGTTGCTAGGGTAGTGTGGGTTGTTGCCAAGGTGTTGCTAAGCTGTTCTGGGTGGTTGCATACTCAAAAAAAGCCCAGATAAGGTTTAAATCCTTTCCTCAGAGCAAGTCTTTAGGGGTTTTTTTGCCCGTTTTATCATCTGCGAGGTGAAAATTGAGTCTGATCACTCCTGTAAGCCACATTTTTTGAGGTATCATTGTAACTTTGTAACCTGTTGGCAGCAGGGTCTTCCAGGCAACATTTAAATTTGAAGGGGGTCTGTATTCCCGTCGATAATATAATTAGATCAAATATGCCTCAGGCAAATCCTCAAATCTCTAGACAGATGAGACTCCCATCATACCCTTAGGACAATGTTGGCAGTCACAGAGCGGCTGAGATTCAAGTATATGTGTGATAAAAAATGAGGTGGGGTCATGGCATAATTTCAAGTTCTATACAGGTGAGTAGAATTTTTAGATGACTTCGTGATCTAGTTTTTCAAGGACAAAACAATGGAGTAAAAGTTTGGAGATTCAGTTTACCAATGCATTGATCTGTTGTGAAATGATGTGATCAATGCTTTCGGATATAAAAGTGGCTTTAAGTCCGTTTATTCAGGTCACATGTAATATGCTTAGAAAAAGGCAGTCTTTTTCAGGACCACGTCGTTCAATCCATACGAAAGCAATAAGATAACGTAGATAAAAATGGCAGGTTTAGAGGGATACCCAATGCCTCACTATACATAAAGGACCGAACACATCTGAAGTAGACTCTCAGGAGAACTGTTAAGAGTTACGGATATTTTAAGCCACCTCTACTGGGGCTGTGGTTTTTTTTCCTGATACCTAATTAAAAACATTAATAATGATGCTTTATCTGGTGTTCAATTTTCAGCCCTATTAAGGCTGCTCCCATTTGGGTTTGTCATTGCGCTCACAAATAGGTCACACCAAAGTCTCAAAGTTGGAGAAATGTCTCCAGGTATCATTTACCGATATATATTTTACCATTCTATCTTTCGAATTGCAATGACATGAAGTTCTACTTTCATTCTCCACATCCATTGATGAACAAAGTCTATTTTGGGGACATATGTTCAGAGTGATCTTTACAGTATGACTGAACTCAAAATCAAAGCCAACTGTTAGTGAACCAAGATTTATTTGGTTTACTATCATTCAGCTACTTTTTACCATAGTAATTGCACTAAATTGATACTACATTGTATTGCAATTCACTGTATTATAGTATTGTATTGCACCATTGTACATAGTTCTGCTATTCTACTTGAATTATTTTACATTTCACATATTGTGTATTCCATAAGATATTTCATTGTACATACCATGTGTAGCCTATATTGCATGTAATTTTACTTCTATGCTGCAGCTACAGTATACGTCTTCACCTGTACCTCAGTGTCTGTAGTTTTATGATTCGCCCTGTGTTCCCAAAAGCTAACTTGTCCCTCGGTGAGTTTTAGTTTATTATATCCAATAGGCGAGCACAATATAAACGAGAGTTAACGTTAGTCCAACAACAATGGGAATTTTCTCTATTTGTTTCACTCTTCCTCTTTCTGCAGATTACATTGACACACAAGTAGATGACAACAGGTTACTGTCTTTATGAGTCTCATTGAGTCATTCCCTCAACCAATTCTAACAAAAAATAGATTAATTTGACTTGAAGCGGCCCTGCGCAGCCCAATCATTGTATGACACCGATTCGAAAGAATACGGAGCCGTCAGCTCTCTAATTGCTCTCGCGGTACTTTGATGTAATAAACCGATCGGTCCGCAGGGCCGCTTCGGCTGCATCCGAAAACTGAAAAAAGCAGCCTTCAAAGGACGCATTCCAAAGTAGGAAGACATCAAGGCATGTCTGAATCCAAAGTTAGCTTCACTTCCTGTCTCCTGAGATACCTTCATCTGATTGATTTTTAAAGGCAGCATAGATGTATCCTTCGCTGCCTTTGATATCCCACAATCCTGTGCTTTCCATTCTGACAGGTGAGCTGAAAAATAAAGATGGCAGCCTGAAAATTGTGGTTGGTGGTCAGTTTGTATAAATGTTTGTTTTTGACCAACGTTTTCCATTTTTGATGTCATTTCTAGCGAGAAATTACTATTGTAGTAATTAAATATTTGCTTAGTTTTCACCAAAGCTCGCTCTATTTTGCTATAGATCATTAAACTGTTACGCTGCCTCAGAAGTCTTCTCAGAAATCGTTTCGTGAGGTACCTTCGTGTGCAAACACTGCCTGCAAAGTCATTGCCTGTTAGGGTAGTGAGGCAACAAGCCAGCTGCCTAAGTTTTCGGACGCAGCCTTCAAGTCGAACACACCGGCTGCATCCAAAATCGCATACTTCCCTACTATATAGTAGGTGAAAAACAGCATGTGACAAAAGAAGTATGTCGAATTCACAGTACTCATAAAAGAGTAAGCAAAAAATACCCGGATGACCTACTGCGTTCGGCGAGATTCTGAAGTGTGCATACGATGGACACTTTACAATCCCATGAGGCCACAGGAGAGGATTTATGAATGGCAGTGAAGTGATGCAACTGACGGTGGTAGGTCACATGATAAAGACAACATGGCGAATGTAGTACGTCCAGATTACATTCATACTATTCATACTACACAGATCCTTACTATATAGAACATACTTTTTTTTAGCGGCCATGAAGAGAGTATGCGATTTCGGACGCAGCCACCTTTTATGTGTGAGCCACTGAATCATTAACTCAACCGATTCATTCAGAAACACTTTTGTTGTGTGTTGCACAAAAATGCACACAAGTTGATTCTGTATTGGCTTTTTTTATTTGCAACAATAAAAAAAGTAACTGGCAATATTGTGTCTAAAAAGTTACTTTAAGTATTAATATCACAGTATACTTATGTGTAAGCATGAGGAGTTTTATTTATCACAGTCAGATTCTTCACATTTATGGTGTCCCAGTAAACAACAGGGTAGCACTGTAACCGCTATAAATATATAAATTAAATTTAAGTGTGGAGATATACAGTACACAGGAACTTATGAACAAAACCTAGCAGTTCTTATATTATAAAAATACTTTTTATAAAAAATTAAGCTTTCAAAAGTGAGGTAAAATATCTAATACACTTTCTGCATATTCAGATAAAAAGAAATCTGATTATTTTAATAGGACTAAAACAACTCAGTAGTAATAATAATGAGTTGTTAATGAGTGGCTTTATCAAAAAATTATCAAAAAATACTGTGACATTTTATCTACATTTTATCTATACATTTTATTTGTCTTTGGCAAAACATTGCATGTTACAGAGTAAACAAAGTTTGTATATTTATGTTTTCATGGAGAACTGGTTCCTGATGCTTTTGTTTCTGTCCCAGCTGTGTCTTCATCTACCTCAATTTTCATCAAGGTAGGAGGCAAATCCACAGGGGTCGATGTAGTGATCAGCAGGTCACACTCAAAATTCTGAAGCAGATCTGATGATAAACCTCGCATTGACCTTTCCGATCGGTCTGGATGATTCTTCAGCTCGAGGATTGGCTTGATGGGACATTTCTGCAGTAGCTGGGAATCAAAGGATATGCCGCGGAAAAACTTCTGGCTTTGGAAGTGCTCCAGGCACCGTAAGCGACGCGTGGGGATCTTGCATAGAAGCTACATTCGGAAAAAGTCACAGAGTGTTTTAGCAAGTGTTTTGGCTTGAGTATGTACGTAAACAACAGGGTTGTGCACCATTCAGAACTGAATTGAGCAATCCTGAATATTCCAATTCAATTCCTGAATTTGATTTGAAGTAGTAAACAGAAATGTAATGAAGTAGCAAACAGAATTGTAATTTTAATTTGAAGGAAGTAGAATTAAAATGAAAAGAAATTCAAAGAAATTCATATAAATCTGCAATTGTATTTTTAAGATACATTTTCAGTATGAATTACCCATAAATTATATCCTCCATATAAAATATGGGGTATTTCCATTAGGCGATATTAACATTTTATATATACACTGATCAGGCATAACATTATGACCACTGACAGATGAAGTGAATAGCACTGATTATCTCCTTATCACGGCACCTGTTAGTGGGTGGGATATATTAGGCAACAAGTGAACATTTTGTCCTCAGAGTTGATGTGTTAGAAGCAGGAAAAATGAGCAAGCGTAAGGATTTGAGCGAGTTTGACAAGGGCCAAATTGTCATGGCTAGACGACTGGGTCAGAGCATCTCCAAAACTGCAGCTCTTGTGGGGTGTTCCCGGTCTGCAGTGGTCAGTATCTATCAAAAGCGGCCCAAGGAAAAAACAGTGGTGAACCGTCGACATGGGCGGCCAAGGCTCACTGATGCACGTGGGGAGCGAAGGCTGGCCTGTGTGGTCCGATCAAACAGACGAGCTACTGTAGCTCAAATTGCTCAAGAAGTTAATGCT